>PISW01002145.1:0-290635 GCA_004023785.1 Mungos mungo | reverse complement strand
GTCCCTCTCACGCCTGTGCTGCTGTTCCTCTCGCTGTTATGGGAACATTCTGGACCTTCTTCACATTTCCTGTCCTTCTGCCCGGGCGGCTCTTCGCCATCACCACAGCCTCCCTGTTACTTCAGGACCTCGTGGTGCAGAACTGTCGTCTCAGGGAGCCCTTGCTCCACTGCCCTCCATCCGCTGTCGCTTTCAAACGTCCTTTTAGCTGGTGGGCAGAAGCGTCCATTCGTAGGCCTATTCGTGCAGCCAGACATCTGACGGAACATTCTAGGGCAGTCTGTTGACTGCCGGCTTCCCCTCGCTAGGATGCAGGAGAGGAAGAGTGTCATATGAGGGGCTGCCTTCCGCTCCTCGCACAGGGCCTGGGGCGTGGTAGGTGCGCGGTAAGCCGCGGGTTCTGGGGGGCGCTGAGACAGAGGCCGCTGGGGGCCGGCTTTGGGGGGGCCCGCCGCGAAGCCATCTTCTGTGCTGGGGGGGGTCACAGTCACGTGACCAGTTACTGGTGCGAGAACTTGCCATCTTCTTTGTGTCTCACGTTTTGTATTTTTGGTTCCTCTTCAGACTCCGTTTTTAAGCTTTATTTGCAAATTTTGTTAAGTTTTGGGTTTTTTGGGTTTTTTTTTTTTTTTTTTAAGCATGTCTGCATATCTCTTCGCTTCCTTTTTCTGACTTAGGGATAGCAGACCTCACGGCCCGCAGCGCACTTGGCTTTGTAGTGAAGGGGCTCTGTGCTCCTGCTGCGCTCACACGCCTGGTTTTCCCACAGGATGGCTCGAGCGTGTCTCAACCTGATGGCTGCCATGGTGACCCAGGGTCCTGAGGCCGCCAGGGACGTCTGCAGCCATTTTGATTTGAATAAAAAGACCTTGTACACCCTGGCGACCAAGAGGGATTCGAAGGTGAGCTCCCGGTGTCTCGTGCCTCCTGCGTGTTTTCTCTCTCCCTGGAGGGCTGTAGTGGTTGTTTCTTGTCCTTTCTCTGACCTTGGTCCTCATGTGGGTGGAGTAGAAGGCCTGTGTGGCAGAGCCTGGATGACAGGGACGTCTGAGGACAGCTTCTCCGGGGACTCAGCATCGCTGGGCCCTCCTGGCCGGTGAGCATCTTCACAGAGTGAACACGACAAGCCCCCACGTGCCTCGTGGGGTGGACCTCGGAGGGCTGTCCCGGTCCTGGTCCTGTTCTGTCCACTCTGGAGAAAATCCTTGGGAGTTTCAACCAGTGACATCATCACGGAAGACATTTATGGCTTTTTAATGGTTCTTGTGCCTCCATTTTTGTTTCTTATAAGGAGAAGGTACTGGACTGTGCCAAAGAGAATGGAGGTGTGAATGTTTTCAGGGAGCTTTTGTTTGCTTATTTATTTGTTTAACCTTTTTTTTGAGAGCGAGAGAGAGCGAGTGCGCAAGCGGAGGAGGGGCAGAGAGGAGAGGGAGACAGGATCTGAAGCCGGCTCTGCTCCGACAGCTGTGAGCCTGAAGTGGGGCTCGAACTCATGATCCATGAGGTTGTGACCTGAGCCGAAGTTGAAAGCGCCCCTCAGGAGAGCTGTTTCGTTTTTGTTGTTGTTTTTTAAGAAGTTTCACTTGGGTTGAGAGAGGTTCTTGAGGAGAACGCACAGGTTTGAGGGCTCAGAGAGCTGTCTAAGCCCCCCTGCTGGCGCCGCTGTGCCGTGTGCAGCAGGAGCTCCGTGCCCACAGCCCCGTCCCCAGCCCAGACAGCGGACCGGCAGCAGCCTATCTGCCCAGGCGGAGAGCCACCGTTCCCTCTCCTTCCCAGGGGGAGTCCGCGTTTTCACCCCGCCAGGTACTGCCTGAAGGCTGGTCAGAGGAGCACCAGGTGACCTGTGTGGCTCTGTGACGCTGGCCCAGCACTGAGGGCTCTCCTGGAATCACAGTCAAGGTGTCCTCGGAGGGAAGAAGAACTGCCAGGTCTTAGTGCCTCACGGATTCTCTTTCTTTAGTCCCGTGGATCCCTCATATACTCTGAGTGTGTCGATAGAGTCCGTTCTGTGAGTGGCGCCTCCCGACATTTAAATCGCCTCTAACAAGAATCTGCGCGCTGTTTGCCCCTCAGGGCAGATGTCACGGCTCTTTGGGCTGACCTGGCAGTCAGCCTGTCAGTCGTCACCCAGAAGACTCCGTCCCCGTTGCCACTCCCTCCCTCCTGACCTCGGGGAGCTCAGCCTCCTAAGTAGCACATGTCAGCGCCCAGACCACCCACCGAGACACCACTGGGGCGTCCCTGCCTGAGCCCCACTGCAGGCCACGCCCACTCCACCTTGGGGTGTCTTTTACATCTCAGTCTGCAAGATTGGAGTTACTGTCAAGGTGAAGGTGTTTTTACTTTGTGGCGGACGTTAAGTGTTTTGTTTTAGGAAATGGTTTTAGACATTGAATTTTTTTCCCCATATAGGAATGTCAGGGATATTAAAAAAAAAAAAGGGCAGCACAGAGAATCCCCACGTGCCTGTCCCCTCTCCCAAGTGCCTGTCTTCCAGCTGCAGACCCTGTCCCCTCTCCCACGTGTCTGGCTGTTTTGGGACCGTCTAGTGCAGCAAATCCCACCCAGGAGCCACGTTTCCCTGTAAAAATTCCAGTGTGTGTCTGTAGCAGAAAGCACCCTTTTTGTTGTTTGTTTGTTTGCTTATTTAATTTTTTTTTGATGTTTTATTTATTTTTGAGACAGAGAGCATGAACTGGGATGGGGCAGAGAGAGGGGGACGCAGAATCTGAAGCAGGCGCCAAAAGTGCCCTTTTAAAACACAAAACCCCAGCACCAGCACAACCTCATACTGTTCATACTGTTCCCAGTTCTTATACCAGCACAACCTCGTACTGTTTGCAGTTCTTATGCCAGCACAGCCTCGTACTGTTCGCAGTTTTTACACCAGCACAACCTCGTACTGTTTGCAGTTCTTACACCAGCACAACCTCGTACTGTTTGTACTGTTCACAGTTCTTACACCAGCACAGCCTCTTACTGTTCATACTGTTCCCCGTTCTTACACCAGCACAACCTTGTACTGTTCATACTGATCCCAGTTCTCACCAGCACAACCTCGTACTGTTTGCAGTTCTTATGCCAGCACTACCTCGTACTGTTCTTAGTACTTAGTTCTTAGTATCATCGTAGGCCTAGGTTGGTCTCTGTTTTTCTTGTTATCTCAGAACCGTCTTTACGCTTTGTGGATCAAATCAGGATCCAGGCAAGGGCCACCCATTGTGTTTGGTGGGTATGTTTCTTAAATCTTTTCCAGGTTTTTGAGTTTTCTGTCCCCTCCGCCCCTCTGACCTTTCTTTCTTGCCCTTCAGTTAATTGAAGAAGCAGATAGAGGTGTAGATCTCTGTGTTTAATGGGTGTGTTTTTGCATTTTGGAGGGAATTCTTAAAGCTTTGTGAAGAGAGAAGATTATAGTTACTTTTCATCCAGCCAAAGAAAGCACTGTTCGAATCCTTTGCCAAAGAGCAGTTCTACCAAATATGTTTTGGCCTATTTTAGACAATGTTTTGTAGAACAGGCCATAAAGAGCTCAGGATGCTTTCTTCCTGGGATAATAACACTGTGAAGTCACGGGGTAGGAATGAGGCATGTGGCCCTCTTGCCTTTGATGGCGCTTGCTGGGACAGAGGGCAAAGGCCCAGAGCATGGTGAGGGGCTGTCGGGTCCAGGCGTGAGCGGGAGGCAGGGCAGTGGCCACTTGGAGGGGAGGGGCACGGTGTCATCACAGAGTCAGGACTCTGAAATGTTGGGCTGGCCGGGATAAACGAGATGGGCGCCAGGAGGTGAGGACTCACTTCAAAATTCATTGCTGGGGGGCCCCTTGAGGGGATCTAGTCCAGCCGCTGTGTACAGGCAGGATGGAAAGATGGAGAACGACACATAACTGGGACCGGCATTCCAGGGCCCCGACTCCCAGGACTTAGGTGGACAGCTCCCCGCCTCGTGCCCCCCCCCCCCCAGCTCGTAGAACCTTTCCAGCCAGCCAGCAGGGCACAGCACCTACCTGAACCTTACCAGGCAAGTTTGGGCATCTCACCGGCATTCTTGTGGAACGCCAGGCCCACGTGGGTCAGGATAGTGGGTTAACTGTGCTTGAGTTAGTTGCTGTGTTTCTTTCAATGATGAGGCGTCCAGATAGTTTGGGGGCGGTGGTTACTGTAAGCTTCCTGAGGACAGGGACGATATCCTCGTCATCCTTGAGTCCTCTTTCGGCCCGAGATTATGTGTTTTGAGTATAATTGGTGTTCGGACACCACTGAATTGGTGAGTTTTGAAGGCCCCGAAGCGTTGCTCGTACTCTGAGGCCAGGCAGCTCCCTTTCAGGACCTTGCTGACCGTGGAACCCAAGCTCCATATCGGGAGGAGGCCCACAGAGCAGGCCCCGGAATGGGGAGGGTAGTTTTGAGCGCTTAGTGGAATTGGCATAAACCAGTGTTGGTCTGCGAGGGTCTTGCTGAAATGCCGTGGGGCATGGATGGAGGTGTAGACCCAGCGAACACAGCGAAGGTGTGAGGCCTCCATCTGGATGTTGCAGAGCAGGGTTCAGATGGCCTTTTCTTTTCTCCCCCAAAATCATAAACAGCCAACAGAACAAGACGGAATTAGTTCAGTACTCACGTAGAGGCCTCAGTGGTTCCAGGCGTGATCCTTGCAGCTTGAGGAAAAGCAAAATGAAAATGCCGTGGCAGCTCAGAGAAGGAAGCGCTTCTCCACAGTCAGACATGAAGTTGAGCACGAAGCGGTGTGTTAGTACAGTTATTTCCTGTTTTTCAGTTCTAGTATGTACTCACTCGGCAGCTGTGTGTCCTTGAGTGAGTTTTTAAAGCCTGTTTCCTCATCTGTAAAATGGGTATAGAAGGCATCACTACCTCAAGTTGTTCTAAGGAGTAAGTGAAGTAAGACATGCAGCCTTTGGCTTCTTGTCTGGAGTGTAGCAAATGCTCAGTAAGTGACATCAATCTCCTCCTCCTCACCACCAGCACCACCACCACCCTGCTGTTACTCAATGGAATAGAACTATCTAGAAGGCAGACTTCTTAATCTTTGCAGGCATTCAGGGAACTAGTTCTCCACGGTACTAACTTATTTCTTGGCAACAGATGGGGAGGAGTTGACAGTTGAAGCAGTTGAGGATCCCAGCATCCGAGCTGGTGCTGGTCCAGCCGGTGAGCGGCCCGCCTGGCTGCTGGGGTGTGGACCCCACGAGGAGACTGCGTGCATCATAAAATTGCCAGGAAGGAGAGCTGATCAGATGGCCCCAGCGTCTTCCCCTGAAGTGTTGGCTACTGGTCATGGCCTGTGGGCCGCCTCCAGGACGCCCTCTGTCTTGGGCCGTGGCTGACACCAGCAGGATAGGAGCGATGGTCCCGGGAAGGCCACGCGGGGTTGGTAATGGGACAGCATCTTGCCATGGTGTCTGGTGTGAATTTATAATACCTGATAAAACCCAGCCGTCACCTCGTTGGTGTCAGCAAAAGCAGAGCTGGTCTGTGCACTGGCTCTGGATTTTCAGCAACGCGTACATTATCTCATTGGCAGGTGAAGTAGGTGGTGTCTCGACGGGCTGCGAATCTTCGGCCCTGTACCAAGGTGGTCCAGAAACCCAAACTGTTTATGTCACGACCAGGAAAGGGACTCAGCCAAACTTTGCCTGTTTTTTCTATTGGGAAATAGCTTGAAAGAGAAGGAAACGCAGAGCAGAACATTGAGGGAAAAGAGCAGAGAAAAGGTTCCATGTTCCCATTGAGAGGGGACCATTGGTTTTAGACTTTGAGCCTTCTGATGGCACGCACCCAGGCCTCTGTGCCACTGGGACGGGAGGGGCAAGAGTGCCGCCAGGTCCCTGCTTCCTGCGTGTGACATGGGGTCTCCTTCTCCCCGCAGGGTGTGCACGACGTCCGGCAGGCCTACATTCAGTTTGCCCTCTCCTTTCTGATTGCTGGTGACGACACCACCATAGCGCAGGTCCTGGAGTTGAAAGGTAGGTGCGCCTCTTTGTCCTGTGTCAAAGCCTGATCGTGATTGTGTTTTGGAAAACCTACTGCAAAACGTTTTTCCCAGGTTGAGAAAAGCCTGCAGCCTTTACCGCCATTGTGCAACGAGGCCACAGCCAGTGCAGGTTTTTTTTTTTTTTTTTTTTGAGAGACAGAGACAGCACGAGCAGGGGAGGGTCAGAGAGAGAGGGAGACACAGAATCTGAAGCAGGCTCCAGGCTCTGACCTAGCTGTCAGCATAGAGCCCGACGCGGGGCTCGAACCCATGAACCATGAGATCAGGACCTGAGCTGAAGCCGGACGCTTAACCTACTGAGCCACCCAGGCGCCCCCCCCACTCTCACCCCCACCCCAGTGCAGTTCTGATGGCCCTCATGAGCACTGGCAGAGGCACCTTGTCATGCTGTCTGGAATGCTGGCTGCTGTGCCAGCAAAGGAGAGATGCGAACTTGTGAGACCCGTATGAACAAAGGAGGCTCTGTCCTCTGGACGTGCACAGATTCGTGGCCCTGGCTGCCTGGCTTGCCTTCCTAATTGGCTTTGAGAAACTAAAGTGACCTTACTTCAGGGGCTCGTGTCAGTAATAGAGCTTCGGGAACTCCGGCTGGACCACCTTTTGGTGGCTGCGGCCCCGGAGCCAGGCTTGGCGTAGTTTAGTCTGTTCGTGCCACTTGTGTTTCATCAGGAGATGCAGTAGGACAGAGAACAGCGGAGCCGGGACATGCTTCGCACATAGCGGGTGTCCGGTCTGATGCCAGGCCCAGTCCGCAGGCTCTGTGTCCCTGCCACAGCTCCGGGGGTTGTTGGAGGAATGTGGAGCCTGTGACCCGGGGTGGTCCGGTCTCCAGTCCTGCTCTCGCCTCCCCTGGGAGACCTGAGCTCTCTGCAGGGCGTGGGTGCAGGTCACCCTATACGTGGGCAACCCTGGTCCGTGCAGGCAGCCCCTTTGACGGGGCAGGCGGTGCCTGGAGGGGACCCCTTCCCTGCACGCAGCAAACAGGCCAAAACCGCTCGTGCCACCTCCCTCCTGGGCCCTGCGGCTGCCAGGCCTGGGAGTTCCTCCAGATTCCCGCGCTCATTGCTGCCGTCTGGCCTGGCTTACAGGACGGCGACTTGGGAGTTATGCACTCTGCCAATGGGGCAGGATGTGCTTCAGTTAACGGTTTGGGGAGGCACTGTGGCCATATGCAGCTCACTGTGCAAATGTGTGATCCGGCCCTTTCATGTCTAGCCACTTATCCTAGGGGTAGAGTGAACGTGAGCAGGGGTTTTCCTAGTGGGTAATTTTTTCACATTTGCTGAAAATTGGACTCCTTCTAACTCTTCACCAGCAACGGATTGATGGTACGAACTGAGGGCTAATCATAAGGTGGAATGCAGTATCAAAAATGATGTAGAGATACGCTTCCTGATGTCAGCCTTTTATACAGTATATGATTGGGTGTAAACTCCGTTATAAAACTGTGGAGTATCCCATTTTACTGACAAATAAATATAACAGAATGTGAGTGTATCAGAAAGTCAGCAGTTAACTGGTAATCTCTGCAGCTAGTGGAGTTAGGGTTGCTTTCAGATGTCATTCTTTTGGTTTGTTTGGCATTTTCTGATTTTTCTTCTTTTGAGAATGAATTTCCTTTGTAGAAAGTATGTGTGCCCATTGAGCACCTATGGAGCAAGTGAAATTGTAATCACTTTGATGTTTCTGCCCAGCGTCACCATGATTTGGTCCTGACATGGCGTCACGCTGTGGGGCCTGATCCCTCGGCGATCCAAATGTGTAAAAAGAATGCGAACAAACACATCGTCCTGAATTCTACCACCATCAATAAAATGCTGACCATTATTCAAAATATAACTCTGGGGGCACCGGGGTGGGTCCGTCGGTTGAGTGTCCAACTCTTGATTTCATCTCAGGCCATGATCTCAGGTTTGTGGGATCGAGGTTAGCATCTGGCCCCTTGCTGAGCATGGAGTCTGCTTAAAATTCTCTTTCCCTTGGCCCCTCTCCCTGCTAGCTGTTTCTCTTACCGAAAAAAAAAAAATAGGTGTAGATATAGGTATCAGCAAATCTAAGCAAAGAGAGAAATTCAGCAAAATTATAATCAAACCGTACATTCTCTGTTCAATAGTCAATACAAAGGAAAGCAGATCAGCAGAACTACTGAACCTCTTTAATGGCTCCATCGTTATTTCACCTTTAGATATTGACTTCCCATGTCGTGAAGTGGTTTATTGCTACTCTGAACTTGTATAATTGAAAAAGACAAAACCTTAAAAGAGTCAAGGGCCTTATTTGCTGTGCCCCTATAAGATGTAATTTGTTGTCTCATCTGCTCTCATGTTCAAAATATTTTTGAGTTTAATGCTTTGAACCTTTTACTTTCAGAATTTATTCCTTGCATTTTTAGCTCGGGCATCAAGGAAGACAGGATCTCCACCGTCAATATTTTGTTGTCCACACTGAAAACTAAGGTATGTGTCTGGTGCTCGGCGTTGTCTAGTCGTCCATCTTCCCCAGGGCGTGACAGGACCCTAGCGCTCTCATGTCTCAGGGCACACACGTTGTCACATCGGCGGGATGGCAGACTGTTTCTGAAGCTGCAGTTTGAGCATACCAGGAGAAACGCCGTTGCTCACTATTTCACGGGAAGCCCCACGAATAATTGTGTAAATTACAGCTGTTCTTCATTTACATGCCTAGCAAAATGTGACATCCCGACACAGGGTGTGAACTCACGAACTGTGGAGATCATGACCTGAGCCAAAGTCCGACACTTAACCGACTGAGCCACCCAGGCACCCCAGATATTTATTTTTGAGAGAGAGAGAGGGCAAGCAGGGGAGGGATAGAGAGAGGGAGATACAGAATCCGAAGCAGGCTCCAGGCTCCAAGCTGTCAGCACAGAAGTGGGGCGGGGCTCGAACTCATGAACTATAAGATCATGACCTGAGCTGAAGTTGGACGCTTAACCGACTGAGCTGCTCAGTGCTAGCAAAGATGCTTTGAATCAGGTGCTTCGTGGAGGCAGCATTCTAGCAGGTCTGGCAGTACGTTAGAGGTCTTCAGAGTGTTCCAGACTTGGGCACCCCGGAACCACCGAGGACACACTGGGATGCACCCCGGCCACATCCCCAGAGGCTCCGGGAGTGGGTTTGTGGGCAGCCGAGGCCGTGGGCCATGATTCCCAGTGCATAATCCGGGACGCAGGCTGGACTCTGCCCAAGGGTGCAGATGCTGGTGAAAGTGCAGCCTCACTGTGCCGCCCTGGGGAACGGTGACACAAATTCTGGTCACTAGAACGATAGCCCTCTGAAATGATGTGCTAACGGAGTTCTCAGTAATGTGGGAACAGTTCATGCTATTTAAGTAAAACTAGGCAGAAAGCTGTCTATGATCTCAGAGATGCAAAACCAAAGCACAGCCGTAGCGCGTGTGCATCTTGCGTGATGTGGGCGGAGGGCTGACAGGAGATCCACCGAGATGCTGACCGGATCCGAGGGCGGTTCGGATGTGAATGGACTTTGCTTTTCTCTTTATGTTTTTCCTTTTTTTTTTTTTTTGGTCCAATATTTTGCCGTGGACCCACATGATTTTGGTAATGATGAAGAACAGTACGCACTGTCCTGAGAATCGAGCCCCTCGAAATGGGTTTGTTCTCTTGTTTGCAGGTAGTTCAAAATAAAAACATCACAAAAACCCAGAAGGTGCGTTTCTTCACGGGGCAGTTGTTGAACCACATAGCAGCCCTCTACAGCTGGAACGGGGTTGCGGACGTGAGCCTGGAACACGGCAAGGTAAGTCCTGGGGGGTTTGAGATGACCTCGCTGTCCGCGTGTGAGCCTCCTGGAGCCCGGGGAACGTGCCCCGCCAAGTCCCTCCGTTCGATCCGTTTCTCTTGGCTCTTGGTCCTATTAATTCTCCTCTTAAGTGCAATGTAATCTTTTAAACGTGTGGTTTTATTTTTACAAGATTATTTCTAATCCCTAAGGTATTATGATTTCAGACTTTTTTTTTCTTAAAGGGACAGCTGTTCCTCCCTTTAGCTGAGTGACATGCTGGTTTTCCCTGCTGATGCATAGTGTTGACCAGGCTCTCTTCCTCCTCTCATGTCCCTCTTTCCATTCTGTTCATACCAGCGCCTAGAGTTTCAAGGCCTGTGGCTTCAGGATCCCAAGTTGTCTAGGAAAAGCCCCATTTCCTCACCTAAGGACATGTGTAATTTATTTTGTAATAGTTCCCCAAGTATTGAATTAGAACAATTGCTCTCAAGCTGACCCAAGGCTTTTAATCCTCATTCTGATTTTCCTCGGGGCGTTTCTGAACATGGACTTGGCCAGAGTAGCACGGGCTCGGACTTCCTGTGAACTTTACAGTGCTTTCCCTCTCAAGAGCCCTGTGTCTTACCTCCTTTTATCTTTGTGACTTGCCCGCGTCCTCTGGTTTTGAACAGGTTTTGTATGCTCTATTAGCAGGAAGCCTCCGGGGCTTAATAAAAACACTCCCAAACATGGAATTTAATTCAAAAGAGCAAGGGAGATTAAGTCATTGTTAAGTTTGTTTAAAAATTCAGGTTTAAACTTGCCCCTCTTAAGAGTATTTTTAAATTATTTTTTAATGTGTCTACTTTATAGGCGAGGACATTCAAATTCAGGGAGTTCAGTGATGCTCTCATTATGGGTTACATTCTGGTGTCCAGCCGGAAGTTATCAGGAGCCCATTAAGATGTGCCTCATTAGAATAAACGGTGTTCCTACCACCTAGGACATTCCAGGGATTTTGGCGCCATGTGTGAGACTTGGCCTTACCCCCATCACACAGGAAATCACAGGGGTCCTAGGGGCTCCCTGCCAGGAATTCCTGGGGATGAGACACCTAGGTGGCTCAGTTGGTTAAGTGTCCAACTCTTGATTTTGGCTTGGTTGTGATCTGGTGTTCATGAGTTTGAGCCCCACTTTAGACTCTGTGCTGGTGGTGCAGAGGCTGCTTGGGATTCTTTCTCTCTGTCTCTCTTCCTCTCTCTCTCTCTCTCAAAATAAATAAATATTTAAAAAAAAACAACTTGGGGTGCCTGGGTGACTCAGTTAAGCATACAGCTTCATCTCAGGTCATGATCTCATAGTTCATGGGTTTGAGTCCCATGTGGGCTCTGTGTTAACAGCTCAGAGCCTGGAGCCTTCTTCAGATCCTGTGTCTCCCTCTCTCTCTGCCCCTCCCCTGCTTGTGCTCTCTCTCCCCCTCTCTCTCTCTCTCTCAAAAATAAATAAATATTAAAAAAAATTTTTTATAGCCTACTGTTGACTAGAAGACTTACCCATGGCATAAACAGTTGATTAACCTGTATTGTATTTTATGTATCCTAAACTGTATCCTTACAATAACATAAGCTGGAAAAAAGTAAATGTTATTAAGGAAATCCTCAGAGAATACGTTAATAGTACTGGACTGTATTTATGGGAAAAAAGTACACATAAGCACACCTGGGCAGTTCAAACCTGTGTTGTTCAAAGATCAACTGTATTTATTTCTTATATCACAAGATCACAGTGTAAAAGCAAATAGAAGCTTAGGAAAATTATTTTCTAATTGACATGTGTGCTGTAAAGAGACTTTTTTTTTTAATTGTTTATTTCTGAGAGAGCGAGGGAGCATGTGCACTCACTTACATAAGTGGAGGGGGGCAGAGAGAGGGAGACACAGAATCTGAAGCAGGCTCCAGGCTCTGAGCTGTCAGCACAGAGCCTGACACGGGGTCGAACCCACAGCTGTGAGATCATGACCTGAGCCAAATTCGGATGCTTAACAGACTGAGCCACCCAGGCGCCCCAAGAGAGATTCTATAATAATGGGGGGCCGGATTCTGATCTGCTCTGTACTTGCTAATGCAGTGGGGTCTCCACTGTGCGTTTGCCCGTATGTGAAATGGTGCACTCATCTCTGCCCTGCCCGCCTCAGGCCTGTCGCAGAAATTAAATGAGAATCTTTACCGTGGAGTGCGTGGATCCAAGAAGAAAGGACATACGAGGTCCCGTTATCTGTTGTCTCTTGTTCCAGCGACTCCCTGTTTGTTCAGTTTCAAAAATAAATATTTTCTTTTTAAAGTCAGCTTATTTAAACTAAAACAAAAACAGCTCACCCATTTTCTTCACTCCCCCCACCTCTGGCAACCGCCAGTCTCTTCTCTGTATCTACGAGCTTGGTGTGTTTTTTTGTTTTGTTTTGTTTTTGTAATTTATTATCTAGTTTATTCTTTCCGTATTCCACATATGAGAGTGTTTTTTATCTTGATTGGTGTTTCTGTTCTTTGGGGGTTTTTTTTGAATGATACCACGCATTTATAATGTCTTCTCTGGCCACGCGGTACTGCCCAGTGTTTTACTCTGTCATCGTTCCTGGGGCTCATGGACTCGAGGTTTTCACCGCACGTTAACAACCTCTCGTAGGCCCCGTCTGAGGACTCGGGGAAGACCATGGTGAGGGAGCTCGTTCACACCTTCCTGATGGATCTCTGCTGTTCGCTCAAGCACGGGATTAATTTCTATGATGCATCTTTCGGTACCGCCGGCAGGTAAGCAGCGCACGCGTGAATGGCGGGCGTGTGTTCCTCAAGCCATCGACGTACGTGACTTCCAGCGGAAATCTGGAATCACGGCATTGTGGCGGCTCACAGCCAGAAGTTTAGACGTGACCTAACTCGTTTCAGGGACACACATTGGGAAGCCCAGAGACTCTCTGCTCATTACGTGCCCTCAGGGCTCAGGGTGGCTGTTGCCGTAGGCACCCAGTAGGAGGTATCTCACTGGGGGGGGTGGGGGTGCGGGATTCACTCAAGACTGTGGTGTGGGAGGGTAAGCCTTCCAGCCACCTCCCCAGAGTGGGTGGGGAGCACAGGCCTGAGGTGGGAGCCACCAATCTCCCAGTTTTGCAGATGAGGGAAATGGACACAGAGAAGTCGGGTCACTCAGCCTGTGTCAGAGCTCTGCGTAAACCCAGGCGATCTGGGGGCCCTGGCCGGCTCTGTCGGTTAAGCTTGATTTCAGCTTGGTCACAGTCTCATGGGGGATCGAGCCCCATGTTGGGCTCTGAGCTGACAGTGCAGAGCCTGCTTGGGATTCTCTCCCTCCCTCTCTCTGCTGCCTCCTTTTTCTAAAATGGATGGATGGATGGATCTGGATTTTCAAAGTTTTGTTTTATGTTGTGCAATTATGGCAGCATCTCATCAGTAAGGAAATATAAAGTCCCTAGCAGATGGCTTAGATGACATTCTTTTAGACTTCTGGTCTAACAGTAACACACATCAATGTTACTATTTTTTAATAATCAGTATAGCCTGATGTTAGATTTATCAACCTGCTTTTCTTCCCACTTGACAATAAAAATATTATGTATATTTTCTGTTCGTTTTAAATACCTTTATTTATTTACTTACTTGGTTATTTATTTATTTTTACCTCTGTGGCCTTTTTATCATAAGGATATGGATGGTTTGGGTTAGTTTCAACCAGTTAGGAAATGACGGAGTCCTTCAGAATGGAGCAACACCATGGACATTTTTCTCCCTGCTTGTGACTTGATTTGACCCTGAGATGATTATGAATTAACTTGCCACATCATTTCTTTTTCTGTCAACTTTGTTTTGGTGGTAGTGTAGCTTTTCTCTCATCAGCGAAAATAAGCTGGTCTTCCTGGTAAAGTGCAGGGAGAAGCGGACTTTTATCGTCTCATATGATGTAACACCACGCTTAGAACACACGTGCTTTTTTTCCCCCTTAAGTAAGACCCATAAACTAGATCATTTGATGAGTGTATTTGAATCAACTTGTGGGTGTGGGTCTGTTCAAATAAGCTGTGGCTTGTGTCTGTTTTTGAAGCCAGGGGCAGAAGGCAGATGTTGGCACTGAGGGGAGAGGAAGGGAATCCTGTTTGTGGGGCGTTAATGGAAAGTTTTGTGGAAACTGGCGTGTTTGCCCAGCAGAGGTGAGGCTTGCCCCCTCCCTCCGTTCAGGTCTCCGCGCACACGTCACCACATCCGAGAGCCCGTCCCTGGCAGCCTTTTCCTGAAGTAGCCCTTCCACTGTCCCTGTGCTTTTGCCTTGCTCTTGGCTGTGACTTACCACCACCTTGCATGTTTATTTATTTGCTTGTTCATGACCTGACAGATGAGAATCAGTGTGAGCAGAGGCTGGTCTGTGGGATCCCCAGCGTCCAGGACAGTGCCTGGCACACAGTGGGTGTTGGAAAGCAAGGCACTATAGGGTAGGCGGGGGTTGGTAAACTTCTTCTCCAAGGGAAGAAGTATAACCGTGTTCCCGTAAAGCTTTACATACAGAGAGGGTGGTGGGCCAGTTTGCTAGCTCCTGGTGTGGGGGTTAAGAGAACGGACTCTGGGGTCCGCTCTGAGACCTTGCCAGGTAACTGCTGCCCTCTGCCTCTGCTGCCTCATCTGGAAATGGAAAATGAAGTCGGTATCCGCCTCGGGGAGGCAGAGCACCGGAGCTGTCCAGAGCGGCGGCTGGCGTGTGTTGTACGCTGTGGAAATATGTTCTTCGCTCTATCACGTTGTCCGAGAAAATAACGTGGGCGTGCGTAGTACTTTTAGTGCACGCTTTGTCATATTTAACATGGTGTTCGCTTGACAGCACAAACTTTTGTTCGTGAGATTTTCATGTTAAGAATTTTAAACTTTTTTTGAAGTTTATTATTTTGATGGAGACAGAGCACCAGCCGGGGCGGGGGTGGGAGAGGGAATCCCAGGCAGGCTCCACACCGTCCGCACAGAACCCAGCGGGGCTCGAACCCCGAACTGTGAGATCATGACCTGAGCCGAAGTAGGACGCTTAACTGACTGAGCCACCCAGGCGCCCCCGTTTTAGTCAGTTTATAAGGGGATTCAGAAGAGTGAGGATCCTGGAAGCTACCAACGTGGCATGTAATGATAGGTTCTGAGACGTTCTGGATTTTATGACTTCCCAGGGACAGGCAGGTGTGAAAGGCATCCTCCCTCAGGGGGGGTCTGGGGGTGACCCTCGAGTGCTGTGGGCTTGGCTGTGTAGATCCTGGGCTAGTTGCTTCCTTTATGCAAGTTTTAAAGTCCATAGGTTTTCCTGATTCTTATTTTATGGTCTTTTGAAAACTGTTCGCTTAGGGACAAGTTTTGAGTATTTGAGTAGGTTGTTTTTTCTGTCTTAGTTTCTTGCCTTGGCTCAGTGAAGGTCTAGGAATTTGAGATACGTTAGAAACAGAGGAGGCAGAAAGCCTGTGGAAAGACTCTGAGCCACTCAGTCGAGTTTTAGAAATAATTTATGGCACTGTGGGCTGTGGGCCAGTTCCTTAGCACTTCATGTAAAGATCTTTTCAAAAGTTAAATGCGTTCTCTGTATTCTTATACTTTAATGCTTACATATATATTTATTTACATACATGCTATTTCACATGCAGTTGGAGGAAAGAGGTCAGGAAAATCCCACAGCGAAATTCTGGGAGTGGATTCCTCCCGGCGGGTTTGGCCCTTTCTTTACATTAGCCTTGACTTCTGGGTAGACTGGTAGGTGGCCAGGGTGGAGACAGCGGGTTTCTTCCTTCTCTTTATAAGTCAGATGGAGGGGTGCCTGGGTGGCTCAGTCGGTTCAGTGTCAGACCCCTGATTTCAGCTCAGGTCATGATCTCAGGGTCGTGGGATCGAGCCCCGGTGTTAGGCTCCATGCTGAACGTGGAGCCTGTTTGGGATTCTTTCTCTCTCTCTCTCTCTCTCTCTCTCTCTCTCTCTCTCTCTCTCTCTCTCCCTCTGCCCTTCCCACCCCAAAAATAAATAAATAAAAGAAAAGTCAGATGGAACTCAAGAGGCGGGGAAGGGGAGATTGGAGACAGGACAACGTAGAGACTTTTTCAGCCACTCAGAAATGGAGGAGTGAGATTCAAGCCCTCTGTTGGGAACTGGAACCTCACAGGCCACGGAAACACCGCTTTGTGTCACAAGGGAAATTCAAAGGTGACATTTGCCAGTCACTGTGTTTCAAGCGTGTTTCCCGAGGGCGATTTCGAGGGGCTACCATTCCCTGAGCTCTCCACGTGCTGTGGCAATTCCTGCTGACCCTTGTCCCTCTCTCCTCCCTGGCAGAGGCGGGAACCTGACGCTCCTGCACTTCCTGTTGGGTTTGAAGCGCGCGGCGGACGACGAGCTGGTGGCCGCGCTGGTGGTGCGCATCCTCCAGGTGTGCCCGGACTTGCTGAACAAGTACTTCAAGGAAGTGACGTTTTCCTTTCTCCCGAGGGCAAAGTCCACTTGGTCAAATAACATCAAACTTCTGAACAAGGTAAAACCCCGGGGGCTCCAGCCCGAGTCAGGGGCCTTGGGAGGGGACCCGACGAGCCGCTGACCCGCAGGAAGGCCCAAGGACCCATCCCGCCGTGCTGCAGGGGCGACGTCCTAGTCCTCTGGGGACATCCTGCTTTGCACTGAGCTGAACTTGGAGCTGGACGCCTTTGGACTCTGTTGAGGCAAAGTCATCTCCTTTGTCCACATTTCCCTTAGAGGGAGACCGTCACGCGTTTTGGCGCCTCGAGGCTGACGTTGGTGAGAGGTGTGAGCTGGGGCACCGAGTTTAAGGACCGCTGCTCTAAGTTCCTAGAACAGCTTAAGACACGCAGTGGAATGACGCTGTCTGTCCGGGTGCCTGTGTGTGAGTGTCTCATCGGAGGCTGCCTCCCGTCCCCACCGCGGAGGGGCCGCTGCACCTTCTACGGCAGCGCGGTGGGGCTCACTCTCTGCCTGGTGGTCTGTCTGGGAGAGAAGCAGCTGGAATGTTCCCTGGGCCTCCACCTAGGCTGGTCTGTCAGACGGGCTCGTGTGCGTCTATTCTCGCTCTTCTTGAGCACTCCCCATGTGTATCTTGGGGCAAGAAGGCAGTTTGCGCCTCACACTGGGGAAGAGAGGCCTGTGGCCACCCCCCCACCCCCTGCCCATGGGAGCTGCTCTGGTTCTGCCCTCTCCGGCGGGGGGGGCAGAGGGGAGCCAAGGACACGGCCTTTGCGGGCCTGGGTGTGAGCCCTCCCTTCACTGCTTTCTAGCCGTGTGCCCCTGGGGAACTTTGTAACCTTACTGAGATCCAGCTTTGTCATCCATGAATGTTTTGTGCTGCCGTGTAAAAAATCTCTATCCTAAAGGGTTGTCACGGGGTTGCCTGGGTGGCTCAGTCGGTTAAGTGTCCGACTTTGGCTCAGGACATGATCTCACAGTTTGTGGGTTTGAGTCCCGCGTCAGGCTCTGTGCTGATAGCTCAGAGCCTGGAGCCTGCTTAGGATTCTGTGCCTCCCTCGCCCTTTGCTCCCCTGCTCATGCTCTGCTTCTGTCTCAATAATAAGTAAAAAAAATTTTTTTAATAAATAAATAAAAAGAAGGGTTGTCACGAAGTGTTACCAAGATGATGGGAGGCGTTGGGTGCTGTCGGGTGCACCGTGGGGAGCGGTACGGTGATTAGGTCCCGCAGTGACTGGCGTGCCGTCCGGGGTTGTAAGAGGCCCCTGGGCCGCGGGCAGAGCTCTGCTGTAATGTCACTGCCCTCGGCAGTCTCGTGCCCGGACTCTTCTCTAGCGAGTAGGTTTGGGGGTCAGTCTCACGAGCTGGTTCCAGAGCGGCCCCCGGACGTTCCTCGCTGTGATCGTCGGGTTGGACCCGCTTCACTGTGGGGCGGCGACACCGCGCCTGGTGTGAAACGGAACCTGCGGCTGCTCATCGTCTTTTCTGTCGTAGATCTATGATGCGCAGCCGGACGTCTCCCGGGCCTTTCAGACCAGAGAGTTCATCCCGCTGCCTCGGCTGCTGGCCATGGTGATGGTGACCACCGTGCCCCTGGTGTGCAATAAGACAATGTTCACCCAGGCGTTGAATGTAAGTGGTCACTTCTAGAACCTTCTCCTGTTCCCCGCACTGGCCGTGCTGGGGACTGTTCTCAGTGCCTGCCTGGGGTTATTGGATGGTGTTTTGTCAGTGAGCCTCAGGCCTTCCCCGTGTCCACTCAGCGGGGGCCCCCGGGGCCACAGGCACGTTCCCGCCTGGGTCCTGCTGCTCCAGCACCGCCAGGACCTCGGACCCCTGCGTGGCTCTGCGCTCACCTGAGGGTGGGAGCCTGACAGACTCAGAGGAAGCGAGGTGTGTTCAGCTATGGCCCCACGTCACATGCGAAAGTGTTAGCTGGGGATTTGTGGAAGGGGCAGGACTGAAATTTGCCCTTGTGGTTTAAGTGAATAGCATTATGGTTTCTGGGAAACATTTACTTTGAGAATCAGCTGTTTTGGGCATTTTGAGAGGACGTGTTCGTGGAGAAATGAATGAGGGGAAATGAGGATGAGCCGTGGTGGGTCGCACAGGCATGAGGTGGCCCTAGTGGGGATGGGGCAGTCAGCGCCGAGTGGTGAGGACTCCCTACAGTACGCAGCGGGACTCAGCATTAAGAGAGAGAGAGAGCATGCGAGCAGGGGAGGGGCAGAGGGAAAGGGAGAGAGAATCCCAAGCAGGCTCCACACTCAGCATGAAGCCCAGTGTGGGGCTCGATCCCATGACTTTGAGATCATGACCTGAGCTGAAATCAGGAGTCAGACCTTTAACCAGTTAAGCCACCCAGGTGCCCCGGGGCTCTGCATTTTTGATGCCCGTCCAGGGCGTGTGCTGGGAGTAGCCTGTGGGCTAGGAGCCGGGAGGCCAGTGTGGGGCTGGGCAGAAAGGCCTTTTGTTCCGGTGACCAAATTATAACGACCAAAATGGGGACCCTGCTCGCTCACCTGTCCTTCTGGTGGGAGACACAAGCCGTTTTATCTCAAAGGGCCTTCAAGGAAACAGCTGAAAGGCGTGTATCAGACACTGCCTCTTTCTGGGTGGCAGACCGTGTCACCGGTGGCCGTGCCCGTGCCCTGGGAGCCGGCGCCGGCAGTCAGTCTGGGACGGAAGGCCGACCACTCCTCTCACAGGGCAGTTTCAGGACAGAGGGTTTTGCCCCAGGGGGTGTCTGCCCCCTGGGTGGGGTGACTGCAGGGTGAGGACGGGGGGGTGAGCTGTTTGGCTGGTGCTGCCGTCCCGTGCAGGCCTTAGCCTTGTCCTCAGTGGGCCCTTCCCGACCGTGACGGTGAGGCCAGCGACTCAGGTGTGTCTCTGGAGTGGCGCTATGACTGTGGGCTGTGCGTGTGTGTTATAGTTTTCTATACAGTATTATCTCACAGTTTTTAATAGCATAATTTCTGATTTTAGGATCACAAAGAAAAGAGTTAGCTAATCATAGAAATCGGAAATATGCCGTTTGGAGGCAGCGTGTACACATGGATGCTTGTTGGGGCCTTGCCTTTGAAGGGGTTACGGGGAGGGGCTCCTTGCTGGCTTGGGGCACTTAATGTAGGGTTGCCTTAGCGTACACGCAGGAAATGAACCCCCAGCTCGTTGGAACACTGCGTTTGTAACGCAGCAAGCTGTTCCGTGTCTCTCCCTGCGTGTCACTCTGCGGTGGCCCAGTGGCTCGCCCTAGCCCGTACTGCACTGAGATGCACCTGGGCCTGCCTGACTTGTTCAGGGCTGGGCCCAAGATGGCATCTCCCAGGAGGACCCCCGTTTTGACAATAGCTCTGGTTCTTGTATTCTGTTCAATCTCTACAGCCGGTGAGGATTCGGGACGGTCCCGGCTGTCCTCTGGAAGGTCCCCCAGCCTGTGTTTGGGGGCTGCATGCCTACCAAGGCTGCAGGTGGTTTTTCCTACTATGTGCCTTTTCTTGTCACCTGCGCGCCTGACGGCGGGTGCTGCTTGGGGCTGGTTGGGTGCTGGTGAGATCGTGACTGTTCTTGGTGTGGATAATGCCTGTGAGCCCAGGGGCTGTTAGAAAAGATTTACCCAAACACAGACAGTGAGACAAAATTGAGAATAACTATCAGCCTCTCCTTTTATAGTCCTCGCTTCAGCAGGTGCTGAGGTCAGATCCGTTACAGGTCAAGGGAGCAGGGGCCCCAGGCCGCCTCTTCTCACAGAGCAAGGGTCCCCGGCTCGTGTGGCCTTCCCTGGCCGGAGCCAGCCACACCAGGGGCCTGGGAGAGCTGTGTCCGCAGAGCAGCCTACAGACGTGGGGCTTTACCCCTTCTTCTTCCCAGTTGGACAGCATATCCGTGAAACACACAGCTTTATCCCTCATTTCCGTCATTCTGAAAAGAGCGTTAAAAACGATCGAGCACTGCCTGGATAAAGAGGCCTGGCAGGAATCCGGCGTGTACACATCCGCGATGATGGAAGAGTTCGTGCGCCTCTTCAGAGAAGCCCTGAGCAAGGTGGGCGCGGGGGCGGGTTTGGCCTCTCCGGGGGAGTTTCCGGGGCTTTCCTTGCAGCTGTCACGGGCAAGCATGCCAGCGGAAGAGGCAGTGCTAGGAGCACAGGGCGCAAGTGCGGAACGAGATGCAGGGTCGGGGTCGGGGTGCTTCTGGGACCTCAAGTCATTAGGAGCTGACGTCCTCTTCCCTCCCCCACCGCCGCACACACACGGGTCAGGGCCATGGTGAGGGGGTGGCTTGGGAGCCATTCTGGTGAGTAAGGAAGGGCGGGCGCCTGCAGACGGGGTCCCTGCCCAGAGGAGCCGAGGTCACCGTGGACGTGGCGCCCTGCCATCGCTGGACGTGTGTCTTCGTTCCCAGTGTCCTATTCTGGTGAACGAGGCTTTGTTGTGATTATCAGCGCGTGTCGTACACAGTCGTGGGAATCCCAGCACAAAGCGGAGCTCGCAGAGGATGCGGGCTCGTTCTTCCCCCAGGTCCCATCTCTTACACACTCGCGCACACTCACGTGTGCTCGTGTCTCCCCTTTGCACTTTGCTTCTCCTTAGTGGGTTCATCTCCATCTCTCTCCCTTGTTTGATGTGACTGTGTTTTCCCCTGTAGAGTTTACCAGACCTGAACACCATCGTGTGGGTCTGGCAGTCCCTTCGGAAGCAGGAGACCAAACAGGATGACGAGAAAGGAAAGGAAAGGGGCACCCGGACTCCTGCCGCCTGCGTGGCTCCCCAGTGCGGTGAGGGCTGCGCGGGGCCCTGCTCTTTGCAGACAGGGGTGACACAGGCAGCTGGGGACACCTCCAGCCTCCAGGGGCCTTGGAGGCATCTATTGCCAATATTCCTAGGCTTTACGTAAGCACCGTGATGCGCTAAGGACTTGAGTGCTGGGCGCCCCGTGCTCTGGCCTTTCCGTGGGGGCCTCTCTTTGGCTGTGCAGATAGAGGTGGGCTTCGCGGTCCCTCTGCCCAGGAATGTGAGATACGTTGACTCAGACCTCGTTGTTGGCCTGCCAGGAAGTGGGCTTCTTACCTTCCGTCTACATCCTATTTAGTCCCCGTTGTTCAAGGAAGACGCTAAAGCCCAGAGAGACAGTCACTTTAACCTGTCCGAGGTTACGGCCTGAAATGAGGACTTAAACCCAGCCTGTTTGAACAGTCTTGACTTTGCCCCCGTAGACTCTGTAGGGATCCGACTGTGGCCTCTGCCTTCCGTGTGTGTTGACTGCATACCACCTGCTGATGAAGGACGAAGAACAAGTGTTTCCTAACCTGAGGTGTTTTATCTTGGTTCAGATGATGCAGAAACCATTCTTCTGAAGGCCGTTCTGCTGCAGGTCATATGCCTGTACCAGAAGGCAGTCCCGCACGTGGTCATGCAGTACAACTTCGACTTCAGCAAGCTCCTGAAAGGTGCGTCTCCGGGGCCGGCAGCGGCCCCGCTGCTCTGTGTGCCAGCAGGGGGGAAGGAAGCAGTCAGAACCGGAGCTGAGGCCCGGGGAGCCTGGTGGGCAGTGTGGCCAGTACACCCCGTCCACCAGACTGCTTATTTGTGTTCGCACTAATATTTTTCAGAAATCCAGTGGTCCTTAAGTAAATACCAGATGAGTACTTAGCAGCAGTGGGCACGGAAGGGAGAAGCCAGGCTCCCTGAGTTGTCTGCCTTAGATAAGTGACGAATCAGATCGTGTGACACTAACTCTAAAGCCTGTCTTCAGAGGAGCCCGGTGCGGACGTTAGAGTCCCTGAGAAGGGACGTCCCGTTCATGCACGGGCGCTTCTGACATAGTTACTCATGTTTTACCCAGTGAGTCAGGTTCAAACCACATCTTGTAACATTCCGCTTGTCTGGTCAGGTTCCCTTGCTGGAAAAGTGTGCTTAATCACTTTGTAATTGGGCCCACAGAGGAAAACTTGCAAGAGCGTCATTCCTGGGGTTTATAGAAGCTGTTGGAATAATTCTAAAAGCTGTAATTAACTTTTTAATTGTTTAAAGGCGAAAGCTTCTCTTTGCTGTGAGAGTATGAAATGTACGAGAGGCGGCTGTTCGGTATCTACCACTGTGTCGCTCCCGAGCAAAGGGAAATGCAGGAATCAGGCCAGCGGGGGAGGACGCAGTCTGGGGCTCGGTGGCCGCAGTCTGGTCACAGAACGTTTGTAGTCTGGGGAGCAAGGCCAGTGCCTCGCGCCCTGGGTAACGTTAATGAGAGACGGCACCCAGGGGGCAGCGGGAGGTGCCAGGCTTCACGCTGTAGGGAGAGGTCACTGCAGGCCAAGGGGCCACTTGAGGCAAGTGGAGTTAGGGCTTTCTGCTGAAGATCTGGATAGAACGCGGGAGGGGAAGGTGTGCCGGGTGGGGCCGCATCTGGGCAGAAGAGGAGAGAGCCCCCAGGCCTCTTTCTTATTTCTGCAGTTGGAGTTCTTGGCTGGCCCCTGTGACCAGGGGCAGCCTCGCTGGGCACCTCCCTGCCCATGACTTCCGGTCCGTTTCCCTCTTTTCTGCCACAGGCGTCATCTCAGAGCAGGGCCTCCAGGAGGAGGTGCCCCCCATCCTGCAGCACCACATCCTGAAGGTGGCGCTGGAGCTGCCCGCCAGCAAGTTCCTGTGGCTCAAGGCCCAGGTAGGAAGCGGACAGCCTCTGCCCGCTGTTCCCTCACTCCCGGCCTGCCGGTGTTTTGGCCTGGAAATTTCTAACTGGATCAGAACCCGGTGGTTGGTCATAAAAAAGACCTTCACGGTTCCCCTCTTAGACGTGTCTGGAGCAGAGGCCAGGTCCCGAGTCATGAACCAGGAGGCCCGTGAGTCTCTTTGCTTTTGCAAAAGTAGGATGTTGAGGGTGTCCTTACTGAAACAGTGTCATTGGTGGGTATTCGGAGTTTTTGTTTTTCCTTTTATCTTGAGTACTTTACATTTTCCTGTCATTTTAAACCCCTTTTGGAAATAAATACAAAATATATCCCTTCTTCTTTGTCCTCGTCCTGGAAGAACTTAAGACAGAGATCGAGATAGATACCAGCCGGGAGAGGGCCGAGGCTGGTGCCAAAATCAGTAAAGAGTGCTGGCATTTTTCCCTGCCTCTCATGACCCCTCTAGGACCTTCTGGGGAATATACTGTTGACTCATAAAGGGAACTCAGCCTGCAGCAGAGTCACCTGTGTGTTTAAGCACAGGATGCCATTCCATTTCTATCCAAAGAGGAAAAATACCCAGGCAAAATGAAGCATCGTCTGTGTTTCTTTGTAGCTCTGATGATGGCTTTTTAAGTGACTTAGATCTTATTTAAAATTCTCTGGAACCAGGGGTACCTGGGTGGCTCAGTCGGTTAATCAACTGACTTCGGCTCAGGTTATGATCTCATGGTTCGTGGGTTCGAGCCCCACATCGGGTTCTGTGCTGACAGCTCAGAGCCTGGAGCCTGCTTCACATTCTGTGTCTCCCTCTCTCTCTCTCTGCCCCTCCCCTACTCATGCTCACTTGCTCTCTCTTTTTTTTTTCCTCAAAAAATAAAAAAAAATTTTTTTCTAATTTTAAGGGGACCGATAGCATGGAAATGTATGTAGGTATTTGTACAAGTCGTATTTCCAGAAAAGCGTGAGAATGCGGGGGCACTGGGATCCATGCATTCCCTCCTGGGTCCCCTCCTGAGGTTCACCTGAGTCATAGTTGAGGATTGTCCCGTGTGCCCTGTGCCTCCACACCTCTACCACCATGTAAAGACGTGGCAGCCGGGGCTCGGCGTGGTTAGGACACCCCCGCAGGGCACCGGCCACAGCTGGGGGGTCCAGTGTTGCCCACAGCCCTGCTCTCTACCTCTGCACCCCACTGTGAGGTCACTGCCACAGGCCCCAGAGAGATGAGCAGCCCAGGGTGTCATTGAGTTTTTTTACCCCAGCGAACTGGGCCAGTGGGATCCTGGTGATTCATTTGGAAAGTGAACAGAGGGAGGCCTCTTAACTTTGAAAGAACTGGTATTGAACTACTAATTTATATCCTGTGCCCCACCATCTGCTTGTAAGATTAAGTCTGCTGGGCTTCATGAACACCAGCACTTCACACGGTCAGGGTCATCCTCGTGACCAGGGGCTGCAGGGACGCCAGCGAGACAGAGCCTCGGTAGCATTTGGGCCAGGGATCTGGAGCCCCATGAACTTCTCTGAGGCGTGTGTTCAAAGCTCACAAGGCTTTGTGGAAGGCTAAATTACATAGAAGCGATCGACCCTGTCGGCATCGGCATCTTGTTGAAATGGGTACAGTTTCCCAGCTGCCTTTTGGGGCTTTGGTTGAGCACCGGGCTTTCTGAGCCTCCTGGCGTAAAATCCCGGCAGTCTTGCCGAGTGTAGTTAAAATGAGGAGAGACAAGAGGCCTGGAGCCATACTGGCCTCAGCGTACAGTGACCTGTGCACCGTTTGTAATCTGCTACCGTTCCAACTCCAGGAAGGCCCGGATGCAGAAATCATTGGCGGAGAACGATCCATATTTTACTTACTGATGAAAATGTTTGTGAGCAGTAGCCATCTCCAGCTCAAGTCATCCACCAAACTTCTGATCATAAAGGTGAGCATTCTCTTCCGGTTCCTAATTCTGGGAAGCGTGTTCACCATCTTCCTGATAGCAGGTGCTTAGTAAACAGTTGTTGAATTAAGGATGTGTCAGGGCTTCTGTAAACTTAAAAACAGGAGGTTTTAAGGCAGTTTTAATGTATCATGTCTAAACTTAGCTGCGTTCCCAAGAGGCGGCATGGTGAAGTGGAGAACATGGGCTTTGAAGACATTCCTGGATTTGAGTCCTGGTTCTACCCCTTCCTGGGTGGCACTGGGCAAATTACTCAACTTCACTGAACTTTGTTTTCCCATGGTGAAGGAGAAGGATGAAACCATAGGATTGCAAAGGAGAGTGTGCGTGAGGTTGAGTAGTAGGTGATGCCCAGCAGGTTGTAAGCTCACTGCAGTGTTAGGTTTCCAGCCTCCGGGGAACTGGGGGGTGGGCGGGGCCTCCCCCCTCCCACCACCCCTCCTGTGTCTAGACTCCGCCTTCTCCAGGGCTGAGCCCTTCTGATCTCACCCATTACCCACAGCACAGGTATCTTCATAGTCACTGGAAGGGAATGGGGAGTTGGACTGTTAGCTTCTCTTCCTCACCCTTGGTCCTCATTCTGTAGGGCTACCCTCAGGTCTGGATGTCGCTGTAGGAAATCTCGTTTCTGCTGCCCGGCAAATGTCTCGGGTGCTGTAGATGCTACAGACAGCATGTTCGTTGTTTTGAGGGTGCAGAGATTTTATCTGTTGAGCGTTGATAATCTTGTTGCCCTATAACCTTCTCACCTGAGTTGCTTAAAGAACGTGAACATCTTGGCCTTGACCTTTACAAGCTGCCATTTCCCTATAGGTGTGCACTTGACCCCAGCCCAGGTTTGTGGTCGTTAACATGGGCGGGCTTGGCACAGTCGGACCTCTCTTCGGTGCGCTGTTGGGGCTCTTGAGGTGGGAGTCTGTGCCATCAGGCCATTTGGGGACGTCATATAATCATGCTGGCTCAAGGTCCTCCCTCTTAGCACATCCTGTTCTCTTAGAAACGCTGCTGCTTCATGTCCCGGGTCTGAGGCTGGGGCGGGGGTGCACTGAGATGACTGGTTTGTGATCTTGGAGAATGTCACGAAAGCTGCCGGTTTGTGGCTGTGAGGGGCCCAGTCCTGCTCATTTACCTGGAGTCTTTGTGAAAATCCAGCTCTGGAAGTCAGCCTCTGAAGCAGCAGCTGGGTTTTTTATCTTTTCATTATTGAGCAGTTGAAGGACAGGAGTAAGCAGCAAGACCAGGGGCTAGGTGATCTTTGGTGAGCGCAGAAGGCTCTCTCCTCATTTCCCTCATGTCCGGGAGTGCTGCTGTGAAAGAGGGGCTTTGGGAGTAAAACCACCGATGAGACTGACCCGCTCGGGGCTCCCGGCTCTCCGTGCCGTCCGCCTGGGCCCCTCGCGGCCCGGGCTCCGTCCTGACGCCCCGGCTCTGCTCCCTGACAGGTCCTGCGGGACACGGGGGTGTTCGAGCACACCTGGAGGGAGCTGGAGCTGTGGCTGGAGCACTTACACGACACCGCGGAAGAGACCAGGGAAACCGTGATTCAGTTTCTGGAACGCGTAAGCACCTATTTGCAGTGTGAAGGAGCGTGTCCGTGACGAAGGCGTTTTTGAGGCACCAGTGCCAGAAGCCCTGTGTTTCGGGCTTCCTTCCTAATTCCTGCTGAGACGTCAGACTCTGCTGAGTTTCAGAATCCGTAAAACGGGAACATGTTACTGTGTACTATTTAATTTCCTTTCGGGGTTTTGTTTTTGTACAAAGAGAACAGTGGTATGCTTACGGTGATATTAAAAGCAATGATTTAGACTAAAAAGAAATTTTTTTTTTAATTCTGTAACAAAAAGTTAAAAAACTCGGCAGAAAAATTGTTCTGGTCAAAGACTGTTAACATTTTAGCTCTTCCCTTGATTTTACCGGTGGTTTTTTGGCTTTTTGGGGTTTTTTTCCATTTCAGTTGTGACCACCTAAATGTTTTCTGCTTGGCTCTTCGATGCCCAGGTTTTACTGACGTTGGTGGCGAATCCCTATTCCTACACAGACAAAGCATCCGACTTCGTCCAGGAAGCCAGCACGCTGCGGGCTACTGGGACGAAGCAGGAGGCTGACGACGTCAGCATTCCCGTCTCCCACATCGACGGTAGGCGCCGCTGCGCTTTCTTCCTGGGGCCCGTGAAGCTCCAGCCACGATCAGTGGCAGATCAGTGATGAAAATGGGAACTGCGTAAATTCTCACACAGGGTGCAGGTGTCCGTTCCTTTGAGTCAAAGATCAGCCTTCCCTGGAAATGAAAATTGCCTTATTTGCTCATCTGAGGGGGCGTATGTATGGAGCCTGTTTGCTGGGTTATTTTTGTGCAGTGTTTCCTGTGCTGGCTGCTGATCTTAGCTCTTTATGGATCTAACTCCTGGAAACCCAAGAGCCGCCCGGGGTGGGGGGCAGATGTTATTATCCTCATTTTACCTGATGATAATGCAGCTGAGGCCCAGAAAGGTTAGGTGATTGACTCAGGTTCACACAGCTAGTGCACAGCAGAGTCAGGATTTGAAATCCAGACCCGGGCTCTGGTCTGTGCTTCAACCCTGACCCTGTTTGGCCTCTCCAATATTGACTCATTCACCTGAATATCCAGGATAAGGTTTTGGGGCTTCTTGGTGTCACTGGAGGAAACTTCAGCCTATTATCATCCTATATCTCATCTGGCAGAGATCTTGAAATATGAGAGGTGATGTCCTCTTGTGTTTAGAATCAAACTTTATATTAAGCCTGTCCCCCCAGAGATGTTTAGCTTTTATGCCACCTCTTTTCTCAGACATTGTCTTACGTATCCCTCACTGTGGAGCCCTTTGCAGTGGGGTCCTCCGGTGTCTCTGGCCTTGGTTGGACTGTGCTCTTTCTGTCTCAGATGTTCTCGACATGGTAGATGTCCTGGTGGAGGGCAGCGAAGGCTTGGATGAGGAAATTGGATTCCTGCTGGACGAAGACATGACCCTGCTCACGTTCCCATTCAGTGCAGTGGTCCCTGCAGCCCTGGAAGCCAGGAATAAGTTGCTCCTCGAGACGGAACACGAAGCCGGTACCTGCGCGTAGTCGGCGCGTCCTGGGAGCGCCACCCGGCTCGGTCTCTGTGGGGTGGGAGGTGTGATTCCAGGGCTCCGGGAATAATTGCTGGAAATCCATGGCAGCAAGGTTCGGACCAACCCTCGGAGTGATGGCTGCCTGGCCTTTAGAGCTAAGCGTGTAGGGACAGGAATCTAGGGGCCCCTGGGCTTCTGGGAAATTGGTCATTGGAGGGATAAGTTCGTAATGATGCATTTTTTGTCTGTTGCCCAGACACCTGCTGTAACACTGATGTTTTCAAGGTTTATTCTTGCCATCACGATGCTAGGGTGTGAGTCCTTCATACTTGCTGGAAGTTGCTGGAACTGAGAACCAAGGAAATACCCCTAGATCCCAACGGTGTGATCAGTCAGGGTTGCTCAGGCTTTGCTACAGTAACAAAGAAGGCCTAACGTGCAGTGGTTGAATGGGCAAGGGTCTCTCTCTGGGCCTTGTCATAGTCCAGTACAGGTCAGGTTGCTCTCGTGAGTGACTGTCCTTGAGGAGGAAGCCCAGGGGTCCAGGCCACTTCCATCTTGTGGCTGCACCATCTCGACCTACGGCTTCCAGGGTCACTGGGAGAGGAAGACACAGTGGACCGTCAGGCAGGGGCTCTTCCAGCCAGGCCTGGAAGTGGCTGAATCAGTCACGTGGCCCCAGTCTGAGCACAGTGGGAGGCCCAGGGGCCAAGGACCAAGAAATGGATTGGCGAGCACCAAGCAAGTCTTGGCATTGGGTGGCTTTTGCGTCACTTCTAGGCCTGGGTCTCCACTTCCAGGCCTTGGGACCTGAAGCCTGACTGTGGGTCACACGTTTAGTGGAACGGAGCCCGGTGTGGCGTGCGGAGTTGGCGTCTTTCTCTGGGTCTTGGATACCTGTGGGAGTGGGTGTTCCCGACCAGCCACAGACGGGTCCCAGCAGGCCGCCCCCACACGTCTCATTCCTCTGCAGGAGAGAGCGTCGTGGCGTATCTGACGGCGGTGCTGACAGACCTCCTCCACACCCAGCGGGACCCTCTGGCGCTGTGTCTGCTGCTTCAGGCTTATGACAAGTTGGAGCCTCCAGTCCCGCCCTGCTGCCACCAGCTGTCCCGGTTCCACACGTACTACAGCCGCTGGATCCCAGAGCCAGCCCGGGAGGCCCTGGTGAGCCGCAGTGTGACCGCTGCTGCAGAAACCAGGCCTTTCTCTGGGAAACCCCGCGGTGCCTGCTATGCCTCCGCGGTGTGGCCTCACCGCCGCGCGGCCTGCAGGGAGGAGCCTGTTAGCCTGTGGTTTCCGTGCGCAGGAGAGCAGCTCCGCGGCCTCACCGCTGCCTAGCTGGTGGCTGAGGGCGCAGTGGTTGCGATGCCGCCGGATTGCATTTTCCGCTGGCTGTGCGATCACCCGGCTACCGCGCCAGCTTCGGGGTGGGGCGCAGTGCCTTCTCTCTCCTCCGTCCCGAGTGATGTGGCGTGCCTGGGTCCTCGCCTCCTTCAGCAAGCCCTGGCCTGCCTCTCGGCCCCGCGGGCTGCCCTGTCAGGCCAGGCTGCCGGCAGCCCCCAGCAGTGTCCATTCTGCAAACTGGGAAAATGGAAACAGGGAGAACGTCCCCTCTTTACGTGGGGCTGTGGGCTTGTAACGGGTCCTGCAGGTCTGGCCATAGCGCCAGAGTGTTTATGAATGTTGGGGGCTGTGGGCGCAGGAAGTTAACTTTGTGGTGTGCCCTTTGCATATTCATTCCCAACACTTTGAGCTGTTTGTGAAAAAGCACGCAGCTCGGGACCTCGTTGTCTTGTGATACTTGTGGTGGATGCTTCTGTTGGTTGCATGTTTCCATTCATTGGGGCCTGGGTCCAAGGTTATTACATGTAATTCAAGCCATTTAACCCTTACAGCAACTCAGGGAAGAAGTTTGGGACTTACTGTGCTCATTACATTAATGGGGAAACTGAGGCGCAGAGCCATTCCACCACTGGGCAGCAGTGGGTGAGGGTCAAGGTGCAGCCCAGGCAGCCAGCTCCAGTGTCCATGCCCTCCCCTGCATGCTAAGCTGTGGTTCAGCATTGGGGGTAGCCATTCAGAGCTTGGGTCAGTGCTGTGCCTCTTGGGTACTCTAAGGAAGGTGTCTACTCTCCGAGGGGTGGGTCACAGCAGCGCTTCTCACCCTGTTTGGTTCAGCATGTCTGCGGTGGGCCCAGGGATTGGCCTTTCTCACCTGTTCCCAGGCGACCCTGCTGCTTGGTCCGGGGACCCCACCCAGCCATCCACAGTGTCTCCAGGCACATGCGACCTAGTTTCATTGGCTTTAGGAAGTGCTGTGTTTGGAGATACAGTAATAAAAGGCATGTGGGGTCAATAAAGAAGGCAGTCTGGCAGTTATTGTAGAAGAAATTGACAACTTCAATTTGACGTTGAGCTCCAGAAATTTCTCTCCAGTCTGTCCACTATCTTGTTACTCTCTCAACGAGATAGTCTGACCAAGGCCCCTGGCGAGGGCCTTTGGAAGGCATAGCGCTTGTGAGCGGCCCCCTTCACAGGTGCCATGTCCCAGCTTGCAGTGATTCATCCAGTAACGCCTCAGTCAAGTGTGCGTCCCACACAGCTCCAGCCCGCAGCGTCTGTTCTCGGGGGTGCGAGCCCCTTCCTGACGCCTCTGTGTTGACGCACCCTGGGAACAGATGTGTGACTGATTACGTCGGGGCTTAATTTCTTCCTTAAATAGAACGCCATGCAGTCACATATTTTTTAGTTTTAGGACTTCAGTATTTGCCGACTGTGCACCCTTTTCACCTGCAGTTGTTTTTCTTTCCTTCTCTCTGGGCTTTTGCCGCCTCCCCAAGCTCCTTCAGATGCCTGGCAGCCTCGCCCCCCAGGGCCCTGCAGCCTCCTCCTTCGCCGCCCTGCTGCAGACAGCCTACGAGAGCGAGGGTGGGCTCCTGGACGAGGGGGTTCAGACACGGCTGCGGGCTGCCCTCCCGCAACTGCAGATGCACCAGGTCCTGCGCGCGGCGACGCACCTGCTGCTCTACGTCAGGAGCTCCGTGGAGAACTTTGGCCAGGTCAGCACTGCTCCTGCCCGGCCCCCACAGCCCGTGTGCTCCCTCGTCCCCGCCTGCGGAGTGGCTGCCCCGGAGTCGGGCCAGACCAAGTGACTGCATCCATAGAGTATCGGAGTCTCGCTGTCACCCCGTTGCACATGAGGCGACTTAGCAATGTGACACACGCAGGGCCTCGGAGACCCCCCACTCCCACCCCCGCAGCTGGGGAGCCTGGGCTGCTGGCCCACCGCCCCTCTGTGCTGGGCCGCTCCCCCTCCCGGAGCAGACGTGCAGAGGCGGCCGCGGCGCCCGTTTCCTGCGGGCCTCACCTGCACGTTCTGGACCTTCAGCGGGCGCGGGCCACATGGCCAAGCTCTGTTGCAGGCCAGGCCCCCTCCACAGAGGACGGGACCAGTGCCCGGCCACATGCTGCATCTTTCAGAAACGTTAGTTTAGTAGTTCGTTGGTGAACTTTCTGTCGCCAGCGTGGTTTATGGAGTTTTAATTTGCGTTTCCCTCATCTTGGTCCAAACAAACCGGGTTACCTCATCAAGGTTGAGGGCACACGTCTTCCTGAGAAAGGACTTTGAGGTTGTTGGTGTTTCACAAGTGCCAGCCACTCTGGCCCGTCTCCCTCCTCAGGCCTTGTTTCTGGGAACGTGGCACCTTCTGGTCACGGAGGGGCTGGGTCACCGCCGCAGTGACTGGTAGCCCTTCCCTGGCCTGAGCTCCCACGTGTGTGGCTCTCGTCCTCACAGCTGGGCCGAAGCGCAGGGCCCCCCGTCCTGCAGCTGCTCCTGGACCTCCTCCGGCTCCTGGTCGTCCACTGTGCGCAGCTGGCCGAGCAGAACCAGCAGAAACTCGAGGCCGCCCAGGCCGCCTCTGACCTCTTTCTGGACACGGAGTCCATGGCCTCGCTGGAGCTGGCCAGTGACAAGGTACTGCTGGCTTCCCCTCTGTTTCTGGTCCGTGACAAGTCCGTGTTCATCGCAGGCAAATGAGGAAATGCAGAACTCTAGGAGACGCTGCAGACCAGCCGTGACTCCCACCCCCACAGATGAGCACGGCGTCATGGGGCGTTTACCTTTCCAGTCATTTCTCTGCGCTCCTCGCCCTCCCTGCATGGTGGTTCCCCTGCCCTGGCACTGGGTGACGTGACCATCTCCTTCCCAGTGGGAATGATTTCCTTTGGAGCAGTGGCAGCCTGTGTTGGATAGAGGCTGGGCAGTGGGCGTGGTTCGTCCCGGTAAATACACACCGGGAACTTGCAGCTCTGGTTGACGGGAGACACCCATGTCCCTTGAGTCCGATGGGTGCTGGAGAGCGGGGCTGCCGAGCAGGGGCAAATGATTGGTCTTGATCATGTTTTGGCTTTTCAGCACTGTGCGTCCCCTGTGTGGAGGGATCGGAGAGCAGTTTTGCTGCTTGGTACATATATTCACGCTAAACTCCTCACACATGTCAGTGTGGGTGGGGCCCTGGCCCAGTCATGGTCCAGCTGTCACAGGTACCCGGGGAGGGGCGTGCTGTAGTTGGATTATAGCCGTGACTGGGCTCCGATCGGGGTGCTAGGGGGCGCCCCTGAGAGGGGCATCAGAACTTGGGCCAGCGGTGGAATGGCTTAGGAATGCTCTTCTCTGCTCTCCTTCCTACTCCCCGCTGGCCCTGGGCCATGGGTGAGGTCTGTGCCTTGTCACCGTTTTCCAGACGCTGGAGGAGGTGCTGGCGGCCGTCCTCAGACATCCCACGCTGGAGGGCTGGTTCCTGGCCCTGGAGCGACGGGCCCTTCCTGCGCACACCCTCAGCCCCGTCCTCGTGAAGCTGCTGGGCGCCCACCTCAGCGCGGGGGTCCTGCGGCTGCTGACGGCGAGTGCCCCGGTCGTCCGTGGCACCGGACAGCTGGGCCTCCTGGCCCCGTACTTGGCGGCCACCGCCCGGAGCGTGTTGGAGGAGCTGCGGGCCAGGAGGGCGGGCCCGGCCACATCTCGCGCCGAGAGCCTCCCGAAGCTGGAGGCCCTGCAGGAGCTGCATCCCTACATGGAGGGCGCTCAGCTCCTCGAGGTCACCCTGGCTCTGCTGAGCCTGCCCGCGGCCCAGCTCGTGGCCCAGCGACCCATGAAGTCCCCCGGGAAGGAGAGACACCTGACCACTCTCGGCAAGGCCCTGATCCAGCTGCTGACCCACTGCTCCCACGATCCCCTGCAGAGCGCTGAGCTCCTGTGGGCCCCCGAGTTTGTGAAAGGCCTGGGGGCTCTGCTCCCCGCGCTGGCCGTGGACGAGCTGGACGCCGTGTTTCTCCACACTCTGCAGAGCGAGCCCGTGCTGGCCCCCGTGGTGGGGGTCCCCGTGCTGGACTACTGCCTGGCCCGGCGGACACAGGCGGCGCTCGGCACCGCCGCCCTGCTCCTGCGGCTCAGCCCCACCCACCTGCTGCGGTTTGAGCTGTGGTGCGGGCAGCCCGGCTCCGGCCTCTGCCTCCAGGAAGGCCTCGACGACTTCCTCCCCCTCGTCCACGTGTACCTCCAGTGCAGGACGCAGGTTCCCTTCGCACGCCCCACGGGAGGTACGGGAGCCCGTGGCCGCGGGCAGCTGTGGGGGTTAAGTCTGAGGGTGGGGAGTTGGAAACCGCACATGCGCTGCCGCGCCTGGAGCGTCCGTGTTTGGGCCGTGGTTCTGTTGCTCCTTCAGCCACTGACCCGGCTCTGGGCCCTGAGAGAGAGGAGCGAGTCCCCCTCGCCACCCCTCCCCCATCTGGGCCTGTGGCTCGAGGTGCAGCCCCCACACTCCTGTCCGTCCTGAGCCCCCCACAGGAAGGGGGCAGGGGTGGTCAAGGACGGATGCTCCCTGGGGCCAGGGGGGGCCCTCGGGGTGGCCGCCCCCCCATCCCGCTCCATCGTCCCTGCAATTATGTCATCCAGTTCGCCCTGAGTCCAGGCAGCGTGGCCTCAGCCCTCCTGCCCCACCCGTAATTTCAGGCCAGCCAGCGGCTCTCGGTGCGCCTGTTCTCACGTGCCCCTCTGGCTCCCGCGTCCTTGAGGCATGAACCCCAAGTGAGCCCCCAGCTTCGGTGCTCATGCTCCTCACCAGTGGCGAGCTCTGCCCAGCGTCAGCATTGACTGACGAGAGGTAGCCAGTGTGGTGAGCTGGTCAGCGTGTAACCAGCTGGCCCTTGTACCTGGCCCTTTCCATGGCATCAGTGCTCGCGCCCTGGCCAGCTTTACGGGGCGCAAGTGACCTCGCCCGGTCACAAGGTGCCTCACGGACCCTGAGAGTGGTATGCACTGGCTCTGGCCCAGCGTGGTGGGTGACCATCTCTCCGTTTTGTCCCTGCCTAGTGTCCTCTGCTGTCATTCCCGTCCTGAGGAAAGCTCTGTGGAAGCAGCTGCAGACCAGGCTTCTGAGTGCGGACGGGCCCCCAGGGTCGGGGCTGCATCACGAGGTCCTGGCCCAGCTGGTCCCGTTTGCAAGAGCCAAGGACCTCGGCGTGCTCATGGACCGCTTGCCCAGCCTGCTGCAGACCCCAGGCAGGCACGAGAGGTACGCAGGCTCACGTTGTCGGGTGGCCAGTCCCCTCCCCACTTCACTTTCCTCTGTCGTTTTTATATAAGCTAGCGAGAAATGGCCTCACTGTTCGTTCAGCGAGAGGGCGCTTCCTACAGGAAGTCCGCTTTCAGCCTTCCTGCCTGGAGCGAGCGCGTCTCCAGAAGTGGACGGTTGGTTCTGATTCCCCGAGAGCAGCGGTTCTCGGGGCGATTGTGCCGCCTCCAGAGGACTGTTGCTAACATCAACACCTGTCATTGTCACGACGTGGGTGGGGGGTGGTTGCTTCCGGCGCCTAGGAGGTGGAGGCCAGGGGTGCTGCTAAATGTCTTAGGCGCAGGACTGACCCGTCCTCTCCCCCGCAAGAAAGGACAGTCTGGCTCAGGATGTCAGTAGTGCTGACTTTGAGGTAACCAAATTTAGGCAAAGTCTGGACAATGTAACTTTTTTCTGGTGCAGTGATATCATTTTTCCTCATTGGAAAAAAATGCTGGTATCTCTGTGACGCTGGAGCAGGGAGACAGGGTGGCCTGTGACTCCCGTCTTTGCATGTCGGAGGGGTCGGGGACCCGGGGCACTGTCCCGGGTGGCCCAGTGTAACGGGGGTAACACTTAACTGGAGGGATTCAGGCCATCCGCTGACTCTGTGCCTTCGTCTGCCGCAGCTGGAGCGTGGCCGACTCCGTGTCTGCGGTCCTGGACGTGGCGGCCGAAGAGCTGCGTGCCTGGAGGAGGACCTTGTTGGCGTCCTGTGTAAAGTGGCTGCTGGCGTCTTTCAGTGGTGGCCAGCAAGACCAGGACGGCGCCCGGGACCAGGAGAGGCAGATGCTGCTGAGGTTTCGGGAGCTGGTGGTAGGCGTCTTTCCCCTTCTCAGAGGCTGGCTCTGTTTTTAAGGGTAGGAGGGAAATAGACCAAGGTTGGCAGACGGACCCCAGGCCAGGTGGCATGACCCGGGTCTCGTGGGCGATGAGCCGGGCCGTGTCTGGGAGGCAAGGGGGCAGGCGCCTGGCAGACCCCAAAACGGTGGGCCTCCTTGTATCGGCCACGGATGTTGGATTGTTTTGGGGCACTTTTTTGCTTTTACTGAGATGGTCGTATGATCTCACATTTTGTTTACTCCATTAAGATGATTTACGTAAATTGATTTTTTTATCATTAACCCAACTTTACGTTACCAGGATATCCTTACTTGATCCTAGTGAAGTACAGTTTTCCCGTATCCCTGGATTTGACGTGTTAATATTTTATTAACAGTTTTCCATTGTGTGTGTGCTGTGTATTTGTAATTTTATTCTCTAGCAGCGTCTTTCTTCGCCTGGTGTTAGAATCGGATAACACAAGTCTCAGAATGAGTTGGGAACAATTTCAGTGGGCATGAAAGTCTAGATTTTATATATTTTTTAGGCACTTGAAAGAGTTGCTTTACTATTTCTGGTATGCGTTGCTTTTGAGAAGAGATCTGTCATTCTTTGTTCCCTCCCCTTTCGAATACTTTTTTTTTTTTTTTTTGCTGTTTAAAGCAGTTTGATCGTGCTGTACCTTAGTGCAGTTTTCTTGAAGATTTTTATGCTTGGGGTTCATGGAGCTTCTTAGCTCTGTGAGCCTAAAGCTGTCGTAAAATTCAGACACATTCAGCTCTTATTTTTGGCTATTATTCCCTCCTATTAAAGTGTACCTTTTTTTAAATTATTGTTTTGTACAGAAATAACATCCTAAAGCGTAGGTATTATTCTCAATGCAGGATGCTGAATTGTGTTCAAATTCAAAGGGTCTATGACTTGTGTTCAAACTCTGCACCCAAAATTTAAAAAGTAGTCCTCCAGAAACTAACCCCAAGTGACATCGTGTGATAAATGTGGGTTATGGATCAAGCAGTGTGCTCAGCGTTGTACTAAGAGACCTTGTAACCTGTATTTCAGTCTTAATTCCTTGTTAGCAGGTTTATGCGCTCAAGGCTCACAGGAGCCCAGGCATGGCAGCACTAGGAGGGAGCGGGGAGGGCCATCCTGCTATCTAGAGAGAGCTGAGCACGGAGGAAGGTGCTGGGCTCCCCCGCCACATGTGACAGTGGGCCTTCCTGTGCGGCCCCGTCATCAGCCCCCCACCCAGCGGGCCAGCTTGATGACTGACAGCGAGCTGGGCTTTCCGGGATCTTCGGGCATCCTTCCCCCTCCCCCACCTTCCTTTCTCTCTTCTTTTTCCCTGTTCAGTAGATGTGATGGTTGTGGAATGGTCGTAGAATGCTGCCGTATTCAGCAGCTAGTACACAGTTCCCCACGTCCCCTGTCCCCCAGCCCGCCCAGCCTCCCCACTGACAGTACGCCTCACCAGCCCCCAGTTAAAAAAAATTTCTTTTAAATGTTTTTGAAAGAGCGTGAGTGGGGGAAGGGCAGAGAGAGAGGGAGCCACAGAATCGGAAGCAGGCTCCAGGCTCTGAGCTGTCAGCACAGAGCCCGTGTGAGGCTCTCGTGAACCATGTGATCATGACCTGAGCCGAAAGTGGATGCTTAACTGACTTGCCCTGCAGACCAGCCCTTTTTGCTTATTTGTTTGTTTGTTTTTAACTGAGGAATAATTTTCATGTTGTAAAATACAGGCTCTTAGGTATAGAGTTTAAGTTGACAAAGGTACATACAATTGTGCCCCCCATGCTCCTGTTAGAGATTCTCATCATCCCAGAAAGTTCCCTTCCCTCCGGGGCACCCACCCCTCTGATTTAATAGAGCGCCATATTTGGAGGTGTTCACGTCAGTGACTGCGGACCGCACCGGCTCTGCCAGCCGGGCACAGGCCTTCCCTGCAGGGGAAGCATTTTTAAGCAGCCGTATGTGGCCGGACCTGTGTGTGGTGCTGTCAGCCAGTACCTTCTGAAAGGAGGGTAAAGGGAAAAATAGGACTGTTAAATTTTTTTCTGCTCGTTTCATGATTGTAGACAGGCTAATAAAACAATGGAGCCACTAGCAGAAATAATAAAACAATTTAAAAAATGGAAGTGAGAAACACCCACATGCTTTTGTGGAGTGCTTAGGTGATTTACTGAATTGCTCTAATTTAAGTTCAATATTTTCTATTTTAAATTAATTAAAGGGGCCTGGGTGGCTCGGTCAGTAAAGTGTCTGACTCTTGTTTCAGCTCAGGTCATGATCTCACTGTGAGTTCGAGCCCCATGTCGGGCTTTGTGCTGACGGCGTGGAGCCTGCTCGGGATTCTCTCTCCCTCTCTCTGCCCCTCCCTCGCTTTCATACATGTGTGCATGTGCGTTCTCTCTACCTCTCTCAAAATAAACTTAAAAAAATAAAAATAGAAACGAGTGGACAATGTCCCTTGTGTATCTCTTGTTTGTTTTATTCACAGGATTTCCTTAATGAAGTGGATCCTGGAGACTGGCAGAAATTTGTGAAGACTGGACTCAAGTAAGTAATTTTCATGTTCTTGGTGCGATTCGGTAAGGGTGTGGGCACACGCCACAGGGCCAGCCTTGGAGCCCGTCGGCAGGGCGTCCATCCAGAGCCGGCGCCGTCCCGTTGCGGAGGTAACGAGGAGTCTGTGGCAGAGAAGCTGAATGCTTTCCCGTTGACAGGAGTCTGCTTCTGTAGATGATAAGAGAAGCAGCCTTTAACAAATGAAATCTTTGGGGGGCCACCTGAGCGGTTCAGTCAGTTACACATCTGACTTCGGCTCAGGTCGTGATCTTGCAGTTTGTGAGTTTGAGCCCTGAGTCAGGTTCTGTGCTGACAGCTCAGAGCCTGGAGCCTGCTTCCGATTCTGTGTCTCCCTCTCTCTCTGCCCTCCCTACGCCTCATTCTCTGTTTCTCTCCCCTCCCCCCAAAAAATAAACATGAAACAAAAATTTTTTAAAACCATGAATTTTTTTTAGAAGCCAGCAGTGTGCGGAGGGTAGCACAGCGGCCTCCAGATTTCCTAAGCACGAACCACTTCCTGTGTTTGTCGCGATTTATCCTCTCGCCTCTCGGAGAGCGTGCTTCGGAGGCCGGGCCCCGTCACGGCCGTGACTGTTGTCGCACTCTGGTTGCATGCCAGCAGGCCTCTAACAGTCATGACGTTGCTTAGTTTGCTTAACATTCTGTACGCACCTCACCTTACGTGTCCTTTGTCTTCTTTTGCGCCCCAGTGTTTCTGCGTCCCCCGTGCTGCTACACAGAGCCCTAAACCCCTTTGCTCATGCCGCGGGGGTGGGCTCCAGAGTTCTGTCCTCAGACCACACCCCCTTCGAGGTAGCCAGTCCCCTGCTGGCGGACGTCCTCCTCCCTCCCTCCCTCCCGTCTCTGCGCCCTGTGCCAGGTCGTCTCAGGGAGGGGCACTCGCCCGCTGTTAGTGTGGGCACGGCTTTGGCTTCACCAGCTTTGTAATGTGCCCCCCACACTTTCTGAGCCACCCTAGCGCAGCGTGGCCTCACGTCCTCACTAGCACTTGATAAGGTCAGACTCTAGTTTTTAGCAACCAGATAGTCATGAAACAGTGTTTTGGTGTGCCTATAATTTTCATTTCTCTGATTATTCACCAACTTGGAGCAGAGAAAAATTCTCTACCTGAGAGGAGAGAAAGCCATAAAGGTGAGTTGTGGTTAGTGACGACCGCGGGTTGAGTCTTTGGTGGGTTTGTATTTCTAGAATGCCCGCTGTGTGCTAAGTGATTCTTGATATCATTCACATATGACTAAAAAGCTGCCTTTTTTAATTAAAAAAAAATTTTTTTTAATTTATTTATTTTTGAGAGAGAGCATAAGTGGGAAAGGGGCAGAGAGAGAAGGAGACACAGAATTTGAAGCAGGTTCCAGGCTCTGAGCTGTTAGCATAGAACTTGACTCAGGGCTCAACCTCACAAACCGTGAGATCATGACCTGAGCTGAAGTCGGACACTCAACCAACTGAGCCACCCAGATGCCCCAAAGCTGCTCTTTTTTAGAGCATGATGCTTTCATTTCATCAGTGAGTTCTGAGGGATTTAAAACAGAAAGGGCCTCCAAGCCCCTGGAAGGAAGGAACAGCAGGCTGACCTGGTAGGTGGGCTGGGCAGAGAGCGTCATCTCTACTCAGGGTCGGCGGTTCCTGTGCCTCCTGGCTTTTCAACGAAACAGGAAGTCCATGTGGTGTTTGCACTGTCAGGAGCATACATGCACCCCTGCCCTGATTCAGAAGTACCCCCCGTGATGGGTGGGTGATAAAGCAAGGGTAATGCAGTGATGGCAGTAGAATCAAGATGGGGGCATGGGATACGCACCGTAAAATCCTCATCTTTGGGGTGTGTTCAGGATGTTTTCTTTTTAATTTTTTAATGTTTATTTATTTTTGAGGGAGAGACCGAGCACGAGCATGGGAGAGGCAGAGAGAAAGGGAGACACAGGATCCAAACAAAGCAGGCTCCAGGCTCTGAGCTGTCAGCACAGAGCCTGACGCGGGGCTCTAACCCAGGAACCGTGGGATCATGACCTGAGCCAAAGCTGGATGCTTAACCTTCCCACCTAACCTTAACCTAACCACCCAGGCGCCCCTAGAGATGTTTCTTAATAAAACGTCAAGAGAAAAGTTTTTTATCATGTCCTGTGAAATAAAACTGCCCTTTATGAAGCGCTTTCCCCCTCTGATTCTTGCCTCCTAGGTTTCGGTATCAGGACCACACGTTTTTAGAGGCCCTCCGTGCCGCCATCCAGTGCCTGTACCTTCCAGAAAACCCCATGTGCACGCAGCTCACCCAGCTCCCCGTGGTCCACATGATGCTCACGCAGCATTCTCTGTTTCTGCCAACGCTACTGAAGTCTGAAGAAGAGGAAAACTCAGACAGTCCAGTAAAAGGTGACCCCCTCGCCCCACCCTCCCATCTCTCAGAGATTTTATTTCCTAATCTCATGGCGCTTGCTCTGCACCACAGTTTAGCACGTGTGTGTTCCTGGAGCCGAGGAAGCATCTCCAAAACGGCGTTAGGCTATTTTGTTTTGCTCCGGCAGTGTTTCCCCTGAGTTCAGGTGCAGCCGCAAACCCAGACCTTTCTTCATGGTCTGTTATCACAGAAGTCGTGTGTAAGGTCTCACTGCCGTGTCTTGGGCACATACGTGTTAGAAACTGGGAGTTAGGGGAAGGTAGGCGGGTGTCTGCCCTGAGAGAGCTGTTTGCTTGTATGAAATGCTTTAATGAGAAGATTGACACTTCCATCAAGGGCCAAGGGTTGGAACGTCCCTGTTGACGGTTCCCCCCAGGCCCTGAAGCTCCTCCCCTAGTTGGGTAGCATCAATTTTCGCGCCCATGACCCTGAGTGTGGTGTAGGCTGTGGGGGAGGTCAGACGAGATGGTCTGAAGGGCTCTGTCCTCTCAAACCACATTCTGCAGAGGGACAGCTGGCCAAAGCCACCGTCCCGGTCACTGTGTGGGTAGTGGGAAGAGCCGAGAGGCCCGGCCCTTGATCTAGGCAGGAGTGGGGATGTGTTCGAGGTTTTGCTGACGTGACCGTGGAGGAGAATGCCTAGGTTTTAAAATCTTTGGTGGGCGGGGCGTGAAGAAGGCGATGGTGGCCTGTGAGAGACCTGGGAAGACGTGTGTATTTATCTTAAGAAAAAGATGGACGAGGCGCAGTCCAGAGACCAGTGCTGTTCAGGGAAGGATGCCCGGAGCACTGACGTGTGCCCTGAGATGCCGCCGCCTCTTCTCCGTGTGCGGAGAAGCATTGCAGTGCCGTTTTCTTCCAGAAGCGCTGGTGGATCTGATGTCAGCGGTGGTGAAGCTGTGTCCCTCTGTCTGTGAAAGCAGTCACTTTGCAGTGCTCCTTGGGGCTTATGGCGCCACTCTCAGTGTCCTGGGTAAGGGTGTGGGGCCTGGCTGTGTGACCAGGAGTGTGAGGGGACCAGGCAGGCAATATGACCAGGGAGTGTTGGGGACCTGGCCATGTGACAAGGAGTGTGGGGTGACCAGGGAGGGTGAGGGGACCAGGCCATGTGACCAGGGAGTGTGTGGGGACCAGGTGGCATGACCGGGAAGTGTGAGGGGACAGGACAAGTGGCATGACCTGGGAGAATGAGGGGACCGGGCTATATGACCAGGGCGTGTCTGGGGACCAGGCGGTGTGACAGGGCAGAGGGAGCATGTGAGGGTTTCAGCTTTCTAAGTGGACCTTGACTTCTAGACCAGAAGATTCTGCTTCTCCTCCGAGCGTATGAACAGAACGACCTCAGCCTCGTGAACTTCAGGTGAGCGCTGGGCCTGGAGGGATCAGCGGCAGGCTCTGAAGGGGCCATGTGGAGCCTGGGGCTCGTTCCGCAGGGCGGGGTCCCCAGGTTTTCTCTCAGACGTTTCTGATTCTCGGGGAAAGGGTAGGCCGGGTGGGGCCCCCCAGCTCACACACCGGCATCCGTGAAAGCCCGGCCTCGCGCGCTAAGCATCGTCTGTCGGCAGGGCTGCACTGGCGGGGCCTCCCTCCCTGCCCCAAACTCACTTCCGGCAGGAATGTCTAGTTTGGCTGATTTTTCTCCCGTGTGGCTTCAGATGGGGGTGACTTTGACAAGGCACTGCCGGGGTGGGGAGCGAGGGGCCAGGATGTTCATTCCACTCTCCCTGTGTCTCTCGGTGCACCTGGTGCTGGGCCTGTCTCTGGACTTGTCTCTGTCCGTGTGTACGTCTCATTCTGTGTCTGCCTTGTCTGCCTCTCTATGTCCCTCCTGAGTCCCCAGGGGCTGCGTCCTCGGTCGGAACAGCTTTGGGCCTGAAGGGCCGAGATTGGTGCCTTTCCCTGTGGGCCCTGCCCTCCCCCACCCCACGGCAGAGGCCGACAGGTGACTTTTGTCCAGTGTGCTGTTTGTGGGAAGCATCTTAGGCTCTCTGTGCGGCCCTAGCATTGCCTTCTCTCCTGATTGTTTAGGGCCAGCTCCCTGGCCTCCGCCCAGTATGTACGTGAAGAAGAGCTTGGTGTGTTAAGGCAGGAAGTGAGGGAGCTGGGCCAAGACGAGTAGCTCAGGAGGAACTCCGCAGGGAGGAGAAAGAAATAATTTTCATGGTGGAATGCTTTCTAAAAAAATGTTTTTAATATTCATTTTTGAGAGACAGAGGGCAAACATCGGAGAGGCAGAGAGAGAGGGAGACACAGAATTGGAAGCAGGCTCCAGGCTCCGAGCTGTCAGCACAGAGCCTGACGTGGGTATTGAACCCGCGAACTGTGAGATCATGACCTGAGCCAGTCAGATGCTCAGCTGACTGAGCCACCAGGTGCCCCCCCACCTTTTTTTTTTTTTAAGATAAAATCTGTATTAGCCGAGAAGCCACCCACCCCCGCAAAAAAGAAAAGAAAAGAAACAAGAATGAGCTAACATCCTTTTCCTTCCCCTTACCAGCCGGCCTCACCTACTAGTTTGGCATTGGTGTCGCATCAGCTGCTCCTTTTCTGGAATAAATGGTCCTTGTGTGCATAAGGGAGAGGAGAGCAGAGTGAAGAAAGAGCCATTTTAGCCCCACCTGGGCCTCTGAACACCCTCTTTCTCTGAGAGAGAAGGAAGCTGAATGGGCCGCCCCAGGAGGACGGTCCGAGCTGGGAGGGGGAGGAGCCGGCCCTCAGCCCAGGAGAGGGAGGCGGTGCGCACAGGACTCTGTGCGGCGACAGGACACGAGAGTTTCCTCAGAGTCCCCGTGAAGGTCACATCCGTATCCTTCCCTGGAGGAACAGACCTGGGCTAGGCAGCCACACGGGGACCCTGTGGACGTTCAGCGGATCTCAGGCCAGTGAACGGTGCCCGTTTGACGTGCGTGTCCAGTACGTTAGCTGCCTGCCTGTTTCCCCACCAGGAATGGCCTCCCAAAGAAGGTTATTTATTTATTCATTAAGTGTTTATTTACATTTTTAGAGAGAAAGAGCATGAATAGGGGACAGGCAGAGGGAGAGAGAGAGCCCCAAGCAGGCTCCATGCTGTCACCGCAGAGCCCAACGTGGGGCTCAAACTCATGGACCATGAGAACAAGACCTGCACCAAGATGAAAAGTCAAGATGCTCAACCGACTGAGTCCCCCGGGCGCCCCTGACTATTTTTAGCTTAGCTGACTGTTGTTCACAGAAATGAGTGTGCATTGAGAATTCAAAGACGTTCATTGAACCCTTGCTGTTTTACAAGGTGCTGGGCCCAGCACTGTCGGGGACACCTAGCCGAATAAGACCCGATCTCCTAGCCGAATAAGACCCGGTCTTGCTGCCTGTTGAGGGGATTGGATTACTGTAAATGTAACTCCTTTTGATTGGCCTTCGGTGGTGAAGGCGGGCCGTTAGGGGAGCACAGGAGGGCACCCTGTCCCTAGGGAGGGCCAGGAAGTGCCTGTGACAGGGTTGTCGCTGGAGGGAGTTGATCGAGGTGAGGTTGGTGGAGGAGCCTGGGGACACCACGTGGGGGGAACAGTGTCTCACGGCTAAGGCGGGAAAGGCGTGTGCTTCTGTGCCACGCAGAACACGTGTTGGGAGAAGGTGGTGGGAAAGCCCAACTGCCTGGTTGGTAAGGGTTTTAAGTATCAGACTGAAATAGTACCATTTCCATCCAGGCAACGAGAAAGCTGACATTTTGGGTCAGAGATGTGGCCATCATTTGAGCTGGGCTTTCGGGGAGCAGTCTCTAGCAGGGGGGGTGGGGAGGGTGGGGAGGTGGTGGGTAGGAAGGGAGGGGGAAGGTGAGGTGGTCTCTTGGGGTCAGCTGTAATGGGTGCTGGTGACAAAAAAAGGCAGAGGTGCTTACATGGCAGGGACAGCCACAAGGCTGTTCGTGCAGACCAGCTTTGCTCACGGCCACCTGTCACCGGGAAGGGGTTTGAATCAGTAAAGCGTCATCAGCCAGGACTCTGCTGCTGTGGCCCCGACGGACTCTGGAGCCAGACCCCCCAGTTTTGCCTTCCGGCTGTGCCACTAGCCAGCTGGGCAGCTGAGCAACTTTCTTAACCCTCTCTTTCCCCTTCTGACGTTTGCAAAATGGGGGTAGCAACAGTACCTGCCTTACGGGGCTGTTACACAGGTGGGTGCATTAACGGATGTGGAAGGTTTAGAGTAAGTGACACATCATAAGCTGCATACAGATGTCATCACCTACCAGCCTCTCCTCCCCGACTGCCACCTACCCTCTTCGTTGCTGGGATCTCCACCATCCCCATCCCCACCCCGTGTCATGATGGGAATGAAGTGCTACATGTTCAAGACAATGCCTGGTGTGTGCCGGCTTCTTGACCAAGCTACCATGACGGTCATTGTCCTCAGCCTTGACCTTGCCCCTCCCCAGGGTGCTGCTGTGGGGCGAGGCGGCTGTGGAGCATCACAAGACGTGCCGGAGCCTGGGCAGGTCGCTGTGGCAGCAGCCGAGCGTCGGGGACATCCTCCGCCTGCTGGACCGGGACCGGATGATGAAGACAATCGTCCACTTCCCCCAGAGCCGGAGGCTGCTACCCCCCGAGGTGCGGGGTCGGGGGCTGGGGGGGTGGTCCGGGGCAGAGCCGTTGGGGAACGCTCTCGGCAGCCGTGCGTGCCGTTCTGCTCGCCCCCTCGAGGGTTTCGTTTGCGCCCTCAACTCGGGCATGCCGTAGGCGCCGTGACATGCCAGCACCGCTCTCTTAGGGTTTGTTAACATCCGGGTAAGTAAAATCCAACTGCATGCAGAGGCACCAAGACAGGGCCGCCACAGGCCCGTCACTCAGCTTCCAGTCACTAGCACCAGCTGTGCGGATTTCATTTATACCCCCCACCAAAGACTAACTTGCAGCAGAGCCAAGATGCCCATTCCCTGCAGAAGCACTGGTTATTTTTTTTTTTAACGGAACCATTTTTTGTGCTTTTGAATATTCAGAATAACTGGAACTCTAGACACGGTGGGTGAGCATTCCCACGTTACCACGTCTATGAGGCCAAGCCACATGTTTGCTTGTTTTGGGCTGTTGCAGGACGGACAGGAGCTGATATTTAAAGCCAGGAGCACAGTGGATCTCGATGGCCTTTATGACCCCTGCTTTCTCCTGCATCTCTTCAGTGAACTGACCAGGCCAGGTAACCGCGGCGTGGCTGGAGGAGCGCGTTTCTTGTGGGGATCGCGCCCACCATCATTGAGGATCGTAATTAATCCCAGGAGGGGCCTCATCTGCTTTCTCGCCTTTTCAGAAAAGTAACAGTGAAGGTTTTGAATATAGTGAATTGAAGAAAAAAACCAAAAACACTTTGATAATTTTAAAATCCAGGAGCATCCCTTCATGCTTGATCTTTTCTCCTAACTCAGTAGCAAGAGGCCTTTCTGAATTCTCAGTGGTGATCCAATACCTCCAGATTTTATCCTTGAGGACGAGTGAGAGCCTGCCGAGGTTGGCTTTTCCTTGGCTTAAGTGTATTTTTGAAATTGCATTTTGTGTCTTGTGGCCTGAGTGCGGGAGTCTTTGTGAGTGAGCGTAGGCAGGAGACAGAACGCAGGCGCATGCACACGTACCCGCTGGGGAGGACGGGTCTGATTCCCAGGTCAGGCGGGCCTGTCGGTTTGGGGCATTTCATTGGCAATGGGCATGTATGTCATGATGTCCCATTGTGGCTTTAATGTGCATTTTCCTAGTGGCTGATGATGTCCAATGTCTTGTGGTTACTTGCCATCTGTATGTCCTCTTTGATGAAATGTCAGGTCATGTCTTTTGCCCATTTTCTTTTTTCTTTTTAAATTTTTTTTAATCTTTGAGAGAGAGAGAGAGAGAGAGAGCGCAAGTGGGGAAGGAACAGAGAGAGAGGGAGATACAGAATTCAAAGCAGGCTCCAGGGTCTGAGCTGCCAGCACAGAGCCCACTGCAGGACTCGAACTCACGGACCACAAGTTCATGACCTGAGTTGAAGTCGGACGCTTAACTGACTGAGCCACCCAGGCACCCTTCTTTTGCCCATTTTCTAATGGGATGTTTTTTCACAGTTGAGTTTTGAGGGTTCTTTATATATTCTAGATACTCATCCTTTGTTGCGTATGCGGTTTGCAAGTATTTTCTCCCGGTCTGTAGCTTACCTCTTCATCCCCTTCACAGGGTCTTTCCCAGAGCCGAAGTTTTTCATCTTGATCAAGTCCAATTTAGCAGTTTTCCTCTTTATGGACCACACCTGTGCTGATAGTCCTGGCTGGAGGGGCAGCAGCAGCCCCTGACGGCCCCTCACTGGCCCCCCTCACAAGGAAACCGCCTCTGAGGCCCAGTGGGGGGCAGGCTGGGCCTCTGGTTACTGCCCCCCCAACCTCTCTCTCCTCTGACAGATGCCACCCCAGCAGGGGACCCGGGGCTCTGTGTCATGCCCCAGCAGGCTGAGGGCCAGCCTCCGCACTCCGCCTTCACTGGCATGGGTGGGAGCCTGGCCCGCGGGTTTCTGTGAGGTGCTTGGCTGAAGCAGAGCAATTATTTATTGTCTGAGTTTTCTGTCTTGCTAGGCTGCTCCTTTCCTAGTGTTTTGTCTAGAGACTAGACAGAGCAACCTGTTGGTTTTCTCGGTTGGTGGCTTCTTCAGCTTGAAGTCTAGGACACCAGAAGCAGAAAGAAAACGCAGGGAACTCACCTAAGGTCCCCCAGCCGGTCAGCTTCCTTTCTACCCTTTAGAGACGCCTTAACTTTTGTCCAGGATGTTTGAGTTGTACTTACTAGTAAAAGTCGGGAAAATATTGTCCACGCCATTTTCTCAGAATTACACATCTAATTTAAGTAATTTTTACCACTAGCTGTTACATTCACAGTTCACAAGTCAGGTGGCACCGAAGTGTATGGTGACACTCTCCTTCCCACCCGACCTCTCTCTCACCCACTGTTGTTCCCTCCTGGTGGGGACGTGTGTGACCGATTCCTCGCCCAGGTTCCTGGGCCCAGCTCGCCGCTTTGAGCCATAGTGACTCCAGCAGGGCCTATGCAGAGGGCATGTTCTCTGCTCTTGGGCGCGGCCGGCAAGATGCCTGCAGGGCCCCAGGCTCCTTCCTGCTGGACTCGGTGTCCACAAGGATTAGGTGACCTCGGAGGCCGTGTCTCCTTACTCGTGCCATCCTGTTCCTTTTCAACTGAATGTTGTCTTTTTATGGGGCGCCTGGGGAGCTCAGTCGGTTAAGCATCTGACTTAAGCGAGGACACAGTCTCGCGGTTTGTGGGTTCGAGCCCCACGTTAGGCTCTGTGCTGACAGCTCAGAGCCTGGAGCCTGGTTCGGATTCTGTGTCTCCCTTGCTCTCAGCTCCTCCCCTGTTTGCACTCAGTTTTTCTCTCTCTCTCAAAAGCTAAACATTAAAAAATAAAAGGATCTAAAGTCATCTTTTTATGCTCCAGGGCTCCTACGTGTGAACAGATTGGTGCTGCCTTTCCTCACAGCAGGGTGACAGGGCTGGGTCTTCTCCGGGACTCGCCACTGGTGGCCTCTGGGGTTGCTGCGGTCCCCTGGCCTCCGGAGACATGGTGCTCTATGACTGAGCTGGATTTCATTCGCTGGAGAGCCAGGCATTTCATGGCAGCGTCGGCTCACCAGATTGGCCGGCGATGGCCTAACCGTCGCAACAACCTCGCAGCAGATTAACCCAGGCCCCTGGACCAGCATGCGACCCGGAAGCTCTCCTTCCCCTCACCCCCCACCCCTGCCCTGGCAGCGCCCGTGAGGTCTGTTCCTCATCAAACATGAAAATAGATTTTCCGCAGCCTGCAAGTATGAGGTCACTTGAGTGGATGATGACAAATCGTTGAGTCTGTGGCTCGGCCTCTTAATAGAGCTTTTAAGAGACAGAAGGCAGAGGCTTGGAAGACGCTAATAGAAAAATACTAAAAATAGGACACAGTGCTTTTCTCAGAATCTTGAAGATTGCCCGTTTGGGGTCGGGAGGACAGTGTCTAGGAGGCCATTTGTGAAGAGAGGCCATTAATCAGTGGGCTTTGAAGTTGGGAAAATCGCCAGATACAGCCTATTTTAAGTTTTATTAGCACGATGCAGGAAGGAAGATTTGCAAAACATGCCTGCCCTAAAAAGGATGTGCGGTAGCTTGAAATACCCGTGACACTAAAATCATTCGCAGTGAAGTAGAAAATTTTGCAAAGTATAGAGGTGAATAGACATATAGAAGTATGAAAATACTAAAAGAAGAAAACAGGAAAAGCTAGGTCATTAAAGTTTGCTCAGCAATGCTTACCGTCCACAACAGTAAGTGGAGGCATAGTGTCTGAAATAAATGTTGTTGTCTGGTAAAAGGAAGCATACCAGTTTGTAGGGAAATTTCTTGCAGTAAAACAATAGGTTCAACAGAAATCTGTGAACAGCAAATGGCCAATGTAGGCTAGGTTTATTTTTGTTGAATTAAATCATGAATCTGTTTTTCATATTACTCTTAGCGCATGTTTTTCTTTTTGCTTTTGCTCTGGTGAAGCAAGCACAAAGAGTGTTGGTTTTTTTAATTTTTTAAGAGAGAGACAGCATGAGTGGGGAGGGGCAGAGAGAGAGGGAGACATAGAATCTGAAGCAGGTTCCAGGCTCTGAGCTGTCAGCACAGAGCCCAATGCAGGGCTTGAACCCACGAACCATGAGATCATGACCTGAGGCGAAGTCAGACGCTTAATCGACTGAGCCACCCAGGCGCCCATCACAAAGAATGTTTTAATTGAACGTTTATTGAAGTATGATACAGAGAGACGACCACAAATCCTGTGTGTGTGGCGGGCATTCTGGTGCAATCAGCGGCTGGACCAAGGAGCAGAACACCGTGGGCAGCCCTCCCTAGAGTCAGTACCCCTTCCTCCCCAGCAGGAGCCAGGGACCTGTATTTGAACTTGATGCCTTATGTGTTGTTATCTTGTCCCGGCTCCGTTTGCCCCACGTGATGTTCATGAGCCCTTCGTACCGAGTGTAGCACAGGAAGTTCTCAGCAGTGTTCTTACCTCCTGCGCTGACACCTGGGTCCAAGTGTTGCTAACATCTTGGGACCCTAAACTGGGCATGTGATTAGTTTTTAAGTGTGACTGCCAGACTTCAGAGACACTACAGTCTCGCTAACTTGTCCCGTTCAGCCTTCTGCTGAAAGGGGAACCTATCCTCTTAACTTTACTGCTTCCCTGCTTTGAGTCCTTGGCTGAGAAACAGGGCTGTCAGCAAGGGCAGTGCCAGATGCTTTTCCCACAGTGAATTCTTGTCCTCGGCAGAACGGGGCTGGTGTCTTCAGATCATAATCTACATGTGCCACCGAACGGGGAGACCAGTGTGCCGTTCTCTGAGCCTCGTCACCAGATGACGAGGACGCAGGCCCCTCCCCGGCCGCCCCCGAGGAAGTGGTGTAGAAGGAGGCGTCAGGAGGAGCCGGGCAGCACAGTCCTACCACCACTGAGGCCCACAAAGCAGGGGTGCTTTTTGTTTAAATCCTTGATACTCATGTTGGTTAAGCCATTTTGGTCTGAAGATCTGTTTCGGGAAGACCAAATTGCTATTTGCTGCGAGGTTCCTGAAACAAAGAGAGTGGCCTTTATAACTGTTTTTAAATAGCCTGTTATACTTTCTGCACCCCGGGGCAGCTCTTTTCCTCAAAGCCAGGACGCCATAGCAGCAGATGACCGCAGACGTGAAATTGACTTTTCCTCATGGACACGTGGACAGTCTGTTTGTTTTAGAGAATGTCGGCGATTACTAAAAATACCCTAGCCAGCTGGATACTAGCTGTTTCCAGTGAGTGTAATCTTAAATGTTTAGACTATATAGAATATATATATATTCTATAGTATTCTATTCTATATTGTCATCTGTGTTCCATTTACGTGTGTTTGTTCTGGAGGTATGGACGTGTGTCCTAACACCTCTCCTCTTTTCCAAGACGGCATGTTATCCCACAGTTGGCTGCTTTTTGAAAGCTTTTTGAGTTTTCCCTTCTCATCAAAACTAATCACTTGTTAGAAGTGATAAAATTTAGTCTGTACCCCGTTGGGACCCAAGAGTCTTCTCATTATCTTTTTTCATTCTTTTACTTTTAACCTGCATGTTGGTATTAAAAGTGGTTTCCTGTTGACACATGGATTGGGTTTTGTCTTTTTGAAATCCAGTCCGACCATCTCTGCCTTTTCGTTTGAACGTGTGCGCCCTTTACGTTTAATGTGAATGGTGAGCACAGCTCACAGCTGCGTGCGCAGGTGTGTGTGGCCTCAGGGTGCAGAGTGCTCGCCTCCAGTTACTGCGGTTCCCCTTCTAGTGAGATTGCGTCCCACCACGTGGGCGGGGGGAGCCCCGTGCAGAGTGCCGACCCGTCTCTGCCCCTCCCGGTTTTCCAGGCTGCTCTTGCCAGACCTTTTCTTCTGTACGCCGGGACCCCCACAATATGTTGTTGTTGCTTCAAATTGTCAGTCACCTTTTAAAGAGATACAACTATCTTCTAGTCACCATTTTACAGTTGCCATTTCTGGTTCTCTTCATTCCTGTGTGTTCTGTCATTTTCCTTCTGCCAGAAATACTTCCTTTAAGAATTCTTGTAGTTCAGGGGCACCTGGGGGATTCAGTTAAACGTTCGACTTTGGCTCAGGTCATGATCTCTCAGTCTGTAAGTTCGAGCCCCACATCTGGCTCTGTGCTGACCCTGGGGCCTGCTTCAGATTCTGTATCTCCCTCTCTCTCTGCCCCTCCCCACCTCTTCTCTTCCTCAAATAAACATTAAAAAAAATTTTTTTAAGAAAAAAATTCTTGTAGTTCAGGGGAGCCTGGGTGGCTCAAGTCAATTAGGTGTCTGTGTCTCTTAATTTTGACTTTTAGTCATGATCTGTGGTTTGTGAGATTGAGCCCCGCATTGGGCTCCGCACTGATAGCACAGAGCCGGCTTGGGCTTCTCTCTCCCCCTCTCTCTCTGCCCCTCCTCTGCTTGTACTCTTTCTCTCTCACACACAATAAATACAATTAGTAAAAAGAGGGGCACGTGGATGGCTCAGTCGGTTGAGTGTCCAACTCTTAATTTCAACTTAGGTCATGATCCCAACGTTGTGGAACCAGGCTCTGTGATGAACTTGGGATCTGCTTTTAAGATTCTCTGTCTCTCCTTCTCCCTCAATTGCACAGTCTCTCTCTTTCTCTCTCTCAAGTTAAAAAAAAAAAAGATTCTGGTCATTCATGTCTGCTGATCAATTCTTTCAGCTTTTTCATAGGAAAAAAGCCTTAACTTTTAAAAAAGGTTTTCATGAAACATAAAATTCTAGACTGACAGATTTTTTTCTTACTGTACTTGAAAGACGTTGCCACCTGATTTTTGGATTGCATGGTTTCTAACTAGAAATCTACCGTTGTTCCTACTTCTGTTTCTCTATATGTTGTATGACTGCTTTGAAGATGTTATTGGCTTTGAGCAGTTTAACGTGCTTTAGTGTGACTTTCTTTACGTTTCTTGTTGTTGGGGTTTGTTCAGTGAACTGCTTGGCTTAGTAGGTTATGATTCTTGTCAAATTTGGAAAAGTTTTGGCTGTTATTTCTTCAAACTTTTCAGGGACTTCAATTAAACGTAGACTCGCCCACTTGAAAATGGTCCCACTGCTCACTGATCTGTTTCTGGGTTAAAATTTTCTTTTCTCTGTCTTTCAATTAGGTCGTTTCTGTTGCTGTCCTGGAGGACATGAATCGCTTTTTTTTTTTTTTTTAATAATGTCTAACCTAATAATCCCCTTCAGTGCATTTTTCATCTCCGACATTTTAATTTTCATCTCTAGAATCTTGGTTTGGGTTTTTATAGTTTCCATGTGTTTGGTTAACAGTTTCAGTGTTTCCCCCAGCTTCTTGAGCACGGGGAATACAGTTATATGAGTTACAGTAGGATTCTAGTTCTGTTACTTTTGTTCTATCTGAGTGATTTTCAAACACTGGGTTTTTCTAATGGGCTATATTCCTGCTTGTTTAGATGGTAATTTTTTGGTGTAAACCAGACACTCTGAATTCTACCTTGTTTGGTGCTGGGTGTGTGTGTGTGTGTGTGTGTGTGTGTGTATATGTGTTTTTTTTTTGTTTTTTTTTTTTAGTTTATTGATTTGAGAGAGAGAGAGAGAGAGCAGGCATGTGCAAGCGCCCATGCAGGGGAGACACACAAAGAAAGAGAGGGAGAGAGGGAAAGAGACATCCCAAGCGGGGCTTGAACTCCCAAACTCTGGGATCTTGACCTGAGCTGAAATCAAGAGTCAGAAGCTTAAGCGACTGAGCCACCCAGGCGCCCTGGTGCTGGATGTTTCTGTATCCCTGTGGATGTTCCGGAGCTTTGTTTTAGGACACATTTGAGCTGCTTAGACATGGTTTGGTCCTCCCGGTCTTGCTGTGGATCTCTGTTAGATGGGACCAAAGCAGCTTGTTGGTCCAGGACAGGCAGACCTTCGAAGCAGTGTGCCCTGTCCCTGTGAGCTTGAGGGGTTCACCCTGGTTGGTGGGACAGGAGCCATGGCCGGGCAGGCATGAGCCTGGGGCTGTCCTTGTACCTCAGCCTCGGGTGCTTCCTCAGGCACCTCCCTGAGACACTCTTGCTGGGTGGCACTCAGCCAGAGAGCCTGGTGCTCTCTCTGAGACTCTCTCTTCTCTGGGATACTCCCTGTGACGTCTGGCCACCTTGGCCTCCCAGGCCTCCTGCTCCGTCTGCCCAGCTCCGAGTTTTCCAGTCTCCGCCTAGAAACCTCCAGGCTGCGAGCGGGGACTGTCGGAAGGTTCATCCTGTTGTTTTCGCTCTGGGAGATTGCTCTCCTTTATCGCCTGATGTCCCTGTCTTAAAAATCCTTGTTTTATTTCTTCAGTCTGGGGTTTTATTAGTTGCTTTGGGTGGACGGGGATATCTGGTTTCTGCCACTCTCCTGGCCGGCAGTGGAAATCCTGGGTCTGCTTTGAGATGGTGTAAATGTTGAGAAAGAGGAAGGGGGGACCGTGCAGAGCGTCCACACCGCCATCGGTCACCCTTGGTGGGGGCAGGTGCTGGTGCTGTGGAAGTTACAAGTAGCTCTGCTACTTCTGAGGGACAAGGACACTTTGTGGTTTAGAGTGATTTCGGCACCTTTGGGCAGCCCCTCGCTGGGGGGCCATCGCGTGCCCGTGCAGCGGTTTGGATCACAGTATAGAGACGTCGCTGATGAGTATAGTTTTTCCTCACTATTTATGCTCCGCATTTTTAAGTAGCCAAAACTACCCATTTAAAAGTCTCACTTTAGGAAGAGAAGAAAAAAAGGTTTGATTTATTTTTTTAAAATCATCATCAGTAGTGAATCTTTTATCGATAGCTAGTACATTCCAAGGTTGCACATTTCCCTTGGTCTGTGGGTGTTCGTTTCACTTGGTTTGTGTTTGGTGCTGGACTTAAACCAGGTCACCAGTCACTCAGCCTGAGAACACTGCATGGGTGACGGTCCTGCCCAAACCCCGCGGCGTCATTTTGAAACACGGTGACCGTTCTCTGTCCTAAGGTTGTTCTTCATGGTTTTTCGTCTTATAATTTAGACAGGATTTATGTTGTAAAAAGTCTTTATTAAAGAGAATTTCAAGTGTCCTGAACTTTGTTATTGGTAATCAAGCCCTTTAAGTTGTGGTCATGTCCCCTTGTATATCTGGCCTTCTTTCTCGGTCACATCATTTCCTGAAGTGACTATGAGTTTTTACAAGGCCTCCCAGGTAGCAGATGGATAACCGCCAGCAAGCTCTTTAGTTTTTTATTTTTAAAAAAATTTCTTAATGTTTACTTATTTTTAAGAGAGAGAGAGAAGAGTGAGTGAGAGTACAAGTGAGAGGGGCAGAGAGGGAGGGAGACACAGAATCTGAAGCAGGCTCCAGGCTCCGAGCTCTCAGCGCAGAGCCTGATGTGGGGCTTAGACCCATGAACTACAAGATCATGACCTGAGCCCAAGTCAGACGCTCAACCGACTGAGCCACCGAGGCGCCCCTAGCAAGCTCTTTTGACTCCAGCTTTTGTTCAAGCGTGGTGAGCCGCTCTTCTGTGAGATTTTTGTGGTTTGCTTAAAGAAAGAACTAGGGTTGCAGAATGGATATAAATTAATCCTTCATAAAATTGATGGGCCAGGTCGGACTGGTTTGTACTGGCTCGGTTTCCCAGCTCCCCTGCCTTTGATATTTTCCTTAGTGGTGTTTGTAGCTGGGAACTCGGACGCTGCGTTCTGAAAAAGGGAGAAACGGGGAGCTGGTTTTCTCTGCCGGCTCTGTGGTTGTGTCCCCCAGGTCTCCAGCGCACTGGGATCTCGGGTCTCAGGTCTGAGTGACACCTCCATTCTTCTCTGACTCATTGAGTGTTTGTGAGAAGCAATGAAATAATCCTGATTGGGGTTTATAAGCATTTTAGAAGCTGAAAGTAAGTAATAAAATAATCCTGATGGTTTATAAGCATTTTAGGAGCTGAAAGTATAGCTTATTGCCATGGAAGGGGAAATAGGCTCTTATCCAACATCAGCAAAAGCTAAGTGAGGGGGAGGATGCTGCAGAGACCTGTATTTCTTGTATCTGGCTAGCACTCGCTGACGTTGGAGGGACGCAAAAGGAAGTTTACTTGTCCGTGTGGCACAAGCACGGTGACCTTTGCATGTGTGTGCGTGCATGTGTATATTTAATGCTCTGTTTTACTTCCCATAGAGTTTGTGGTAGATTGTCGAAAATTTTTGGACTCCAATTCTCTGGGCCTGACTGTCGCGGCCCTCAGCAGCTACGACCCGCAGATGCGGGCTGCGGCCTACTACGTCCTGGCGGCCTTCTACTCGCAGCTGGAAGGCGCACGCTTCCGAGAGCAGCCACAGGTGAGCGGGCCTCCGGCAGCCGGCTGTCCACCGCAGCCGGGCGGGGGCTCTCTGGGGGACACGGAGCGTGGCGTCGGGAGACTTCTGATAGAGAACTGAGGGCTGTGCCGCTGGAGGGGGTGGTGCTGGAGGCTGCCTCTGGTTCTCAGCTGCGGGGAGGCTGAGAGAGAGCTCACCTTCGACAGGCTTCTTGTGCGCAGGTGGGCAGAGCAGTTCGGTTTCTTTGGTCTGAGCCGCGGCTGAGGCAGCTGTTCCCCAGGGCGGTGGGGAGCAGGGACAGAGCAGATGGTTGGGGTGTCATGGCCTTCTCTCCACCCGTGCGCACCTGCCTGGCTCCTTCAGGGACAGCAGAGGCACCCCTGAGGTGGTGGTGAGCACGACGCTGCCGCTCTGTGCGTCCTGCGGTGTGCGGAGCAGGCCACCCGGCCACACTGCTGTGTAAGCGAGGCTGGGCACACCCCTCCTTCTCCCTCACCACCCCCTCCCCTTTCTTCTTTGTTTCCTGGTCTTAAGCTCCTTTACCTGCTGGATGTAGTCCGGAATGGGATCCGAACTCAAAACATGAGACTCACCTTTACCTTGACTCTCTTCATTGCCAAAGCAGCCCTGCAGATTTTGAAACCAGGTACCGCCGATAGGACTGGGTTGGGGCGAGGTTGAAATGTCGAGACCGGGCATGTCCACTTGTTGGCGTTAATCCACAGGCATGGCCCGTCCCACACGTGAGGAGGCACTTGACCGGCCACCCAGTGCTCGTAACCGTGAGCCGCGTGGCTGTCCACAGTCCCGGACAGTGGGTAACGGATGGCTGTGAGGAAGCTCTATATGGGCCCCTAGGAGTGAAATCCAGAAAAAAATCCTGTCAGAAGACACAGTGCAGGGCAGCGTGTGTGATGAGGGAGGGGATACTTATTCATATTCGCTCGCAGGCGTGAGACACTGCAGTGAAGCATGTCATGGCCCCTGGCTCCCGGGGCTCCTGTGGGGGGACCTGGGTCCTGTATGCACAGCGGGTCTGGCTCGGGGAGTCTGTCCACCGGCAGCTGCTGATCTGTACTCGGAAGTGAGGGTGCACGGCCCGTGGGTCCTTAGGTGGAAAGTGGCCCAGGCGCCACCCAGGGCACAAGAGCACGGCTCCTGTGACTCGGCGCGGGCCCCACTGCTGACGTAGCAGGACTACCTTTAGGGCCCCTGTACTGGGTTCTCTGAGGGTAACACGGTCATACTCAGATGGCTAAACAGCCCCCCACCTGCAGCCCGTGGTCACGTAGCTTGTCCAAGGCCCCACAGTCCATCTCCGGTCAGCCTGCTGTTCGAGTTCAGATCCAGCATTCATCTGCTCCTACATAGTTTTTATTACATGGTTTTTTTCTCCTTAGAAGGTACAGGAGGAAAGAGAGTAATCAGCCATTTGTAGACGCTAAAGAAAAAGACTATCCTGAGAAAATATCCTAGTAGAGGCCATGGTGGTTGGCCTTGGCCTCCCGTCTAGTCTGTGCAACCTCAGACCCCTAGCAGGGTCAGGGGCACGGGCAGCAGTGGTCATGGGGCAGGCTCCAAGGACATGGGCGGTCTGGACAGGTCGGCGGTGTTGCTCGTGGGTGGGAAACGCAGGCGGAAGAGATGTCTGTCCACCTCGGCCTTGTTGAGTCCCAGAGCCAGGTGCCCGGGAGGCTCTCGAACCCCCTGTGCCGTGACTATGACCTTCCATGGGAGGCCGATGGGGCTGGTTGTCAGCCCTGTGCCGTCGGTATGACCAGGTTCCCCTCGGCATACCAGCCGGGCGGAGCTTGCGCGGTGGGCTGCTGGCTGGGTAGGGGCAGCCCCCCAGAGCCGCCTCGGAGCCATGGGCCAGAGCCCGCACGCAGCGCAGAGCTGGATTCTCGAGAGCTGCTCATCTGGATAAGGCTGCAAAAGCACCCCGGGGGGCAGGGATAGATGTCTGCCCCTGCCCCCCAGATCCTGCTCCCCAACTCCGGCAGAGCACTGGGGGGTCCTCCTGGGGCCTGCCATAAGCCACTGTCATTTGTCCGCAGAGGAGCACATGTACCTGAAGATCAGCAAGTTCCTACTGTCACACGAGTACTTGAATATGAACAAAGTCCCGGGCTTCTACCAGTTCTTCTTCAGCTCAGACTTTGAGGTGCGGCTTCTCAAGTCCCCGTGGGCCCCAGAGGACTCCTCCTGTCCTTCTGGTGTCCTCCCCTTGCTCGGCACTGCTGGCGGCACAGCTGCCCAGGCCGTGTAGGAGCAAGAAGGTCACGTGGTCTTGCTCGCAGAAATGCTTGTCCTGCCACGCGTTGACTTGTAGGTGGCTTCTCCCACCTTAAAAAAAGGTGCTTCCGCAGCCTAAGTTGTGTGGCGTTCCATTATGTTTTCTTGGTGAGTGATTGGGTTAAATATGAAATGTGCTTTTGTAGGTCCCCTGTGTGAGCTGACACAGTGCAGTGTGTGAACTTGACCTGCCCCTTTACTTCCAGTCTGAAGAAACCGAATTGGATGTTGAGGGGTTTTGATCACATGATCAGAAATAGGGAAACTTTTTGCTGCCGCGCTGCTTCTGTTGCCACCACTCGAAAATGGTGGGGTCGGAAGAGGCGTCTTTCACTTGCCTGACAGTTTTCCGTTCACCGGCGTTACAGCAAAAGACGGAACGGGAATGGGTGTTCGGGATCCTGCGGCAGGGGCTGCGGGACAGACACTGCTACGAGCTCTACGCCCGGCGGGGGGTCTTCCACATCGTCCTGTCCTTCTTCAGCAGCCCCCTGTGCGACGACCAGGCGCAGGTAGGCCAGCCCCACCGACCGTTTGAGAAGGGAGCGTCCGCGCTCTTTCTCACGCTTTGCTTTGGAAGTCAGATCCGTGTGAATTCTCATCCCAGCCTGGACGTGACCAACCCACTCATGTGACATGAAGCTGACGTCCTATGAGGGGAAGGGCTGGCCCTCGCGGCTGCCTGTCCCCTGGGGAAATGCTGTTCCTCGCGAGGGCCCCTCTCCTGTTGCCCCCATAGATGACTGACGTGCTTTCGCCAGGCCCCTCTCGAGCCCCCAGAATTTCACTCAATGCACAGGAGCTGTGGGTTCTCAAAACTCAGCCAGGAAACAGGAGTCGAGAGTTGAAGCTGACTGTCGCACCGCCAGCGAGGGACACCCCTCGACAGAGAGCTCGTGTGTGTGTCCCCATCCCCGTGTCCTCAGTGCCACGGGTGCTGGGAGGAGGGAGTAGGTAGAGTTTCGGGGTCTAGCCCCGTCGGGTTTTATGTCTGACTGAACACAAGACGTGTGTACACAGGAGTGAGTCAGAAGCAAGAGACACACTGGAAGAAACGGAGTCTGGGAATGGTAGCTATTTCTTAGGACGCGGGAGAATTCGAAGACACCCACTTCCCAGTTCAGGGGGCCGCCCCGTTCTTAACGTCCTCCCTTCCAGATGCTGAAACTGAAGGGACCAAATGGGCCGCCAGCTGTTTGCGCTAGGAATGGGCCCACCCTCCCTCGCAGGCTCACGCTGGGCCGCGTGCTTTCCGAGCCGTGCCTTTGTGCCTGTGGGTCGGTTCCTTAGGATGGGTTAGCAGGGGCGGGCAGCCGCAGGGCCTGGCACTTGCCGTGGACGTCTGTGCCCTCCGGCCGGCCACGGCCACCACGCTTACAGACACGGCAGAGGAAGCCTCTCGTGCAGCCTGCACCCGGACATGGATACGACATCCCGTTAACATTGTTTAAGTTGTTCCTTGGATCAAGCAAGTTTGGTTTCCCTACTGAGAAGTAACTCTTTGCTTTGGGTTGTCAGATTTGGATTCTGGAAATTCTACAGAACGCTGCCCGAGACCCCCGGTCTGCCTATGAGATCCTGCGGGACTATAGCCTGTTGACGTGGGTTTTACACGTCCTCGAGAGCAGGTACGCGCCTTGCGTGTGAGCCGTGCGTCGGGTGGGCGTGGGGTGGGGTGGAGGGCGTGGGGTCTACTGCTGGCTTTGGAGTCTGCCGGAAACGTGCCCGACCGCCCATCCTCTCTAGCGGTCGCCCGCCAGGAGGGAGAATCGGGGCCCCGCCCTGTGCTGCAGCCTCTAGATGTCAGGCTCCCCGTTTTCACACGGGTGCTGTGACTTTGGGGACTGCCGCAGCGGGCGTAGTGTGTCCCGACATTCCACACCCCCGCTCCAGCCGTGGTCGCTGAGAGGACGGCGTGGCGGTGAGCATGCCGTATTTGGTTTCAGGTTCCTGGAGACCCAGCTGCTGTCCAGCATAGTCTCCTTGCTGCACACGCTGTGGGTGACCAACCTGGGGGACAAGGGCGTGGAGTCTGAGGGCCCGCCTCCCTGCAAGCCCGGGTCCCGGGAGCCCCCGAAGCTGCTCGCCCTGCACCTGGTCGATGAGTTTCTGTACGTTCTCCTTGTGCTCACAAAGCACCTAAGGTAAGCCCCTGCCCCGCCAGGTGTGACCGTGTCACCTGTGGACGTCACCACCCAGGAGTCCCCTGGGTCACAGCTTCCCGGGGCTGAGGCACAGGGCTGCTGCCCATGTGGGTGACGTCTGGAAACCTCTTTTAGCTGTTTGTGCTTTTCTCCTTCAACTTTATGAGGCTCCTTTCAACACCCTGAGAACTTACCACTTTAAACACCTAAAACCTGTCCTAACCGATCATTTTTAGCAGACAGACAACTACCTTGATACTGTGATTCAAGCACTCAGATGTTCTGTAGAAAGAACATATTTTCCGTCACCTTAACTTAAGAAAGCGTGTTCCCAGACTTGCTTCTGCGTTCAGTAGCCTGCACAGACTCACTCATCCAAGAATCTTCTTGACAATTTCAGTTTTTTCATGTGACCCCTTAGCATAACGCTCCTGATGTCCTCAGAGAGTTCAACTCTCCTCAGAGGCCGCTGTCTTAGAGAAAAGAGAGTCTCACAGTTGTGACTTGGGCACAGAGGTGTGCTCATTGGAACCGCAGGATGGATCACAAATGGATTATAACCTGAGTGAAAACTTTCTTGATAAAGAACAGGGCATTTGGTCTTGGGTTGTTTTAAATTAAGCTGTAAAGTCAGTCCTGACAGACCTGTTTCTCATTTTGGGGTTGTTGAAAGACAGGTTGGTGTTTGAGGACTGATTGCAGTTTGAAATAATTTTCAAATTGCGTGGAGCAGGTGCTATCGAGTTTAAAATTCTCTGGGGTTCAGAGTGTATTTCCTGCCGGTGCTGAGTCTGAGAGGCCGTGAGGCACAGGGGAGCCGGCCAGCCTGCGAGGCAGCTGGTGCCCAGACGCTCACACTCTGTCCGCCTCACTCTCCCGGTCAGCCCTGGTTTCCGGGGGATTTCCATTCCTCCAGCACGCAGGTCGGACCCCGGTCCCATCCCAGCTTCGCCTCCCTGGAGGCGGCTGGCTTTTTCCTGTTTGTTGTGCTGGGTCTGTGTTCCATTTCTGTTGAAAAGGCATACTCCGGTCCTGGGCAGGCCGTTTGACCCTCTGGGTCTGTGGCCTTGCCCAGCCACCCCAGTCCTGGGCTGCGGGCTGAGGAGGCAACTTTTGCTCAGTCTGCAACCTTGGCTCCCAACAGGCCCACCTTGGCCTCCACCCAGCTGACCAGCTTCTTTGGGGCCCTCGAGTCCGTGCTGAGGTACCGGGCCACCGTCGTGCAGGCCTTCAAGGACATGAACCGCTTCACGGTGAATGAGATGGTGCTGTCCACCAAGGATGTGCTGGTCCTCTTGCACAAATGGAGCCTCCTCGAGAGCGATGCTAAGCTCCAGGAGGACCTGCGAGCAGCCGTTGAGAAATACGAAGTCAGGGAGCTACTGAGTGAGTGTCAGAAGGGACCCAGCATCTGCTAGTGCCCGCCCCGCCCCCCGACTGCTCGGCTCCCACAGAGCACCCAGCGCTCTCCTCTCTGAGCAGCATTTCCCAAGCTGAGGAGGCTTTGGAGCAGGGCACACCCATCCTCTAGCCCTGCAGACGGAGCCTGGGGTACCCGGCTCTGAGGTGTGGCCCTGCTAAGGCTGGTGCCCGCCCGGAGGGGGAGGGGCGGCTTTGGCTACGGTGAGAGTGAAGTGGGTTTATTGGGATGGCAGTGGGGACCGTCACAGGCCTGTGTGGAGCACTCATGGTACTCCCGGCACAGGAACATGTCCTGCGGGGACCGAGTCCCAGGACCGTGAGTCCCCCTGCGCCCCCGCCCGCCACCTGGGGTTGTGAGGGGGCCGGCCGACAGTCTCACCGCCTTCCTCCCTGTGTTCCACAGAGATGCTCAAGGATAAGGGCAGGCCTGCCGGGCCCGCCCGAGCCCGGGGCCCGCGGGGCCGGAGGAGGAGGCCTGAGGAGGCATTGGAGGCGGCTGAGCCCGAGCCGCGGGCGGCCGCCTTGGAGACGTGCAGGGGCCTCCTGATGTCCATCCTGACCCACTGGGGGCCGGCGCGCCGAGGTCCCGAGGACGGCGCTGGCCCCGAGAGCGACGCGTCGGGCCTCGTGGCCGCTGCCGCTTCCCTGGCAGCCGGCTGGGTGCTGCGCTCTGTGGCCGAGCGCCCGCTCGGCGCGGCGGAGGCTTCAGGACTCCTGGGCTGGCTGGCGAGCCACGTCCTGCCGCAGCCGGAGGTCACGGCAGAGCTGCTCGGGGACCGTGCGGCGCGGAGGAGCCTCTACAAGCTGCACAGCCAGGCCTGCAGCGCCGAGCGGCTGGTGGGGCCCGTGCAGGCGGTGGCCTGCGGGCTCAACGGGGCCATGCTGCGGCTGGCGGCCCCGGGCCCCGCGGGCAGCACCTTCGGCCCAGCCGTCGAGGCGCTCTGCGGCTCGTCCCTGAGCGAGGAGGACGGAGCCACTCGAGGTGAGTGAGGCTGGGTCTCCGGTCAGAGGCCGAAGGGATGCACCGCTGACTTTGGGGTCCGGAGCCACTCCTGGGTCGTAGAGCCCTGTGGGGCGGAGGGGGGGAGTCCTGACAAAGACCAGATGAGGCCCAACCCAAGCCCCGTTTGCCACGGCCGTGAACGTGAACGGAGAGGAAGCCTCTGGTATCTGGGAAAAGCCCCTTGACAGTGCATCTGCAGTGGAGTGGCGTGTCCCCTCGGAACCGCTGTGGGGGGGGCGGCGGCTTTCCTTCATGTCAGCCATTGCTCACGTTCAGGTGGATGCGTGGGCGCAGATTCGTGCAGACCCGTGTAGATTTGTGTGTGCGCGCACAAGCACGAAAATACGCAGTTTCTGTGCTGGGCGCTTGGCAGGTGCTTAGTGAAGGATTAAGGGCAGGAATGAATGAGTGAACCAGCAGCAAAGGCTCAGAAGGCCTGTAAGAGAACAGGTAGGCTGACCACGTGCACGTGGCCGCCTCCATCGGGGAGGGCTGTTCCTTTCACCGAGGGCTCTAAGGGGGCAGGAGAGGGGCTGGGCCAACAGCGGAGGCCGGTGAGCCCCCCTCCCCAGGGTGACCTCTTCGCTCACCTGGAGGCTCTCGGGGAGTGGAGTCTTCTCACCCAGACCGTTGACAAAACGGTGTGAAGCGATCCTTGGAACCTCTACTCAACCTCAGTTCTGGCTCCACTCGGGTGAAGGGGGTGGTCAGAACCCAGGAGAAACTGGGCTTGTAGTAACTTGTTTTATATTCCACACACGTTGATCAAATAAAAAGGTGAATTTTGAAAATAAAAAAGATGAACCCCAAACAGGCAGAGTTCATTTGATTTGAATTCTACCAGAGGCACAAGGCACCGTTTGGGCACCAAGCTAAGCTCCTGTGTCCCCAGGCGTGTGGCTAGGGTGACTCGTTCTCCAGCAGGGTGGCTTGGTGTCCTAATGCCCTTGTCCCCCTCTTCCTCAGCCACTGCAGCGTTCCTTGTGTCTCTGTACATTAAGGACATCTGGCTGGGCGCTCAGCAGCCTGACACCCTCCTAAGCCACATCCAGATGATCCGTGAAGCCACAGAGGATGCGCCAAGGGGTGACGAGGAGGCTGTCGTCACGCTCTGCAAGGACATCGCCCCCTTGGTCCCCAACGCCTGACGCCCTGCCATCTGGCGCCTTCTGGCTCTGGAAGGTTGGTTGAGTCCAAGGTCTCCATGGAAAGCACGTACAGGGACAAGTTCTGTCGATGCTAACTCGGTTTCCTGAGCCGTGACGGCCTGGGCGCTCCCGGGCGGGCCCTGTGGTGCTCACACGGGGAAGACCCTTCCTCTGGCCTCCGTGCTCTGTAAAGAAAATCCCTCAAGCTGAGGTAGCACTTCTCTGCACTGAAGGGGTTTGTGGATGTCCAAGATTAGAACGCGTCAGGTAAAAGAGAGTGAGGAGAAAGGATGCTTCAGCTTGTCTTCCCGGAAGTCTTACACAACTTTGTACACCCTTTTGAGTGAATGAGCTCCTGCCGGAGTTAATTATTTTGGTAAATTAAAAGGTGTTCCACTAAATCCTCACTGTATAAAAGTGATCTGACCTCTGCCTTGGGAAGAAAGCCTGTATTTTTAAAAACATTGTTTCAAAGGGGGGATTGGGGGTTTTATAACTTGTTAATAAATGTCTATTTTTGTTAAGCTTTTGTGTTTTGCTTATTGATGGTAATAGGCCATTTCATTTCACAGAAGCCTGCGTTTTTGAGGTTAGGATCTGACTCTTAACCTTCCCATGTCAGCCCAGCAGCCCGCAAACCCAGTGGGATCGTAGCGAGCGCGCTGGGAGCTCCACGTGGCCCACGTCCCTCCCGCACATCGGGGTCCCCCCGGGGGCTGCGGCTCATTTCTGGTTGTTTTTAATGACTTCAGATTTTTTTTAATGTTTTATTTATTTTTGATACAGAGAGAGATAGAGCATGAGAGGGGGAGGGGCAGAGAGAGAAGGAGAGACAGAACCGGAAGCAGACTCCAGGCTCTGAGCTGTCAGCACAGAGCCTGACGCAGGGCTCGAACCCACGAACGTGAGATCTGACCTGAGCTGAAGCCTGAGGCTTAACCGACTGAGCCACCCAGGCGCCCCCAGATTTTTAATCAGGATATGGTGACACCTGTCTGCCTCCAGTCCCTTTACCACATATGGGCTCATTGTCTAAAAAGCAGAGAGCAGACCCTCCGCTGCCCACCACCCGAGACAGTGTTTTCCAAGAACATTCCCACGTTAGAATCCTACTTTTAGATTCGAGTTAGAAAAGCCTTGTGTTCTTTCTTGCCCCTCTTCTGTGTCCTGGAGCTCTCAAGTCTCCCCTCCCTCGTCTCCCTTTCTAACCCCCTGCCCCCGAGTCTGGTGAGACTGAGCCTGCATCATCAGCCCGCCTCACTGAGCTGGGGCGTCCAGACTTTGTACTTGGGCGCCGTCTCCCTGCCAGGGCCGGGCTGCTGGGTGCTAGAGGAACAGCTCCTTCGGAGGGCTCACACCAGATGGGACCCATCCTGCCAGCTCAAAGATGTTCTGTGACAGCATTCCGGTGCAGACCCCCTCCCCTGGGGCTTTGTCTTGTAAAGGCTTTGGGGAGGTGGGGAGTGAGACTCGGTGGCAGGCGTGCGCTGCCTTGTCTTGGTAAGAGTGGGCGTCAGCAGGAGATGGGAACGAACTTCCCAGGCCCTCCCTGCTGTCCTGAAGAAGGTTCCAGTCAGCTTAGAACTCAGGGTTGGTAGATACTATAGCAGTAATAGTTGAAGCTAAAAAGTGGCCCAATGAAGATAAGCGAGCAAAAATTTTTTTTTTTAATTAACTCATACAGGTTTTATTTTTCCACCCCTCCGAAAGTGCACAAGGAGTAAGTATGCAGGTTAAGTGCACTAAAACTCAGCAGTATCTGGGCTGCTTCCCTGGGCTAGGTGGGCTCCTGCGGGCCCCGCGTGATGCATGTCGGTGCCCCGTGACCCCGTCACCCTCCCTGCTACATGTAAGCAGGCTTTCCGAAGGCACCTGTGTGTCCAGCTTGGTTTGAGCACACCGGTCCACCAGTGTTGGTGCTGCAACTGAGAGGTTCCGTCTCCAGGGAGAGGTTCCCCCTGCCTGTTCCTGTTGTCAGCTGCTGTGGGGGGTCCCCACCGAGGCCAGTTCCGGAAGAGAGCAGGGTGGTTGGTGGGTCTGCGGGGCAGGGGAGAGGGGCTCCAGCCGCAGCCCAGGCTCAGGTCGGGATGCTGTGCTGTGTGGCTGGGTCCCCAAGCTCGAGGGAGCCCGCAGGCTGCCTCCGGATGCAGAGTGGGAGCTTGAGGCTGTGACCCCAGGGCTGTGCTGGGCGGTGCTGGGCGTCGTTCCTGTGGACAGAGCGGATGGGAGGCAGGCATCAAAGCTGGAGAGGAAACTTACTGGCTGCTTTCGCATTATACCCTCCTGCCTGCCCAAAGCCCGTAAAGAAGGCGCCCAGGGCAGGGGCACCTCTGCCCGGGGAGTAGACCCTGGGGGAGGCTCAGCCCAACTCACAGATGTCACCCTTCTGCAGAAATGGAAAATACCAGGCCGTGCTTGGTGGTGACCTAGACCCCACGGTGATCACTAGCTCCCTCCGAGCTCACTTTCCCCTCATGTGTCTGTTTATGAGGGGAAACAGACAGGTTGGCCTTCCATTCGTCCCCAGGTCTGAGTGTGCAGCTCAGGCACCTGTGTCTCCAGCCAACTTGGATCTCAGCCAGGAACCTGCTCTCCTGAGTGTGACGTGTCAGGGGCAGTGGGCCACCTGGCACGAGCCGGCCCGCCACGACCTGCCTGCCCTCCGTTTCATCCGTGACCTGGGACCCTGACCGCCTCCTAGGAGTCATCGGGATGACGTGAGGCCTGCAGAGGCTCGGGGAGGGGGCCTGATGGAGCCGAGCCCCCCTTTCGCAGGACGCTAGCATACTTTGGTTTTTAAGTGTGGAAAGGGCATCTCCTTGAGGAGCAACTCGGCAGCTCTCTCCCAAATTTCACGGAAGCCCCGGTGGGTCCCCTGAGCCTTGCCTGCCTGGTACGGAGCAGGAGGCGTCGGGACGGCCTCGTCCATCTGCCCCGTCAGACTGTAGCACCAAAGGCACACACGACCCCTCAGCCATAGCCACAGCAGCCCATCCCCTGGGTGGGGGAGCTTTGGCCTGCAACCTGTCCCTAGCCAGGCCGGCCACCAGCCTCCTCAGAAAGCTGGTTTCATTTGTTTACACCCCAAGTGCCTCTCAGGGCTATAAATCTGCCTGAATTTAATGAGAGTTATAAAAACTAGAAGAAAAGGATGGATGTCTTCATTTGCTCAGAAGCTGGCCCCTCCCTTTCCATGTGACTAAAGGGAACCAGAAGTGACTTGGTGAGTCACCCTGGGCAGGGCAGGGTGGAGGCAGGGACACTGAGCCCCCTTGGGGTAGGTCTGGGCATGCACAGATGGGCAGGGGGGCGCCACCAGGTAGTGGGGCTGCCTTCCCATCTTTCAGGAGCTTCCCGCTCCCCATCCCTTCCCCTCCAAACAGCTCTGTGCGTCTCCCCGCTGCCGGCATCCTCTGCTGGGCCACGGTCTTCACTCCCCAAGGCTGCTCGGTCCATGATGATGCCCAGCCTCACTCTGCCACCTAGCCCCAGCTCCGCTGCTGAGCCACACGTTTCAGCCAGCCCTGGGCCCATCCGCTAAGGCACAGATAGGTGGTCCCTTGTCATAAGGTCCCTTGTTAGGATGGTCATTAAGACAGCAGTAGCTGTTGGGGGGCAGATTAAGCCAGAAGAAGAAATCGGATGTGATGGTCCAGTTGTCTGGCACAGGAACTAACATCTAATGAGCTAGGGGCGCCTGGGTGGCTCAGTCCGTTGAGCATCTGACTTCAGCTCAGGTCATGATCTCACCATTCATGAGTTCAAGCCCCGCCTTGGGCTCACTGCTGTCAGCGCAGAGCTGGCTTCGGATCCGCTGTCCCCACCCCCTCTCTGCCCCTCACCCGCTCACACTCTCTCAAATGTAAATAAACACTTCAAAAAGGATAACGAGCCATGTTAGTTCATTACTAGCTAATTGCTTTTTGGAGCTCTTCGATCTTCCCAGATGTAACCACTAAGGCACACAGTAGGTACTCAGTAGCACATGGTGGTCATAGATGCCTAAGTTTGGGTCTCACTTTCCTGGTGAGTTGTTCGGCAAGATCTAGCTGGCACGTGGGGTCATTTAGGCTCTATTTTCTCCAACAGCCTCATTGAGATATAAATGGTAAAGTTCACCCATTTAGATCGTAAAACTGAAAATTTTCGATATATTCAGAGTTATACAACTGTCCACACAGTCTGCTTAAGAATATTTTTGACATCTTACATGGAAACCAATTTGAAAATAAACTATTAAAAAAAATAAAGTGAAAAAAAAAAGCAGTTCTAGAATATTTTTGACATCTGAAAAAGAAGCCCAGGCCTTATTAGCAGCCACTAATCTGTTTTCTGTCTCTAGAGTTTTATTTATTCTAGATGTTTCATAGCAATGGAATCGGTCATACGATTCGGCCCTTGTGTGTCCAGCTTTTCACTTGGCAGTCACTCTGAAGTTCGTCTGTGTTGCGGCCGGAATCAGTGACTCCTTCCTTTTTGTGGCTGAATACTATTCCGCCGCGTGGGCACGCGGTCACTCGCTGTTGAGCCACGTGACTTACCTGTGCATGTGTCCCCCACCCTTACTCACCTCACCTGCGAGGACCCTGACCAGGACATGTAGAGCAGGATGAGGAAGAGAAGCATGACGAAAAATGCCAGGCTCACCCAGAAGGCAATGACAATCAAATCTGTGGGAGGGAGAGTGCGTCTCAGCGTCATTGTGACTCCACAGGGAGCCTGCAGCGAGGGGACACGAGGGCCCCCAAGCACCGTGGAAATAGGGCCCCGAGTACCGGCGTCTCTCTTCTTCCAGCCTCTCAGCGGTGACATGGGGAAGGTTTCTCCCCTGACAAGAACGTTGGCAAGGAACAGGGCGGCAGGGACGCGGCTCTTTCCCAGAGCAACTAGCTTCGAGGTCAGTTAGGGTGACTGTGGAGGGAGAGGCGGCAAAGGATGCTGGGCGGCACCCCGTGGATGCGCTTTTTCAGCTGCTGCACCTGCTCCCCTTTCTCCCTCGGAGGGAGAGGAAAGGGCGGTGGGCGCTCCTGTGGCAGCCAGCCTCCCCTGCACTGTGACGGCTGCAGGGGACTTTGGGGCTCGTTCCGTTACAGCTTCAGAGACCCCTTCCGAGCCTGGACTGGGGCTGGGCTGCTCCTGTGGTGGGCAAGGCAGAGTTTTACCCCTGGCCTCTTTTTTCGAGGGGCACAGGCATGACTGGGGGGCCCCGGGGGAGCCAGCGCAGTGCTGGATTTGTGGGCCAGGGCACCAGGAGACCTAGGTGGCCTCTTCCGGGCCGAGTAGAACCTGGCAGGTTAGGAGACGCTTTTCTCTCGGGCCGCAAATCAGGAGCATTCTACAGATTTCTAGGCACTGTTGCAATATGGTGGTGTTTCTTGGTGGCTGGCTATGACTGGGCACGGGGCACTGGGCTCGTAATTAGCGTGTACAGTATCTTATCCCAGACACACTCGTGACCCCAGGCCAAGGTGCCTGCTAGACACCTACATGTGAGCGAAGGAGGCCGCTGAAGAATGATCTGGTGTTTATTTATTAAGCACCCACTCGAGCCAGGCTCTGCCAGGAGCTGTTAAGGATGCAGACGGGGCCAAACTAGCATACTGGGAATCGCCGCTGATGTGGGAAACTAAGGCCAGAGAAGAATTACACGTCCTTTCCGCCTACAGCCCCATGACCAGTCCTTGAGACAGACAGACGGACCTTCCTCTCAGAGCTCAGTTCCCTGGGTGATGGCACTTTGCTGGGGGCAAGAGGCAACCTTAGCTTAACATTAGCCTGACCCAGGGTCCTGTAAGTCTCCTTTAACATATAGTAATTCCTTTGGAAGCTTCTCTTATCTCAACCCCCCACCCCCTCCCCCTATGAAGATCTATGCTGGCAAACCTACTCCAAGCTCCTGGCCCCTGATACACATCTGAAGGGTCTCAAGACTGAGTTTTTACTAAACAGTAATGACCTCTTCCTGACAGCAGCTAACCCTTCAAGGTCCTGGAAACCTTGTTTCCAAAATATCTTAGAGACTTAAGCTAACCCTAACCCCCTCCCAACCTGAGGGTTTATAATCCATCACCCGCCACGACCCCAGTGTAGCTCTTTCTGCCCACAGGTCCTGTCCCCAAGATTTAATAAAACCACCCTTCGACTAATAAAACCAGCGTTCGACTTCAGCTCAGGTCATGATCTCACCGTCCATGAGTTTGAGCCCCGCATCGGGCTCTGTGTTGACAGCTCAGAGCCTGAAGCCTGCTTTGGATTCTGTGTCTCCCTCCCTCTCTCTGCCCCTTCCCCACTTGTGCTCTGTCTCTCTCAAAAATAAAATAAAATAAAAAATAAAACCACCCTTTTGTGGGGTGCTTGGGTGGCTCAGTAGGACAGGCGTCTGACTCTGGATCTCCGCTCAGGTCACCATCTCACAGATCAGTTCGTGGGACGGAGACCCGCGCTGGGCTCGGCGCTTGACAGCAGCACAAAGCCTGCTTGGGATTCTCTCTCTCCCTCTCTCTCTGCTCCTTCCCTGCTCGCTCGCTGGCACACTCGCTCTCAAAATAAATAAACAAACATTAAAAATCACCCTTTTTGCACCAAAGACATCTAAAGAATTCTTTCTTGGCCATTCGCTCTGAACCCCAACATTCAAACCACATCAGCGGCCGCCTCTGTCCTGATCTCCCCTCCCCCAACATGCTCCTCTGAACCTCAGCGGTTCTGCTGATACCCCTGCTCTCTTCACGTTGTGTGGTTAGACAAAAAGGTGGCTATGAATGGGTAAACAGATGAAGAAATGAACAAACGGGATGAATAAATGAATGAATGAGTGAATGAATGAATAATGGGGTGTTAGAGATTTGTGCGTCATGTACATAGACATGAAAGTGGAGGCCCCGGGGGTATTTGGCTAAGGGGGTCACCTCTACTCTCTATGACCCAAGACAGGTAGAGACACTGGAGGCCTCTAAGAGTTGATCATAGACCTTAACAGCATCAAACAACAGTTCCAAGTGGGTGACTGGGCGGTTCAGTTGGTTGGGTGTCCGACTTGGACTCAGGTCACCATCTCACCATTTGTGAGTTCGAGCCCCGCATCAGGCTCTGTGCTAACAACTCAAAGCCTGGAGCCTGCTTCCAACTCTGTGTTTCCCTCTCTCTCTGCCCCTCCCTCTCTCATCCTCTCTTTCTCAAAAATAAATAAACATTAAAATAATTTTTTTTGGAAAACAGTTCCAAGGAAAAGATGTCGTACTTGCCAAAGGAATCAAGCTCCCAGTGCCTTGTAACAATGCATCGGTGACTTGCCTTCACCCCCCAGAGAGACCAGGACAGCAAAGACCTCAGGCTCCCACGTCCTCTCCCCTGTCTGCCCCTGAGCTGAGGGACTGATGGAGGCACTCAGAGCACTGGCCAGGTGAAGGAGGTGTATAGGCTCCTGGGAAGTGGGGAGTGAGGGTGTTGTTGTCTGTCCCAAACTGAAGGACTCTTGAAAGGAGCCTCTGAGTTTCTTAGCGTTCCGTGACTGCTCACCGTGCGTTATTCTGTAACACCTGCCTCAGCCCCGCTGAAGTCACAGTTTCTTTTATAACCCTCAAAGTACAGCAGTATAAATGCTTTCAGAAGTTTGGGGTTTATTCCATAAGGTTGTTTTAGATTTTAGGCAGACACCACTGTTCTTCCTCCTTCACAAAAAGAGTACAGGGTGTGAGATCTTGAGCGCCTAGATAAGTTCTGTCGGGGCCTCTAAGAAAACAGCTTCAGCAGGTCAGCAGCTGACACCCACCCCCCGCCGCCTCCCTTCTCCTGGGCTCTCACTCGTCCACCTGGCCCTTGGTCATTATCCCCACATACTGAGCAGGAAATGAAGCGACACCTTTCACAGAACACAGTGTCTTCAGAGAAGTGAGATTGGAATTTTATCGGACCAAAAAGGCGATCAGTAGTCGCCATTTCCTGTACTAAATTCTCTTTTGTTATGTTTCTGTTGAAAAGGGAAGCCAAGAAAATAGAGTTCTTTTTCCTCTTCCTGCTGAAGGTTCTTGCCGAGGGCTTGGACAGAGCATGTTATTCCAGGGCCAGGGCTGTTGTTCCCCAGTGTTGGAAATGTCTAAACATCACTAAGCTTGGCTGGTTGACCACACCCTGCCCTGCCCTGCCCTGCCCTCCCCTCCCCTCCCTGCCTGAGTCCACACTGGCAGAGTGAGGGGAATTAGGCGTCCACGGTCGACTGACAAGAAGAGGCTCTGTAGGCATGGTGGGGCGTCACACTGGGATTTCTCATCCCACCTGGGAGCTAATTCATCTGATCCAAGTACTTCCCACCCGTAGCGGGCCCCTCGGTCTTGTCAAGTGTTGTTAACTGCTGAACCTCAACTTAACGGTCCTCCAAACGTTATTGACATCTGGGTCCCAGAGTCCTGGTAGGATCTAACTCCAAGATCTCTCCCTTCTTTGTAATAAACAGCGGGGTTAAGGGCCTCGTCTCTGGAAGTGGGTGGTTTTGAATTCAGAATCTGACTTGGCTATTTTCTAACCATGGAATCTCAGGCATTCTGGGATTTTGACGTCTCTAAATCTGTCTTCTCATCTGTTAAATGGGGATGTTAGCGTGTGTCATACAGACCGTTAGGTGAATTAAATAAAATAACATGTATATATAACACACATGACACAGTTCCTTGTTTAATGGTTATGAAATGATAGGTAAGTAGAACTAAACTTACTATTTCTTTCAAGAGGATAGTGTGACAAGTGCTATCTCTGATTCAGGCTCCGCTAAAATGTAAGATACCAGTAAAGGTAATTGTGGTGTAGACTGCTAGTTGTCAATCCTAATGTCTGCTCTCAGGTCCTTTCATAGTAATAGAAGCCCTGCCGGTCACTGCCTGGAATAAAGACTACATTTCCCAGACTTCCTTTCAGCTGACTGTGGTCATGTGATGGGTTCTGGCCAATGAGATGTGAGTGGGGCAGTTACAGGTCGGCCACTAGGAGTCCTCCTGCAGAGACTTCTAGATGTCTCTCGTGGATGTGATGACCAGAGCAAGGCTTGGAATATGAGGATGAGGGATACGTCCCAGGGGTGGCTGAGCACTGAGCTGGAAGGTAGCTCCTTTCTGAGGATCTCACGTGCCAGACCCACCATCCTGTCCTGCAGACTTTTAGGTGAAAGAGAAGCCAACCTCTGTTTTGTCCATACTCCGTTAATTGTAACCAGTTTTCTTTATTGAATCAGTAAAAGGAGCCAACTATTTAAGTGAACGTATCAAAACTTACAAATCCAAGTGAATGCTGACTTTCAAAATAATCACCCTAGTCTATCACAGAGTCATATAAATTTTCCTAAAATACATGTCTCGGTTAAACACTTATAAACATTTATCAAACATCCATAAACATTTCTAAATTATTCTTTTAGAATTACCATCAAGGACACGGACACACACACACACACACACACACACACAAGTTTTGCTATTTTGTAAAATCATATTTTATTTTCAACACCCAGGTGGTATCAGTCAGCTCAGTCCATTCACCTGAATGGTTTATAGGTGATTCTTAACTCTTTCCCAAAAGCAAATCCACTCTCGAAAGATAAAGTTTATTGCTGTGCATGCCCCATAGACTATACTGTCACTACCCAAGTCAGTTTCAAGAGTCCCAGCAGTTTTTGAACAATAATGGAATCATTCATGTGTAGCATTTTCAGCTGGGGCTACCTTGATGGGAAAATTGTTCCTACAACAGTCTCATCTCTTTGTTTAAAAATCACTTTTTTTTACATTTCTAATGTTTCTTTTTGAGAGAGAAAGAGACACACACACAGAGCATGAGTGAGGGAGGGGCAGACACACACACACACACACACACACACACACACACACACACACACACAATCCGAAGCAGGCTCCAGGCTCCCAGCTGACAGCACAGAACCCAACGTGGGGCTTGAACTCACGAACTGCGAGATCATGACCTGAGCTAAAGTCAGATGCTTAACTGACCTAGCCACCCAGGGACCCCTAAACATCACTCTCATTGCTTATGTCATGCCCATAGGACTGACCATTTGCTGAAGAGTCGGAAGTCTCGGTGAAAGCTGGAACATGAAATTGATCGCTCCGACTGGCAGAAAGGAGTTCTATGTAAGTCTTTTGCTCAGTTTTTTCACTGAGCCTTCTGCCTTGTGTGCACAAGAGATGGTTAGTGGCCTGTGTCGGAGCTTCCTCTCCCAGCGACAGAGCAGCGGATAACAGACTGCCTGATTACTGAAGCTGTCAGAGCCGGCGCAGCAGGGAAGTCGGTACAGACTATGGCAGATTTTTCCTAAGCCGCAGTTAAAGGAAAAAGACATTCTGACCCAAGAAGTAAATATTACAGCGTGAAAGCCTGATCCTGCCCGAGGGAAAATGGTTCCTCTTGCTACTCCGGGCAAGGGAGCACCAGAACCATAGCTAGAGATTCACTGCATTAGAATAACGTGTCTTGCCGCTGTAAGATTGGTCTATGGGACTGGTTTTCTCCTAAGCTTAGCCTCTGAAAACGGGACAGAGAGAGAAGCAAACATATTATTCATTCAGGCAGAGGCTCGGGAAGCAGACTTGCATGCCCCACCTTTTTGACAGCGTCGGAGAGATTTTTACCCTTTCCCTGAAACAGAAGTCACGTCTGAAAAATCACAAGGCTAAAAATCCTTGTGAAGTCCCTGTAACCAGATCACACCAGATTTCAAGCTAACCCTGGGGAAGAGGAACCCAGAGTCTTCAAGTCAGGGCTGAATTCAATATATAGATATATAGATAGATAGATTTGATATATATATTAATATTCAATATATATATTTTAAAATGTTTTATTTATTTTTGAGAGAGAAAGAGAGACAGCGTGTGCAGGGGAGGGTCAGAGACAGAGGGAGACACAGAATCCGAAGCAGGCTTCGGGTTCTGAGCTGTCAGCACAGAGCCTGAACCAGGGCTCAAACTTACGAACCGTGAGATCATGACCTGAGCCAAAGCCAGACCCTCAATCGACTGAGCCACCCAAACGCCCCAATATTCAATATATATAGATTAGGGGTCTCCAATGACCTGCCCGTCCATGATGGAATGGACTCCAGTATATGGCATGGACACAACAGTCCTAAAACCCCCCCTGCTTCTTAGGTTAATGCGTGAGTCTGGGTATTTTTCCCTCCTGTTTTTGCCTCCTTCCCTACTTGGCACGGGAGCGATACTCAGCCTGGCCTTCCACATTTCAGCCAGCTGCCCCAGGTGACCTTCCAGAAGCTTTGCCTTTGTCTCACCTGAAAGCGTCCCCGGCTCATGGCTCCCGTCCCAGCATCTTTCTTTGATGTGAACCTCTACACAGGTGATGCTTTCTGATCCCTTTGACTGGGTCGGAGACCCAACCCAGAGGAAGTGGCGAGGAGAGAAATGCACATTTGTCAGCAAAGAGACTCGCCTGCTTTCTGCAGTGTGACCTCTGTCCGTCCTCCCCTGGACTCATGCTTACCTCGCCCCCCCCCCTTCAGAGCCGGGTAACAGCCTCCCTGAGACCCCCTGACCCCGCCCTTGCCGAGCATTACAGCTCACATGAGTGACGTGTTGTGACAGCTGCACTGCGAGTGCGTGATGCAGATTTGTTTTTGCATTTTGGGTTTTTTTTTTCTTTTTAGTGAACTTCTTTAATTCAGATGCTGTGGCCAAAAGTAGGCAAGACACCTTGACACACAACAGGGGAAGACGATTTTTTTTTCTCCCCAAGCTCACTGCTCATAATCGCAAAATCCTGGACCACTCTCTGAGTTCAAAAACGCGAACTTGTAGAACACGATGCGGTTATTTATGAAGTTTTTGTGAAAGACTATGTAACGACACAGGAAGACGACACACTGTGAAGTCAATAAGGGCAAAGAGTATGAAATCGAACATAGAGCCAGATCCTGTTTGAAATCTATAGGGGAGGCAGGACGTGCGGAAAGGAGGTGCTGCGGACTGAGTGTGCCCCCCAACCTCCCGATGAGGGAGCCCTAATCTCCAGAACTGAGGGGAGTCGGAGGTGGGGCCTTTGAGAGGCAATTAGGTTTAGAGGCGGTCATGAGGTTGATGGGATTAGTGTCCTCATAAGAAAAGGAAGAATCTCTCTCCCACTCTCCCCGTCTCCCCGCTTCCTCCTTTCTCCCTCTCCCCCTCTCTCTCCGCCTCCTCCCCGCCCCCCAGCCCCTTTCCATTCACATGCACCAAGGAAAGGCCACGGGAGCCCAAGAGCAAGAAAGTCAGCCCTCACCAGGCAGGGAATCAGAGGCCACCTTGATCTTGGACCCCCAGCCTCCAGAACGGTGAGAAATGTCTGTGGCTGAAGCGGCCCAGTCTGTGACATTTTGTCATAGCTGCCTGGGTAGACTTAGGTGTGGAGTACGTAAAATCTGGTTTGGGCTTGCTTCCCTCCACGGGATTTTCTTTAGAGACAGTAGATGCCTCCCCCCACATCCCTCACTCTGCCCAGGAGGGTAGTTGGCGCAAAGAGGCCACTCAAGGGCACTCAGTGCGTGTCCTTTGCAGTCAGTGGGACACGAGAACATCTTAAAAGTAAGAGACTGGGCCATCAGTGCCAGCAGAGAGGAAAGGCCCAGCCTTCTGCCATCAAGGGGCAAAGCCGTGTCCCCGAGGGCCTCAGGGGAGGGTGCGGGCTGAGTGCCAGCCCAGAGCTGGCCTACAGGGCCCAGTGCATGAGCACAGCCTAAACGGGAGTTGGGCCGCTAACAGAGCGGGTCCAGGTGGAGGCTGGCCTCAGAGCACAGGGTCCTGGGAGGCCGGCAAGAGAGCATCACCTGTGGTGGGACATCTTACAAAGCCCCCTACAGGGGAGAAGGAGCCAGCTTGCCTTGCTGCCCCGGCAGAGGACGCCCCCTAGTGTCAGTCAAGCTGCAGGGCAGGGAGGCCGGTGGGGAGGCCAGTGCAAGAGTTTAGCCAAGAAGTAACTATAGCTACGGAGAATCACTTCCCCACGCTCAGGTCACGGGGGTCAGGTCAGGTCAGCTCAACCGACTGAGCCACCCTGGTGTCCCGGTAGACACATTTCTTTTAAGATTTAAGAGTGAGGGGGTCTGGGGGGCTCAGTCGGTTGAGTGTCTGACTTCAGCTCAGGTCCTGGTCTCCTGGTCTCATGGTTTGTGGGATTGAGCCCCAGGTCGGGCTCCGTGCTGTCAAACAGGAAGTGTAATATGAAAAATTATTCAGTAGGATAGAAGAGTATAAGATATAAGGAAACTCTACAAGGTGCGCTGGGGCTGAGGGAGGGGACCCAGGGTGTTTGCTCAGGTGGTGCTCTGGTCAGAATGCTGGCGTTCCCTTAAACACAATGGGTTCGTATTTGCCCAGTGGGATGGTATTTGGTGGTGGGGCCTCTGGGAGGTGCTTAATTAAGTCATAAGGGCGGGGCCCCCTGAATGAGGTTAGTGCCCTTATGAAAAAGGATCCAGAGAGATGGCCTCACCCCTTCCATCATGTGAGGACACAGCAAGGAGACGCCAGCTAGGAACCAGGAAGGGCCCCTCACCCCAGGGCGGCCATGCCAGTGCCTCACGTGGGACTTCCCAGCCCCCAGAGCCGTAAGAAACACTCGCTTATGGTTTGTACGCCTCCCAGTCTGTAGTGTTTGGTCATATTAGCCTGAATGGACAAAGACAGTGGCTTAAGGGACAGAAATTTATTTCCTCACAATTCTGGAGTCTGGAAGTCTAAGGTCAGGTTGTCCATAGGACTGGTTCTTTCTGAAGCTTTTCTCCTTGGTGTGTAGATGGCCACCTCCTCACTGTGTCCTCACAGGGTCTTCTGTCTGTGTGTATCTGTGTCCCAACTTCCTCTTATAGGGACACTGGTCATATTGGAGTAGGACTCACACATGCGACCTCGATATAACTTAATTACCTCTCTAAAGACCCCATCTCCAAATACAGTCATGTTTTAAAAAAATTTTCTTAATGCTTATTTATGTTTGAGAGAGAGAGAGAGAGAGAGAGAGAAAGCGTGAAATCGCGAACAGGAGAGGGGCAGATAGAGAGGGAGACACAGAATCTGAAGCAGGCTCCAGGCTCTGAGCTGACAGCACAGAGCCTGATACAGGGCTTGAACTCACGAACTGTGAGATCATGACCTGAACTGAAGTGAGAGACTCAACCGACTGAGCCCCCCAGGCGCCCCCTTAGTTAAATCATTTTCATTAACCAATTCATGTTTCTTTTTAAAAAAAATTTTAACCTATTTTTATTTACTTTAGAGAGATTCAGTGTGAGCAGGGGAGAGGGGGAGAGGGAGAGAGAGAGACATAAATGGAAAGGGGGCAGGGGCAGAGACAGAGAAGGAGACACAGAATCGGAAGCAGGCTCCAGGCTCTGAGCTGTCAGCACAGAGCCCAACGTGGGGCTTGAACCCACAAACCCCAAGATCATGACCTGAGCCGAAGTCTGACACTTAACGGACTGAGCCACCCAGGTGCCCCTGCGGTCACATTCTTTACGAGAGGTTAGGACTTCAACATAGGGAATTGGGGGCGGGCGGCACAGTCCACCCATAACCAAGGCAGGAAGGACTTGAGGGAGGTGCTGACCTCAGTGGAGATGTGGTTTGGCCACCGGCGAGCAGACACGTTGGCTGCTTTAGCCTGGCCTGAACGGGGCTGGAGCCGCCGGATGAACCACAGACAACCTAGATGACCAGCTGTAGTAGAGCACCGCCCCCCAGCGTTCCCCCCCCCAACCCTGCTTACAACTTGACTCTTCTTACAACTTGACTCTTCCCTGGCCACACCCTGGACACTGGTTTCCACATCAGGCTGACTGCTGAGAGGTTATTGCCATGTGAGGGCTGCAGGGTCTCAGAGGGACCGCGCTCCGGGCCAGGGACTGGGGCTGTTTGCACTGCCGTCCCCACTACCCCACTGTCGTCCTCAATCCCTAACCCCCCACCCCTGCTGCCGTCCTCATTTCCCCCGCTGCCGTCCATATGTATGTTCCAAGTTATTTCCTTCAGATCCCCCCCTTTTTTTTTAAAGGATATTAAAATATTAAGTTTAGGGGCACCTGGGTGGCTCAGTTGGTTAAGCAGCCAACTTCGGCTCAGGTCATGATCTCATAGTTTGTGAGTTCCAGCCCTGCCTCGCTCTCTGTGCTGACAGCTCAGAGCCTGGAGCCTGCCTCGGATTCTGTGTCTCCCTCTCTCTCTGATCCTCCCCTGCTTACACTCTGTATCTCTCTCTCTCAAAAATAAACATTAAAAACAATTTAAATATTAAGGTAGGAACCTTCTCCACCAGGGGAAGCCACAATCCTAAAATTGATGTCTGCAATTATATTTTTCTATGTGTGTGCACCCCCATAACCAAGAGCATATGTATTTTTGTTTACAAATTAATATAAATTACTTATATAATTTATTATAACAAATTCATTTTAAGGAGGTGTCATTATAATCCACATGATCATTAATGATTAACATAAGTTAATTCTGCAGGATGTATTGTTTTACCTAAGTTTATTTATTTTGAAAGAGAGCATGAGCAGGGGAAGGGCAGAGAGAGAGGGAGAGAGAGAATCACAAGCAGGCACTGCACTGTCAGCGCGGAGCCAAGGCGGTGCTTGAACCCAAATTGCGAGATCCTGACCCGAGTTGAAATCAAGACACTCACCCAGGAGAGCCACCCAGGCACCCCTTGCCTCTTGCTTTTTACCTTCATGATCCTTTAGCAATTTACTCCCACCGACACATATAGATCTGGTGTGTGCGTTATAACCACACTGTATTGCTTGCGATCGTAATACAATTATTTATCAATACAATACGATTCTTTATCCTTCCTCCTGTTGATGGCTGCTCTGTCATTTCCAATTTCTGACTGTCACAACCAGTGCTACAGTGAACACTGAGATACACATGTCCTTGTGAATGCGTGTAAGTGTTTCTTAAGGGTGCACCCCAAGATAAGATGCTATGATCATTGATGCCTTGTGAGCATCTTTGACTTTTCTGGGCCCTGGCGACTTGCTCTCCAAAATGGTGAACCCAGTGTTCATCCCATCAACAACGGGTGGCAATACTAATTTCTCTACTTCCTCCCCGACACACTGAGTACCAGTGTTTTCATGTTTGCACACCGAATGGGTGTGAAACGGTATCTCAGTGTCCTTCCCCATGCGCTTCCCTGAGTACTTGTGAAGGTGAGCATTTTCTCACGTTCATTGGCCATTTGGGTTTCCTCTTCTGTTCCTGTCCTTTCGGATCCTTTGCCCATATCTCTATTGATTTTTTCTTCCTGTTGATTGATGGGTTGTGTTGGCTTATGAAATAATCAAGTGGTTTCCATTTTGAGGGGAAAAAAGGATGTTTCCGAGGTAGTTTCCAAAACACAAGGAAATAGTCACTGCCATCTTTTTTTGTTCCTGGAACACACCGGATATTCTCCGGCCTTGAGCCCTGTCTTTGGCGGTCCTGTCTCCTCCCAGAGACCTCTTCAGGGCTTGGTCTCTCACCTGCCCACAGGTCATCACTGGCCTTTACCGACTGCTCTTTGGGCCCCAGCTCTGCGTGGCTTCCCTTCCTGTTTTATGTTGCCGTCTGCCATATTTTTCTTGTTTGTGGTGAATTAAAGACTGCTTTGAATTTGTAACACTTTTCTCATTGTAAGATGAGTTCTAATTCCCTCCTCATGAATCTGGCCTCTTCTTAGTAACTTATTTGCCCAAAGTCACAGAGCTAGAAAGTGGTGGGGCTGAGACATGAACTGCCAACTGGTGCAGAAGTCCACATGCCTGGTCCCTAATCCCTGTGTCACTGCCTCCCAGCTAGTCCCCGAAAACAAGCCAGACAACTACCCATCCAGGGCATAAACCCCTTGAGAGCATACTTTTGTCTAACCTCAAACTTGTTTTCCAGAGAAAGTAGAGATTAAATTCAGATAATACATGAAGACTGAGATACAAACAGGAATAAAGGAAACCGGAAGGAGGTACCTCTCTCTGTGGGTGTCAAAGACTCCCGACATCTAGGCCATCTGAGGAACCCAGCCACTGGCCTCTCCCTGGGACAGTTTCCTCACAGAGATGGTCTCTATTGCATTTGGGAGTTTGGGAAGGAGTTTCTTTTTTTTAAGTTTATTCACTTATTATTTTGAGTGAGTGAGAGAGAGAAGTGGGGGAGGGGAAGAGAGACAGAGAATCCCAGGCAGGGTCTGCCCTGTCAGTGCAGAGCCCAACACGGGGCTGGAACTCACAAACCATGAGATCATGACTGGAGCCAAAGTCAGATGGTTAACTGACTAAGCCCCCCCAGGCGGCCCAGGAAGGATTTCTTATTTGACCTCATGTGTCTGCCCAGCAGGCTATAAACTTTTATCTCTAGTTCACGTGTGCAAGAAAAAATATTTCTTTTATAACATACAGCTTAGGGGTGCCTGGGTGGCTCAGTTGGTTAAGCGTCTGGCTTCGGCTCAGGTCATGATCTCACAGTTTGTGGGTTTGAGCCCCGCATCAGGCTCTGTGCTGACAGCTCAGAACCTGGAGCCTGCTTCCGATTCTGTGTCCCCCTCTTTCCCTCTGCTTCTCTCCTACTCTCACTCTCTCTGCATCACTTCTCTCTCTCTCTGTCTCTCTCTCAAAAATAAACATTAAAAATAAAAAAATATTTTTAAAACCATATTCTGCTCCCGAATTATCCTAGTTTCTTAGGAGGTTAGTTCCAAACCTATGACAGAAGATAACAGATACCATTTTGCCCCCGTTTACTTCTATCTCTGAATATTAGGGTTAGGGTCATGTTTGGGCTCATCTGTGACATTAGTTGGGGTAGGAAGTGATCAGAGAAAGTCTTTGGGGCCAACCCCCAGCCTCCGCCTGGCTGGCTTCCCCACTTCAGGACTCACATTTGTTGGCCTTCAGCTTCCTCTCGTCCACGGGAATGAGGTCCAGGTAGTCGAGGTAGTATTCGTAGCCGTCGTACGGGGTGGAGGCACTGGTCTGGTTGGCCATGTCGGCGGCGCTGAGGGGCGGCGCGTCCGGAGCTAGTTGGAGCCCTCAGAGAGACTGGCCAACTGATTTCTGTAAAGTCATCCAAGTGTGTCTGTGGGTCTCTGGGCTCAAGGCCTGCCCACTTATCGGAGCTGTTTGGCTGGGAGAAAGGCCAGGGGGCCGTGCTTGACATCTCAGGCCGCTCGTAGAACTTTCCGCCCCGCTCCTCCTTGATAAAAGGCCAAGACAAACAGAGCCACAAGGCGGGAGAGTCGGTTTGCAGTGCAGCTCTAGCTTACCCCTGTGCGTGAGAACGGGAAAACGGGTTCCTGGGCCCCTTGGAAGGCAAGATGCCAAACAGGGTCTAGGAAGGCCACTTGCTTTTGCCTTCCTGCTAAAGAAACTAGTGAAATCAAAACGAAAGCTGGCGGTGCCCTTGACTTACATTAAGGCAGTTCTTGGTGCTATTGAGCAAACAGCAGATCACTGACTTAGATTTAGTATCTGAGGGCAGAAACTGAGTGAGGTCAGCCCTGAACTTACAGCCTCTCTTATGCATACGTAGCCAATCAATTAAACCAAAAGAGCCCTCTTGTCCCAACTGAGTACATCTTCTAGCTTTTTTAAAAAAAATGTTTTTAATGTTTATTTTTGAGAGACACAGAGAGAGAGAGAGAGCATGGGAGGGGCAGAGAGAGAAGGAAACACAGAATCTGAAGCAGGCTCAGGCTTTGAGCTGTCAGCACGGAGCCTGACGCAGGGCTCAAACTCACGGACTGCAAGATCATGACTTGAGCCAAAGTCAGGTGCCACCCCCCTTCCAGCTTTTATCGAAGCCCCCAAGAACCAACCAAGCAGCAGCGTTTGCTCTGACTGCCTAGGTGGTCTGCGTGGACCAGAATCCCATACGGATCCGGTTCTCGGGCAATAGGACCGGAGGGTTCACCCAGCCCTTGGCTGACGGGAAGTATGAGGCGGCTTCTTCTGGGTTTCTGAAGGGAAGGACTCTAAGTTATAACTCACTTTTCTAAGAGCCACGGACCCAATCAAGAGGAATACTCCAAGTAGTTGGAATGAACAAGACTAAATGTGACAGGAGCCCTAGAATTTAGCCTCACTGAGAACCAGTGAAGAAGTCAGAAGTCCCAGAATTATGGGGCCTTTCCCTCCAATATGCCACCTGGTAGGTCTCTTCAGGTCTACACTCCAGATGAAAGCTGGGCATCGCTAGTGTGCGGCTACCCACCTGTGTTTGCTGAGGACTTTACTGATTCCCCAGCAAGGTCCTCCGGCACGGCACTAAAGCTTTTGCAGGGATGGTAAGTTTGGTGTATTTGACTTTTAAGGGTGTGTTGAAACAGTAAACACCACCTTAACTTGGGTTGTACGTGTTTTTATACTTTTTTTGAGAAATTTGATGTGTATCTGTTCACTTCACTCTTATTCTTTCTTTCCTCATTCTAGAACGTTGGAAGGTAGGAGTCAAGAGGGCTGGCAAGATTGGCAGGTGGAGGGGACACTGAGGGCCAGGATAGCTGAGTTGGGGGGGTGGGAGGGGTGGTTGCCCTTCTCTCTGCCAGCCCATCCCCACACCCTCCTACTTCTTGCTTCCTTCGAGTGTCGGTCCCCAGGGCCCAGTGTCCCTCCCTACTGTCCACTCCAATCACATGTACTTGTCATCACCGTCACCCTTTAAATTGAGGTATAACTCACAATCAATTGAATGTATAAATCTTACGTCAAGTCATAGAGCTTGATGACTATCACATACACACCCCCCCACACACACACATACACTCACACTCACACTCACACTCACACACAATCATCACTCACATCAAGATACAGGACATTCATGGGGCACCTGGTGTCTCGGTTGGTTAAATGTCTGACTCTTGATTTCGGCTCAGGCCGTGATCTTGCCTTCATGAGGTCGAGCCCCATGTCGGGCTCTATGCTGACAGTGCAGAGCCCGCTTGGGATTCTCTCTCTCTCTCTCTCTCTCTCTCTGCCCCTCCCCTGCTCGTGCTCTCTTTCTCTCTCTCTCAAAATAAATAAATAAACATGAAAAACCCTCCGCTGCCCCTCACACACCAAGGAAGCCACTATACTGACTTCGATGGTCACAGATAGTTTTGCCCAATTTCAAACCTCAACTAAATCTAATCATACAATACAGTATGTATCCTTTTGTGTCTGGTCTTTTATTCAAAAACTGTTACTATTTTTCCATATGGTATTCCATTATATGAATAATCCATAATTTATTTCTCCATTTTTCTATTGATAAACATTTACACTGCTTTCCGGTTTGGGCTATTATAAATAAAAATGGACTGAGAACATTTTTTTCCATGTATTTGGTGAACATAAGGACTAATTTCTCTGGAGTATATATCAGAAGTGGAATTTATAGATAACTTTACTAGGTCCAGCTAAATAGTCTTCAAAAGCCTCAGTACTGGGGCATCTGGGGGGGGTCAATCGGTTGAGCATCCGACTTTGGCTCAGGTCATGATCTCACCCTTGGTGAGTTCGAGCCCCACGTTGGGCTCTGTGCTGACAGCTCAGAGCCTGGAGCCTGCTTCAGATTCTGTGTCTCCCTCTCTGCCCTTCTCCTGCTCACACTCTGTGTGTCTCTCAAAAATAAACATTGTTTTTAAAAAAGCATCAGGACCAATTTATATCCCCACGAGTAATAAATATGACATCTTGCAAGAATGGCTACAACTCTTTCTCTTGTGTACACATAGACTTTGCATCTCCTCCTATCAAAAACACAAAGCACATTTCTCCATCCTTCAAATGTGGGCTGACCTTGTGACTCGTTTTGGCTTTGACTAATACAACTATTAAGAAATTATGTAAGATGCTCCAGGCCAGGGCCTTCGGAAGCCTTCCACGTGTCCCCAGTCCTGTGCCCCTGCCCAGTTGCTGTGTGAATAAGCGACTTCACAAGTCAACGGCCAATTGACCCCTTGGAGCAGAGCGCACTAGCTGACCAGCAGCTGACTGCAGACCCATGAGTGAGCACAGCAAAAATCCAGTGACCACCTCGCTGAGCGAATCTTCAGAATTGTGAGGTCTTGAGCTAACTGAATTGCTGTTCCTTTAAGCCCCTTATTTTGGAGTGATTTGTTACACTATTGATAAAATATGAAGAGTTTCAGTTGCTCTGTCTCTTCACCAACACTGGTATTGTCAATCCTTTCCCTACTTAGACATTCCAGTAAGCTCTACCATATTTTAAAACTTACTTCTGGACACATCCTAGCTTCCTGAGCTACCTTTTAAAGGTTTTGAAGAGGGGCACCTGGGTGGCTCCATTGGTTGGTCGGCCGACTTTGGCTCAGGTCATAATCTCACAGTCTGTGGGCTCAAGACCTGCATCAGGCTCTGTGCTGAGAGCTCAGAGACTGGAGCCTGCTTCAGATTCTGTGTCTCCCTCTCTCTCTGCCTCTCCCTTGTTCACTCAGTCTCTCTCAAAATAAAATAAAGACATAAAAATTTTTTAATAGTTTATTGTCAAGTTGGTTTTCGTATAACACCCAGCGCTTCTCCCCACAAGTGCCCCCAACCATGACCACCACCCCCTCTCTCCCCCTCCCCCTCAGTCCATGGTTCGTCTCCAGTATTCAGTAGTCTCCCTTGATCTGTGTCCCTCACTCTCCCCCGCTCTCTTTCCCCCTTCCTCTCCCCATGGTCCCCTGCCAGGTCTCTCCTGTTAGACCTATGAGTGCAAACATATGGTATCTATCCTTCTCTGCCTGACTTACTTCGCTTAGCATGACACCCTCAAGGTCCAAAAGACATTAAAAATTTTTTTAAAATAAATAAAGGTTTTGAAGACAGACCATGCTTTATACAGTAACTGTAATATCACGGTGATGGTATCGATCATACTAAAAGCTTTCCATGAGACAAACACAACTGATTCCTAATAACCAGAAATCTTAAGGTTGCAAAGAATTTTGCAGTCATCAACTAATCCAGGTCCGTGCCATGCTACATTGTGAAATTCAAGCCCAGTCAAATGGTCCCAATCATTGCGGTGTGGCATGTATCACCCTGGCCCACATATAGCAATTACAGAATCTGGAAAGGGTATGTCATCCACAAGGTTCAGTATGCCAGGAAAAAAAACCACTGGAATTACAAAGACACAGGAAAGCTGTGACTTCCGGTCGAGAAGAGGAAGTCAATTGAAACCAACTCCAAGGTCATTTAGATACTGGAATTAGCAGGATTCCTTAAAGGAAGGATCTTAAAGCAAGGACCTTAAAGCTGCTATTATAAATATGTCCGCCAGAGACCTAAATAGAAAATATGACCCAAAGTAATGAACACATGGGGGAATCTGAGCAAAGAAAGGGGACCTGAAAACAAGGATGAAAAACAAATGGAAATCCAGACCTGAAAAGTATAGATTCTATCATGAAAAATTCGCTGGTTGGGCTTAACACAGTGATGAAGAGAGAGCAGTGGATATGGTTGGGGACATGAGGAACAGGAATTAGAACTTATCCAACCCAAGAAACCGAGGGAAAGATCTAGAAAATGGATGCTCTATGATACATGAGATAGTATAAAGAAGACTTGCATACACGTAAATGGTATCCCCAACGGAAGGAAAGAGAGAACTGGGCAGGAAAAAAATTTGAAGGAATAATGGCTGGAAATTCCCTAAATTGGTTGAAAAATATAAATTTGGGGGTCTAAGATGCTTGGCAAAGCTCAAAGGGAATAAACAGAAAGAAAATCACACCTCAGCATATCACATGATGCAGGGATAAGATTTAACTTGAAGAGGGGCCCCTGGGTGGCTCAGTCAGTTGAGCGTCCAACTGAATTCAGCTCAGGTCATGATCTCACAGTTCCTGGGTTCGAGCCCCGTGTCAGGCTCTGTGCTGACAGCTCAGAGCCTGGAGCCTGCTTCAGATTCTGTGTCTCCCTCTCTCTCTGCCCCTCCCCTACTCATGCTGTGTTTCTCTCTGTCTCAATAATAAAAAGTCATTAAAAAATTAAAAATAAATTTAACTTGAAGAAAGCATAAGAATAAAAGAATCATGTGTGCTTAATGACACAGAATAACATATATGAAACAAAAATGTATGGAACTAAATGGAGAAAGAAAAACCTACAAAGTTGGGTCTTAAACACCACAATTGTCAATCTTTGGTAGAATAACTAGACAAAAACCCAAAACAGATATAAGAGACAAACATCACTATTGTTATGGGCTGAACTGTGTACTCTCTCAATTTGTATGTTGAGGTCCTAACCCCCAATACCTCAGAATGTGACTGTATTTGGGGATAGGGTCTTTAAAGAGGTCATTAAATTAAAATAAGGCTGTTAGGGAGGACCCTAATCCTGGTGTCCTTATAAAAAGAGATTACTGGGGGTGCCTGGGTGGCTCAGTCAGTTAAGCGTCCAACTTTGGCTCAGGTCGTGGTTTGTGGGTTTGAGCCCCACATCAAGCTCTGTGCTGACAGCTCAGAGCCTGGAGCTTGCTTCAGATTCTCTGTCTCCTCTTCCCCATGTGTGCTCTGTCTCTCTCTTTCTCTCTCTCTGTTTCTGTCTCTGTCTCTCTCTCAAAAATAATAAACATTAAAAAAAATAGAAATTGGCATAGTGATAAATTGTTTTGCCAAAACTGTAAAATCCTGCTTATAAAAGAGACTGTTAAGAAAACAAATAGGCAAGCCAAGTAAGTGTTGTAAGAAAACACTTACAAATTATAGATCTGATTAAAGAATTTATATACAGAATATAAAACTCAATATAAAAAGACAACCCAATTTAAAAAACGGCAATAGGCTTGAACAGACACTTCACAAAGGAAGATATGCAAATAGCTAATATACACATTAAAAAATGCTTGGGCATCTGGGTGGCTCAGTCGGTTGAGCTTCTGACTTTGGCTCAGGTCATAATCTCATGCTTTGGGTGTTTGAGCCCCAGTTGGGCTCTGTACCGACAGCTCAGAGCTGGGAGCCTGCTTCGGATTCTGTCTCCTTCTCTCTGCCCCTACCCCACCTTGGTTCTGTCTCTCGAAAATAATTTACAAAACGTTAAAAAAAGTTTTTTTTAATTTTTAACATCATTAGTCATCAGGGAAATGCAAATAAAATCCGGAGATACCTCTATACATAACAGAATGGGTAAAATGAAAAATACCAGTAGTGCTAAAAGTTGGTGAGTACATAGAACAACTGGAAATCTCAAACATCACTCTTGGAAATGCAAAATGAAGAAGTCAGGCACATACAGCCTCGTGCAGTACAATTCCATATCCGTGTGGCTCTGGAAAGGGCAAAGCTGGAGAAACCATTTGTTGAATTGGTCGTCTCTGGGGGTGGCAGGCGTGGAGAGACTGGGGAGAGACCACAGGGACCTGGGTGTGATGGAAATGTTTTCTACTTCAACACAGATGTGAGTTGTTGAAGTATATACGTTTTCAAACTCACCAAATTGTATACTTAAGAGTTGTGCTTTTCACTGTGTGTAAAATGTACTTGATCTGTAAACAAAATAAATGTTGTTTGTACTTAAAGGGCCACTTTCTTTTTTAATGCTTTTCTATTTATTTTTGAGAGAGGGAGAGACAGCATGAACAAGGGAGGGTCAGAGAGAGAGAAACACACAGAATCTGAAGACAGGCTCCAGGCTCTGAGCTAGCTGTCAGCACAGAGCCTGACACGGGGCTCGAACCCACGAACCGCGAGATCATAACCTGAGCCGAAGTCAGACACTTATCCGACTGAGCCACCTAGGTGCCCCAAAGGCCATTTTCAAAACAAAAACAAAAACAAAATCACTCAAGCCTGTTGCCTCTATCTAAAGAATTGTATCTGTTAATGATCGGAATGTACACTTTGGTTTGAAGGAATTCTTCATGAGTGCGGTTGGTCAGTGAGGCTTGGCAGAGCTCTGCTGGACACGGCCCCCAGCTGGCCACCGGGCCTGCCTGCTAGCGATCTGGAACCACGTCTCGTTCCTGGGGCCACCCCCTGGGAAGTGAGGCTGGGACACGGCTTTCAGAAGTTTATAGACTTTCCTAAGTGTCGTCAGATTTGTATAAGTAAATCTATGGACTGAAGTTAGGAGGTTGGTTGGGGTTTAGGAGATTTTCACATCTTCAGGTAGCCTTTTTAAAGTAAAGGAATTGTCGGAGCACCTGGATGGCTCAGTTGGTTAAGCATCCTACTTTGGCTCAGGTTCATGGGTTTGAGCCCCACATCTGGCTCTGTGCTAACAGCTCGGAGCCTGGAGCCTGCTTTGATTCTGTGTCTCCCTCTCTGTTTCTGCCCCTCCCTTGCTCGCACCTTCTCTCTCAAAAATAAATAAACATTAAAAACATTTTTAAATAAGGAATGTAGATAAATTTACTTTCCTTTTCTTTCTTTCCTTCTGTGTTATTTAGTTCCTTCTGTCAGAGTTCTCTACCAAAACATAGCCAATAGGAGGATCTATCTATCTATCTATCTATCTATCATTATCTATCTATCATCTATCATCACCATCTGTCTCTTTCCTAAGAAGATCTCTCTCTCTCTCATCTCTGTAGCCACCTCTCCCACCTCTCCCAGTAGCTGGCTGTGACTCCCCCAAGGTATCCTGTTAGAACCTAACTGCCTCTACCCTTCCTTCCTTTTTCTCCTTCCTTCTTCCTTTCCTTCCTTCATACATTTTCAAATTAATCATAATTTAATTCCATTAGTTTGGAATTTTCATTTCTACCTGACAAAATACTGATTATTGAAATGTATTTTCTGGTCTGGTAATAGTCATGAGTTTAAAATACCCATGAAAATGACGCGTTTTGAAGTGTTGGGGTGCAGAGCCGATGGCCAAGGAAGAATTCTTGAGACGCCTTTGGTGCATGAAGGTGGTTTTATTAAAGGACGGGGGACAAGGCCAGTGGGCAGAGAGGGCTGCCCTGGGGTTGTGAGGAGTGACTGATGACACACGATTTTCTGTCCAATGGAGGGGAGGGTGATGTTAGGCCTCCAGAAAATTGAGTCTGTAGGTGTCCGTAGATTGCATTTTTCCTTGTGAATCATTAAGACCACTGCACACTGACGGAGACTCTGTCCTGCATGACTGTGACCTCTGTCAGTTAGCCATTTGTTCCCCCCGCCCCTGTTCCTTTGTTCTTGGGCAGCCGGGGGTTCCTGAAGATCCCACCCCGGTGAGGGAGGGGGACAGTTCTGGGGTGTTAGCTTGTGTTTTGCCGTCAGCTTGCCTTTTGCTCCCTCCCCAAAAGTACCCTGGTAGAAAAACTGATTAAAATAAGTTTTCCAGGGGGCATCTGGGTGGCTCAGTTAGTGACGCTGTGCTTACAGTGGGGAGATAGCTTGGGATTCTCACTCTCTCCTTCTCTCTGCCCTCCCCCGCTCTTTCTCATTCTCTCTCGCAAAATAAATAAACACAAAAAAATGCTTTCCTCCTTTGACGTGTGTAAGAACTAATACTCCCATCAAGGTCAACTCTCCCAGATAATAGCGACATAGTTATGTTAACAACTACCTCAGAGACCTTGTCTGTTGGCATTGTTTTTCTACTCGTTTTAATTTATAACCCAGAGCTTGGAGGGTGAAGTTGTTATTTCAACAGTGTTTTCTTTTGTAAGTGTTTATTTTGAAAGAGAAAAAGAAAGAGAGTGGGCCAGTGGGCGAGTAGCAGAGGGAGGGAGAGAATCCCAAATGGGCTCCACTCTTAGGGAGGAGCCGGGCGTGGGGCTTGATCCTACAACCCTAGTACCATCACTTGGGTCAAAATCGAGTGTCCGATGCTCAACTGACTGAGCCATCCGGGCTCCCCAACAGTGTTTTCTTCTATAGGAAATGTGCCCACGTGTTAGTCATTGTGACTAGAGATTGAGTGAAGGGGAGAAGGTAAGAGGAAGAAACGTAAGAGGGGAGAGCAAATATTTATTGATCGGTGACCTGAGCGCTTTGTGTGATTCTCACACCACCCGTCTCAGCTGCCGGGAGCCCCATTTCCCGGGCAGAAGGCTGGGATCCACCAGGCGGCGCAGCCTCCCTGCCCTGCCCGGTACCCCTGTGATTCGCAAACTGGGGTGTATTAGTGCCCTACAGCGGGCATAGCCGATTACCACAGACTTGTTGGCCTCAGACAACACAGATTTATTATCTTATGGTCCTGGGAGTCAGAAAGTGAGTCTCCGAGTGCTAAAAATCAAGGTGTCGCCAGGGCTGGTTCCTTCCGGTGACCCTGGATGGGGAGGAGGGGATTTGTTTTCTTGCCCTTTCCAGCTTCTGGAGGCTGCCCTCGTGCCTTGGGTGTGGCCCCTCCTGTATCGCATCGTCTTTTACCTCTCGATTCTGTTGTCACACGGCCGCCTTCCGTAGCCAAGCATCTCTCTTCCTCTTTCTTATAAAGATGTTTAGGATTACACTGGGCCCACTCAGATAGTCCTGGATCATTTCTCCATCTCAGAATCCTTAATTTAGTCACATCTGCAAAATCCCTTTATCCTATGAAGTAACATTCACAGGGTTCTGGGCTTCGGATATGGATATTTGGGGCTGTCACTCACCCTAGCACCTGCGAGCCGACAACGTCATGTCGTGGGTGTACAAACCCGTAAGGTAAACACAGCACTTCTCTCTAGAGTGTCCCTGCTCCTGAAAGATGTTTAGTAAAGAGTTACATGTAAGCAGAGGGACTTATCACAGTGATTTTCAGTAAAGAATTACATAAAAAATTTTTTTAATGTTTTTTTAAATTTATTTTTGAGAGACAGAGAGAGACAGTGCGAGCAGGGGAGGATCAGAGAGAGAGGGAGACACAGAATCTGAAGCAGGCTCCAGGCTCAACCAGGCTGAACCCACGAACCATGAGATTATGACCTGAGCCGAAGAAGAGTTACATTTTAATATGAAGCAAGCATGGGGATATAACAGAAGAAATGCAAACTTTACATGACTTCAAAAATTTTTTCATCATAGGCAATTTCAAGGATTTCCAAAAACAGCATTAAAAAAACTCCCATATAACCATCCTTCAACTTCAACAGAGATCAAGTTGCGACTCACTTAATTTCATCTTTGCCCCCGTCCACAGCCCCCACCTCCATTCTGGACTACTGTGAAGCAAATTCTAAATATTTCACTTCATCTGTAAATATTTTGGTATGCAAATATTTTGGAGGGTTCTTTTTATTTTTTTTAAGTTTATTTATTTTGAGAGAGAGCGAGCATGTGTGCAAGCTGGGGACGGGCAAAGGGAGAGAGAGGGAGAGAGAAAGAATCCCAAGCAGGCTTTATGCTATCAGTGCAGAGCCCGACGCAGGGCTTGATCCACCAAGCACTAGATCAAGACCTGAGCCAAAATCAAGGGCTGGAGGCTTAACCAACTGAGCCACCCAGGCGCCCCTGGAGGATTTTTTTTTAAAACACATAAAGCCATAAAACTCCTATCCCACCTACAATTTAATAATAATTATCTAAGTGCATCAAAAGTCCAGTCAATGTTCAAATTTTCCCCATTTGTCTCATAATTTCTTTTATAGTTAATATGTTCGAATCAGGAACAAATAGATAAGGTGTATATATTGCTGTTGGTTGCTATGATTCTGAAGTCCAGTTAAATTTACGGATTTTCTCTCCCTCCTCTCTCTCTCTCTCTTTTGAATTTGCAATTTATTTGTTGAGGAAATGGGTTATTTGTCCTGAAGTGCTTGCCAGCTGGGTGCCATGGTAGAGTCAGTCATGTTCCCCATGCTCTGTATTTGCTGGAAAGTCAAGTTAGATCTAGAGGCTGGCTCAGACTTTGGCTTGAGTTTTTGGCAAGAGTGCCTCACAGGTGGCGTGGTGTCCTTCCCTCCAGAGGCACATAATGTCTGGCCGTCTCTTTTTTGTGGGTGATTTTACCAGCCGGTGATTAATCCTTGCTGCAATTCTTTTATTTTTAATGTTTTTTTATTTTTTATTTTTATTTTTGAGAGACAGAGAGAGACAGCATGAACAGGGGAGGGTCAGAGAGAGAGGGAGACACAGAATCTGAAGCAGGCTCCAGGCTCTGGGCTGTCAGCACAGAGCCCGACGTGGGGCTCGAACTCATGAACCATGAGATCATGACCTGAGCTGAAGCCAGATGCTTAACCGACTGAGCCACCCAGGCGCCCCCTTGCTGCAATTCTTTAATGCACTGAGCATTGTAAAAACAGAGAGCCCCTTTGTCTAGCTCCTTCTTCATTCACTAGTGCCTGTTCTTTAAAAAATAAGCAAAAAAGAGAAACCTTCCTTCATGACTATTCCGTTACCTGAGGAGCAGTTCATATCACGGTGGGGTAGATGTTTGATTTACTTGTTTAATTGACAGTTTTCAAAATATCGTTTGGGTTTTCCAGCTCCCCCCAGTGAACAGTGAGAGGATTTTTTAAAGTCATTATGAACTCATGCACTTAAATCTACTTGATGTGTTCCATCATTAAAGCTATTACTGTTACTGAGGCACAAATTACCAGTGTGGACAGGGAGAGCCTCTTCGTGTTGGTTACATTCGTAGTTGGCTTTGCCTTGTTTTATAGCTTCCTTCCTTTCTGGAATGACAAGATAGTCCAGGCTCATTTTGTCTGTTTCTTACCCCAGACCACGGATTCAGCTATTTCTACAAGGACTCCTGGTTTCCTTGATAGAAAATGGTGTTTAGCTATCATAATCTGGGTGCTAAAGGTGCTTATTGCCATTGGGTTGGTTACATGTTCAGGTCTATTCAATGTAGGGATCTAGGATATATTTATTTTTTAAGATAAAAAAATCATGAATTCATACAAATACTTACAATTCAAAATGACAACTGTAGAGTTTACTTAACCCTATCGTTCTTAGCTGTATATCTACTCCAAAACTTAAAATCCTATTCCAAACAATACTAACATAATTATACAATATACAATATACACACAAATAGTCTTGGAATAACAATTTCAGTATCAACAATAGGAGCAATATGATTATTGGAAACAATCTGAGAGTTTTTATGAAGTCTCAGATTTTCTGTGGTTGTTATTTGAGTATCTCCTATAAGATATGTATATACGGTCAAGTTATGTTTTGCCTATGTTTCCCTATGAAGTTTGCCACCCACTAAATATATTAAATATTTCAATATTAATTTGAGATTGCTTTTTTAAAAATTTAGCTTTCCAATTATGTAAAATCTTCACATGATTCCAAGTCTAAGACACAAAATAAGGTATATTTGTAGAACTCTAGCTTCTGTTCCTGTGCTCCCTTCTTGTGACTTTCAACCAACCAGGTACTTTCTAAAAGTTTTCAGTTTACCCTTCAATGTTTAAAAATACAAGCATTCAGTCTTTCTCTGCCCCCATTTTTAAATATAAAATATCAAGCTTCATTTTTTTTAAACGTTGCCTTTGTCACTTACCAAATCATTCTGGAGCTTTCTCGTGGCATGGAGAGGGATGTTTTCCTCTTCACAGGTTCATAATGCTGCCATTGTATGGCTACAGCACCACTGAGTCATCCCATTCCCAGTTGGTGGATGTTCGGGGTTGTTTTTGGTCTTTGCTACTGCAAATAATGGTGCAATGCCCATGTTCATGTTTTGATCATATTCTTGGAATCGCTTCCTGAAAGCAAAAATTCTGTCAAAGGCTACATACTAATGTAATCGCGTTAGGCATCTCCAAATTCCTTTCCACAGTTGTTATAACTACTTGAATCTCTGTCAGCAATGTATCAAACCACCTGTTTCCTTGGACAATAGGCTGGACAACAAAGTATGTTGTCAAACTTCTAGATTTTATCAAACCGATAGGTGAGCTGCTGGTTTTCAGCACAGTTTAAAAATAAATGTGGTGGAGAAACTTTTCATATACTAAATATTTGCTTTTCCATTAGTGAGACCTCACATCTCACATTTCTTATTGCAGCACATTTTCGAATAAGAAAGGATATGGTGAGGATATATTTTCTACGTTTAGTTATGTCTGAAAATGTTAACTGTCTCTGGATCATGATTTAAGGTATGTGATACTTATCTGAAACTTATTTGCCCTCTGAATCTTTCTAGCTGCTAAAGTTTAGTTGCTGATGAGACATCTATTGCTACTCTGATTTTTCTCTTTTTGAAACTTTGGAATCTTCTCTGAAGCATTGGAGTTCTGATAGTTCACAAGGCCAAGTCTTGGTGTGAGATCAATCCTTTCCTTAGCCTGGGTGGTTGGTATATCCTTTCCACCTGAAATGTTCATATATTTTATCTCTGAGAAATTATACTCTAGTATTTCTTTATTTGTTCTCCTTTAGTTTGTCGTCCCTGCCCACTTGATCTGGCTTTAGTCAGATGTTGGACCCCCTGGACTGATTGCTTATGGGTTTGATCTTTTTCTCCACCTTTTATATTTCTTAGTTATTTTATTCGATTTTCTGCAAATTTTCTTAAAAAAATTTTTTTAATAGTTTATTTATTTTTGAGAGAGACAGAGCATGAACAGGGAAGGGGCAGAGAGAGAGGGAGATAGAGAATCTGAAGCAGGTTCCAGGCTCTGAGCTAGTGGTCAGCACAGAGCCTGATGCGGGGCTCAAACCCACGAACCGTGAGATCATGACCTGAGCCGAAGTCGGACGCTCAACCGACCGAGCCACCCAGATGCCCCTGTGTGAATTTTCTTAAACTTGATCTTCCAATTCTTCTACTATGGATGCAACAACATTGCCTCAAATCTCTCTAAAGATACTTAATTTGCATCTTTGACACTTCTGGTCTCTCTCGTATTATTCCAGATCCGGGAGTTACAATCTTCACTTTTTGATCAATCTCTGTTGAGTTTGGAGAACTTCTTAGTTAAAAGCGAGATTTAGAGGTGTTTGGTATAGGCATTAAAGACTCATATTCCCTGAGTCTTTCCTCTGGCTGTATATTTAAAAAAAAAAATGGAAAGAACCAGGGGAAACAAAGGAAAGAAAGTGAGGAGCTGACTTACGAATTTTATACTGGAAATGCGTCCTTCTCTTACACATTGCAATTCTTCAGAATTAGCCCCCCAGAAAGACTGTATTTTGAAAATCCCAAGGCACTACCAAATATATGTTGTGATATTTCAACAATCTGGTATAGTGGTGTGACTACTGTACTTGGGGTCCAGAGACTTAGGTTCTAGATTGAAATCTGTGCATTAGTCAAGGCTCTTGATAGCTAAGTGACATAAAACCCAGTTCTAACTAGCTTAAACCCCAGCGGGTCTTAAGGGAAACATGTGAGGGGTGCCCACAAATCTGGAGCGAGACCAGTGGGAATGGGGACTCTGCACCTCATAGCTTGCTGCTCTCTGAGGGTCAGTGTCATGCCAGGATGTCCTACATAGCTTGGGGACATGGCTGATGACAGCTCTGGGATCATGATTCAAGGGGAAAGGGTGAGCAGAAGATCTGCCTCCAAACTCTGGCATGGAAAGTTCCAGGGATGGACTCCGACTGGCCCCAGTTCAGAGAGCCGCTCACCTGGAAGCCATCTCTCTGGCCAGGAAGGCGGTGATCTGGGATGGGACGCGCATGGAGTAGGATCTTCAGGATGGGAAGCCCCACCACAGCCACACTGCAGGAGGGGGGAGGCGGTGACGTAGTTTTCCCAAGAAGAGAGGAAAGGTGCTGGACATATTGACAGTCCAGATGTCCACTTATCTCTCCCACTAATTAGATCCATGACTCCTAGACCACACTGGACCTCAGCCTTTCCATTTGTGGAGTGAGACACGTAGACTAGGCACTTCTCTGATTCTCCCCCATCTCAAATATATTATGAATTTACTGAAAATCACACGTTTTTCTCCTTATTCTTTTTTAACTTGCATGAGAATTAAATATATCTGTTAAAGACCGGCAAAGCATGATTCCACACATTAAATAGGAGAGGGAAACAGAACTATTTAAAGAACATCCTGCCTCTGGATTTTGAAGAAGGTGAAGCATATTCCCGTAGTTATTGTTTTGCCTCTGAAGCATGGATAGAAATAGCTAACCAAACATCTCCCACAGCAATTTTATCCCCCTGAGGAGGGCTATGATTGTGCCAGAAGGTCCCTGGGGACTGAGTGGCCAGCATGGCATTCTCTTGGTCGCCAGCTGGTCAGGGAAGGCAGCTGTGGATGCCATTCGGCTCCCAGTGGCTCTACCAGTAAGAGCTGGACATGGAGGTTGGTCCTCAAATACACCTGCAGCCGGCTCTCTACTTACAGAGGGACCCGCTGAAGGACTCCCAGGGCCTGCGATCCTCCTCATGGTTATTCTTGTGTGAGGGTAAGGAAGTGTAGCAGTTACCATCTAGATCATGATTGTAATCAGCAGCCATTAATTTCTTTTTTTTAATTTATAGTTTATTGTCAAGTTCGCTTCCACATAACACCCAGTGCTCTTCCCCACAAGTGCCCTCCTCCATGACCATCACCCCCCTTCCCTTTTCCCCCTCCGCCTCCAGCTGTCAGTTTGTTCTCAGTATTCAAGAAGTCTCTTATGATTTGCCTCCCTCCCTCTCTCCAACTTTTCTCCCCCTTCCCCTTCCCATGGTCCCCTGTTAGACTTATGAGTGCAAACATATGGTATCTGTCCTTCTCCGCCTGACTTATTTCAACTTAGCATGACACCCTCGAGGTCTATCCACGTTGCCACAAATGGCCAGATTTCATTCTATCTCATTGCCTTGTAGGATTCCACTGTATATATAAACCACATCTTCTTGATCCATTCTTCAGTTGATGGACATTTAGGCTCTTTCCATGATTTGGCTATTGTTGACAGTGCCACTGTGAACATTGGGGTACATGTGCTCCTATGCATCAGCACTTCCGTATCCCTTGGGTAGATCCCCTGCAGTGCTATTGCTGGGTCACAGGGGAGTTCCAGTGATAGTTTTTTGAGGAACCTCCACACTATTTTCCAGAGTGAGCAGCCATTAATTTCTGATTTCCCTCAATTGCCCGTGCACTTTTAGAAAGGCATAAATTCTTCCAGCAAAATTGTCAGGTTATCATTTGTTTCTTCTCCCTTTTCTTGTTCCTTCTCTCTCCTAGTTATATATTTTCTTCCCTTGTCTCTCTCTCTCTCTCTCTTCCTATTAGTGCTTGCCACATATATTTATTAGACTAGAATTTGTTTGTTAAACATGCCATGGTTTTTGAGCCCAGCCAGAAATGGGAGTTGAATCGGGTAGTCTGAGTAACTGGGATGGTGGTCAAGGAGGGAAGGATAGAATCAAAATGAAATCTTGCTTTGAATTTTGCTTCCTACTGGGTTCTTAGAACTTCTTTGGTGAGGGGAGCCTTTCCTTTGCCCCCAGAGGAGGACAAGGGTGGTCTGTGTGTGGGGTCCCCTCCGTTTGCTGCTCCAGATCCACTTGCCAGCCAGACTTGTACGGACCACATCAATGTGCTGTGTGCCCTCTGCATTGTGGTTGAACTTGGGCAATGGAGAGCTCCAGCAGGAAACTGGAGGAAGGGGAGGGAACAAGGTCAGGAATATAATCTCCTGCCTCTCTTCTCTTGAGGTCAACTCATCTGGTTGTATCCCTTAACGGAAGGGCGCTCCTTCCAATGTGGTCTGCTTTACATGGCTCTCTTTCCCTTGAGAAAATGCCCTCCCTGCATCCTTGTGGGTCAAGGCTATGAACATGGGTTCCTGGGCCCTTGAGGATCTCTGCCACATGCTGCCTATACCTTTCTCATTTGACAGTTTGTAAAGAAACCCTCCCATATTATTGCGATTGGAGTGTACTCTCTTCCGGAGTAAATAATTATGGAGCTACTTCAGTTATACAGGAGATCTATGACAGAATGATTGTATCCAGTCCAAGATATTAATCAACACTGTAGTCTTTGCTCGAGGGTAAGAATTATTATCTTCCTCCCTGAGGTGGGACATGTCGGCGGACACCTGTCTCTAGTGTGGCTGGTTTTGCCTTCTTTCTCACCTTACCTGCTCCCTGCGACTTCCATTCCTAGGCTGAAATGGGGGACAGAAGGGGCAAAAAAGTTTTCACTTGAATTGGTTCCACAGAACCTGGCTTTGCACCCTCTGGCCTGGCATGGTTAGGACCAGCATTCTCCTGGACCCTCAGAAACCCCCTGCACTCCCACCTCCAGCTGCCCACCCATGACCCAGGAAGGTGTTCCCTCGGGCTGGTCCTCCAGGGGCCCTTTCACACTAGGCTGCTCATGGATGGCTAGTCTCCATTCTTCCAGGCTATCTTGGGCAGAATTTAAGACTCTAGGTGATCTTCTCCCGGCAAAGTTCATATCTGGTTGACCACCTGTCTGGCTCATCTTTGCTGTGCCACCAAAACAGCTCAACAGCTTGACTCTCCCACTGGCCACTGGGGCCCCAAACACCTGGGAGCCCACGGGCCCTGCAAATGGCTCCTCAGCGTCTCCTCTCAGCCAGATTAAGGCGAGGGGGGCAGATACCTACCTCCACCTTCTCTAGGAGGGAGACATGGAACTCACAGCCCAGCCTGTTGCCAAAGAAATCCTTCTTATGAAGTCCTCTTGGTCACTATTTTCTCTAGTCCTTAATCTTGACAAAATGAGGGAGGAGACTTGAGGGCAGGAGGGAACTAATTCTCCAACATCCACTCTGAAGATCCTTCTGGAGGAGAGAGGCGATTTGTCTCACATACATCTTGGGATGTCATTTTTACCTTGTCTTGGAGCCTCTGTCAAGATCTTAATTTGAACATACTGTACTGTGTATTTTTAATTGCTAGATAAAACAAGCAGTTCCAAGCTGCTTCTCCAATAAAGAGAATTTGTTGGTTCGTATACGTCAAAGAGTTCAGAGGTTGGGGCCCAGTTTCTCGTTGATTCTCTCAGTTCTCCCCTTCTCCATGTTTTCAAGATGACTGCCTGAAGCACTCTGGGTACGTGCTTCTTTGTCCATATCCAGGCAGCAAGGAGGGCATCCCTTCCCTTAACCACTGAACTTTTTTTTTAATTAAAAAAATTTTTTTAATGTTTTATTTATTTTTGAGACAGAGCATGAGCATGGGAGGGGTAGAGAGAGAGGGAGACACAGAATTAGAAGCAGACTCTAGGCTCTGAGCTGTTAGCACAGAGCCCTACGTGGGGCTTGAACCCATGAACGTGAGATCATGACCTGAGCCGAAGTCGGAGGCTTAACCGACTGAGCCACCCAGATGCCCCTGAACAAGAGTCTTGTGGTTTACTGTGACTGGTCAAAACTTGACAGCTCAGGTTAGGTTGTTAACCTGAGTTAATCCTTATCCCCAATGGAGCCCAAAGTGCTGACTGGTTTACTTCTTGAGAGGGGGGCCGTCACTGTACAGTGACTGTGCAAGTGAGGTGGTTTGTCCTAACTGGGCTAACTTTAGGGGATCCATTCCCGGAACTGGGGGTGACAGTAGTGGACAGGAACCTTGGACTCAACACCTTACACAAGTCTCCTGGCTGCATAAGTAAGAGGAAGGTTTGGAACGGGTGTTCAGGAAGCATCTGCCCCACTCACTCCAAGGTCGTCTTACTCAAGCTTCTAATTTTGTCCCCATGTAAAATACAGTTTGGTGGGGATCTACGTATTTTATATTCGTGATACAAACAGACCTGGAACTGCAAAGGGGTTCATTTTGCATTGGGGCTGACTTCTCCATTAGGCGCAGTGCCTAAGGCCTGTGTTTATTTTTACCGCCCCATAAAAATGTTTTAATTTCTTTTAAAATCATAAGAAAAAAAGGAACTTTTAGGTTAAAAATGTTTTAATATACAATATGTATATATTCATCTTAACAGCAATACAGTTGTAAATATAATTAATAAATAAAAGAATAATAATAATAATTATTATTAATAGGGGGCATGGGCCTCCTAAAGCAAAAGTGCATTGGTGAGCACCTGCCCAGGCAGCCACACCATGCATTCCTTACCGGGCTATCCCGCCACAGAATTTAAGTGTTGCCAGTAAGAACCCAAAGTCTGAGACAAGGGGATCACTCCTTTGAATTCCAAGGTTACTACCCATTTGCTTGAGGACCAGATGTGAGTCGTATCACTGTTGTACCAGAGACATTATTGTGCTTGAAAACAGCAGTCCAGGGAGGTCAGCCTTGCTTGCAGGAGAAAGAGAAAAAAAAAAGTAGAAGGAGGGAAGGCATTTTCCCTCCAACTGCAGGCTAATTAACATGGACACGGTGCACTAGAGTTAAAGCATTTTCAAGCCTATCCTATCACTTGATTCTCGTTAACAACCCCCCGTGGGGTACTGACCCATTGAACCGGTGAAGAATCAGACCCAAGGAAGGCAAATTGCCTTTCCATAGTTTGCTACATGGTTACTATTTCATGGAGGGTTAGGTCCGCCCCATTTCTGACTGTGGAGCTTTTGCTTTTTGCTGGTGCCCAGGGGCAACTACACTGGAAGTAAAATTGTTGTAAATAGTTTGTCAGACCAAGCGAAGTGGGCAGTGTCTTAGGGTTTACTGAGAGTCCCAAGAGCAGACCTAGTCCTTGGTGGGAACCGTTTCTCCTACGTGTTGCCACGGTGTCCGTGATGCACTTGTCCGTTCCCCACCAACCTTTCCTGCCCTGATGTGGTCCTTTAATGTACGGCTTTTGGGGTACACCTGAGGAAGTCTGTCCTTCCCGTTCATAAGGGAGCCTGACTCCATGCAAGGGGCTAATGGCTGGCTCCCAGAACCAGTCAGCAGTCACTTCCAAACATTTCCATGATTATGGCGGCCGTTCACACTCGTTTCTCCAGCTTTTTCCTTGCATTGCTGGCCTGAGAGATCCAGAGCCCTTTCCAGGGTCTCATTCCAGTAAAAACAATGCACAAAAGAAACCGGATAAGGTGGCTTCCCAGTAACCTCTCTTTCTCCACCTCGAGGAAATGAGGCAAACTAGAGCAGTGGCAATCAAAAGTGGAGCTGGCAATACTGACAGCACTGTCATCGCCTAGGAGCTTGATAGAAAGGCAAATTCTTGGGCCCAACGGACCCACTGAACTAGATCCGTCAAGACAGGGCCTGGAAAGTTGTATTTTTACCAGCTCCCAGGTGACTTAGGAAATTTTGAAGGGCTGAAATTTGAAGGGCTGAAGCACGGAGGGTGGGGAAATGAGATTGTAAAAAGCAAAAGTGTGCCCAAACTCCGCCCCCACCCCGTCTCTCTGGGTGGAGTGTGGGGAGGCGTATTCACCTTAGTAATCACTGTGAAAGTCTCAATGAAGGGTTTGTAAGACCAGCCGCCACATCTCTAGCAGCTTTAGTTTCCTAAAGGGGGACAATTTGACTCCGCAGCGAGGAGGAACGCCCAGCTGAGCGCAGCCGGATAAGGAGCAGGCTCACTAGCACTAGGTCGCCAGCCTTTTCTTCTCTCTTAGGCTCCGCCCCTCGACCACAGCCCCCTTCCGGTCTCCGCCGCCTCGCCCCGCCCCGCGCAGGCGCATGGGCATTTTTCCCGTGGCGCTCCGCGGCGCGGGCAATTTGTAGGAATGGCGGGCAGTTGGTCTCCGGGTTGTAAGGGTTGCTCTTCTACTAGCTGTACGTGTGGCGGCGACAAGGGCAGGTGGGGCGACTCCTCCCTGTTAGGTCGGCGACTCTCGGAGGACTCGGACCGTCACCAGCTGCTGCAGAAGTGGGCAAACATCTGGAACTCCTTGAGCGAGGACGCGTCGGTGGCCTGTGCGGAGGTGACGCGATGCGAGGAGGCTGCGGAGCCGGCCGAGGAGGAGGACAGGCCGCTGGTGTTTCTGTGCTCCGGCTGCCGGCGGCCGCTGGGCGACTCCTTGAGCTGGGTGGCGAGCCAGGAGGACACCAACTGCATATTGTTGCGCTGTCAGTTGCCGCGCCGGGGGTGGGGGGGGGGTGGCGTGGCGTAGGGTCGGGGAAAGCTTGGGGCCGCCTTCTTTCCTGGTGTGCGGCCCCTGGACAGCCCGGGAGGAGGAGAGAGGGGTGTCTGGGGCTGTCCAGGGCTTTTAAAAGCAGAAAAATCTGGGAAGGTGAGCTGTCCCAGGGAAAGGGGAGGAGGAGGGTCACCTCTGCGCCCTGGGCTCACGATTCTGGAGTCTCCCAGCCCGGAAGAACAGCGATTGAACCAGCATCCTATGAAGAGTGCTCAGTAAAAAATGACCAACTAAATGAGGATAATACGTACAGGAGGTAGATAGGAGGATTAAATGGGTTAATGTGTACCATGAGCTCAAAACGGCTTAGTAAGGGCCACTTGAAGTGATTTTTCTAACGGAGATACTGTTATTGTTGACGGGGTCTAGATTGTTTCAAGAGTTGCCTCCATGAACAGCATATACTTGGGTCGAGATTTTTCATAGGGTAGGAAAATCTGGTTTGTTTTTTTTGTAAGTAAGAATATATTAAATCTTCCGTTTTGCTTGTAGTTTCTGTTTTTACAGAAAGTAAAACTCTTTTGCCACATGCTTTTTTGTGTTGTTTTTTTTATAAACTCCTTCTGTTATTTCCTTTTTCTATATCAGCTTTTAAATTTTAAAAACTATCATCTTCACGCAATTCAGTTTACTTCCTGGCCCCCTTTCACCCTTGCTGCCATGGAAGATAAGGAAATGAACTCTTGGATTAATTTCCATTTCTTCTTGTCTCAGTTTGAGTTAGTTTAATTATTTTTACTTTGTCAAGGTTTATAACTTTTATGTTCTGTAGCCATAGCATGATCTTGAAGCTTAATATAGTGTTTGCATGGATTTGTTTCTGAACTCCAGGACTCCTATTAATACCAGAAAGCTTCTTAATAGCTTTCTCATTTCTGAGTTGTTTATTTCATTAATCATCATCAGTAGTCTCTCCCCAACCCCACCCCAAGGAAACTTCAAGTTTGAGTGGTTGAAAATGCCTTTCTGTTCTCTTTTATGTGAATGTCCCCTCGACTGCATGTACAATTCTGGAATCATGCTGTTTGCTTTTTCTAGGCAGGGAGCAGCTAGTGCAAAGGCCCTGAGGCTAGTGTGACTGAAGAGCAGAATGAAGAAAAAGGCAATAAAAGAGTGAAAGGAAGGAGTCAGAAAACTCAGGGCCTTGGAGGCTGTTCTTCAGAATTGGAATCTATTCCAGTGAGTGAATAGAACAGAATTCTATTCTAGTGACTGTTAAAATATTCTAATCTATTCAGCAAGAGAGTGCTAGGACCCAGATTTTTCTTTGGAGGAAGCACCGAAGGAAAGAATAAGTGTGGAAGTGGGAGGTCAGTAGGAGCTAGTGCAACAGTCTAGGCAAGAGGGTGTAGCGATGATTTGGGAGCAGGAGTGCGAATTGAGAGGTGGAATTGACAGGACTTCTCAGGAGTGGATACGGGGGATACGGATGCTGAGGAGATGAATCAAGGATGATACCTTATGTTCTGATTTGAGCTACTTGGTGGACGGAAGTGGAATTTACGCAGTTCAGGTAGACCATAGGAGGTGAAATCAGTTGGTTTGGACATTTGGCTGTGATGTCTCTTCATTTCCCCCTCTCCCCCATCCCTTCCTTTAGTGTATCCTGGACCTGGATTCTCTGGAAATGTTTCCCACTTCTGGGGTCAGCTGTGACACCATCCAGGTCACGGTCTAAATAAAAGATTTTTGTCCAAGTTCCTGAGAGCTCTGCATTTGAAACCTGGGGACGTATGCCTTGGCTTTTAACATCTTTCTTGGTTTTATTTTATTCATTTTTAGACATTTAAAAAAAAATTATTTTGAGAGCGCATGCGCACATGCTTTGGGGGGGAGGGGCAGAAAGAGAGGGAGAGTCAGCGATGACGGTGCAGAGCTGATGCGGGATGTGGGGAGGCAGGGGGCTTGATCCCATGAACCCCGAAATCATGACCTGAGGTGAAATCAGGAGTTGAACACGTAACTGACTGAGCCACCCAGGTGCCCCATCTTTCTTGGTTTTAATGCCAATTTTGCTATAGCTTGCAGGTATTCTTGGTAATCTGTGATTGAGGTTCTAGTTGTTCCAGGTTTTACTGATGATTGAAATTTCCCCTCTAGTTTTACTTGTTAATGTCAGTGGTTTTTCATGGAGGAGAAAGAAATAGCTCTCCTGCCATCTTTTTTCTAGAAGAGGTACAGAGGTACATTTTGTTTTGAGCCACCCTTGTGTGTCTGTGTGACTATGGCTCTTACTTTTTCTGGTTCTCTGAGTTCTAAAATAAAAATTGAATTAGAAGTTCTCTAAATATACACGCGTGTATCATAGCAAACCACATTAATCAATTCTTGTTACTTTGCTCTAGGTGTTTCCTGTAATGTGTCTGTGGATAAGGAACAGATCCTGTCCAGACGTCAAAATGAAAATGGTTGGTGAGTAAGGCTATAATCTACTGGAATATGTGTATTCCATAAAATGTTTATTTTTCATTTAAAAATCTTTAAAAAGCTCATTACCAGTAAGCTTAGTTGGGATAAGGGTTTCTTTCGGGTGGTCAGTGTAGAATCAGTTATCTTAATGTATTAATTTTCGAGCGATGGTGGTCTTTTTAGACATTGCAATGGAAGAGTTTCTAAATTTCTAAAGTCACATTCTGATGCTCTCTTTTGAACCTTTGGAAAAGCCAGACTTCGATCGTTTTTCAGTTTGTAGATGAAGAATGTAAGGCCCGAGGAGACAGGCCACAGGCCTGCGTGGCGCTTAGAGCCAGCATGGCACTAGTGACCCCCTTCCTTCCTGCAAAGTGTTCTTTCTTCTCTCCTGCCTGATTTGACTTCTTTAGAAATTTTTTTAAGTTCATTCATTTATTTTGAGAGAGAGGGGGGTGCCTGAGTGGCTCCGTTGATTAAGCATCTGACTTTGGCTCAGGTCATATTACGGTCCGTGAGTTCAAGCTCCATGTCAGGCTCTGTGCTGACAGCTCAGAGCCTGGAGCCTGCTTCAGATTCTGTGTCTCCCTCTCTTTCCACCCCTCCCCCACTCGCACTGTATCAAAAAAGTAAAAATAAAAAAAAAATACAGCTTTGAGAGAGAGTGTGCTCCTGTGCATGCAGATGTTGGGAGGGGCAGGGAGAAGGAGAGAATCCCAAGCAGTCTCCACATACAGTGCAGAGCCGAACACAGGACTTGAACCCATGAGCCATGAGATCATGACCTGAGCTGAGATCAGGAGTTGGAGGCTTAACTGACTGAGCCACCCAGGTGACCCCAACTTTACTTATTTTGATGCCACTTCCACCATTTTTGCCATGTCCATATACCAGCTATCATGTACTGTCTCTCCTTACATTGACTCAGGATTTTTATTTAAATTTATTTAAAAAGGAATCTAATATATTCCTGCCAGTCATATATCATTTGCCATTAGACATTTACTACAATGCAAACAAATGTTCCTAAACTCTAGCAGGGATGCTGTCTCCTCGTTGGTTCTGAGCCCATAGTCTGTGCTCTCACCATAGAAAGATTTGCTCCTGTGAGGTTCGTGTTCCAGACTTCCTAGCACCAGAGTGAGACTTCCTTCTTATAATCGGGATGGATAGAGAACTGATGGGGAATTGACTCTTCACTCTGTGGGCCAGTGTTGTGTAGCCCCATTTACTTGTGTCACCTGAACCCGGCATTCATGCCCCATCACACGGTCTTGAATCTCACCAGGGTCCCATATTCCGCACTTGGGGAAACCCTGTATTGCTTTAGGGTGCTCGTACGGCTTCGCTGGCCCTGTCCTACTGAAGAGCTGCCCGAGTCGGCCCACAGCTGGTCGGTGAGAGCACTCGTGGGTTGTAGAAATGCGTCGTTAACCTAGGAGTGCTGTTTCCTGGGTCCCTCTGTCACTTTCTGAGGTTCTTACGTACTAACTCCTTCCTTGTTGAAAATCACCCTGTGATTTCTGGTACTGGTTTCTCAATGTTGTTGTTCAAAGTTAAGGGTAAGTTCTGGCCAAGTCCTTGCCGGCTGTGGAAGCAGAAGGACACTATAGTGATTGTAGCTACTGTCTCTTCATTGCTTCTCAAGCTCACTCAGGAAGTGAGTGTCAGGATCACCGGGGAAGTGAGTGTAATGATCGCCGGGGAAGTGATGTCAGGATCACTCGGGAAGTGAATGGATTCGCGTGTATTCTTCAGTGCTGATTACTTTGATTTTGATAATCTGGGATAAAACAGTGTTATCCATTGATCAGTGTGTTTTGTATTTTAAGTTTACTTAAGTATCCTTTCTTGACTGATTGCACCTGCACCATATGTTAGTTCACAATTTTGATAATTGTGTGTGGCAACCTCATAAAGATGATGAGGTTCGATATACAGTATGGACATTTTCCTGTTCTCTGTTGGTAGCATAGACAGGGTCCTTCCTGGGCTTTATGGAGAAATATCAAATATAAAGTGAATAAAAATATAAAATATTAAAATGTCAAAAATATATAGAATATATTTAAAGATATTTAAAGTAAAGTAAAAAAAATATAAAAGCCTGTAGAAGCTTACTGTATGATCAATGGCATGTCATCTAGCTAATTATATTACCAAGGAGAACTTATAGTTTATTGGGCAGTAATCAATTTCTTTCTTCCATATGGAGCTTAGTTTAAAAAGTCTCTCAGTGTCTGCAGGTAAACAATGCAGTCTAATAGATTGAGTCCTGTTGGTTCCATTTTTTTGATGACAGGAATATAATTTAGTTATTATAAGAGGATTAATACCAATAGGAATGACAATTCTTTCAAAATAATAGCTATCTTTTGTGATGTATATGATCTTCACTAGATTTAGGTCTTCAGTTCTCCATTTGCTATGTGTTGGGGCTGTAATTTTAGTATAGATATTTATAGCATGGCAAATTTGGGTAAGTCAATTTGACAGGGCATTTGGGTGACTGGATTCTTAAGTTTTTTAAAAATTTATTTATTAATTTTGAGGGAGAGTAAGCAAGCAGGGCTGGGGCAGAGAGAAAGAGAGACTCTCAAGCAGTCCCTGCACTGTCAGCATGGAGCCTGACGTGGGGCTTGAATCAGGAGTCAGACGCTTAACCGCCTGAGCCACCCAAGCACGCCTGGATTCTAAGATTTAAAAAAGACATGAATCGGGGGCGCCTGGGTGGCTCAGTAGGTTGGACGGCCAACTTCGGCTCAGGTCATGATCTCACAGTTTGTGGGTTCGAGCCCCGTATCGAGCAGGTACTGGAGCCTGCTTCAGATTCTGTGTCTCCTTCTCTCTCTGCCCCTCCCCTGCTCACACTCTGTGTTTCCCTCTCTCAAAAATAAATAAAAACATTAAAAAAAATTTTTTTTAAAGACATGAATCGACATCGGTGGGGGAAATTATATTCAAATATGCAGAGCCAGAGTTGAGAAATAACTAGAATGAAGGAAGAATTATGTGGAGAACTTGGATCCTTAAGTAAAATATTTGTGGAACTTATCTGTAGTGGGTAGAAGACAGGCGAAAGTCTAATAAAAAAGAGGAAGTAACTCTAACAGATAGGTGATGAGCGCGTGTCCAAGATTTATTTCACTCATCCTGAGGGACTTGGGACGTGGCAGAGCTGGTTTAGAGGACTCTCCTGTAGAACAAACCTAGTTCGTGTCCTCCAGGACAATAAAGCCTCAGCCTTCGAGGGTATCTTTTCTACTAGCAGAGGACATTTGCATCTCTGGCAGACTACAATTATTTGTGATGTTACAAATCGTGAATCTTACTCATCTTCTTTCTGTAAGTTATCGTCTAACTTGGGAGTCTGGGCCCTAATCAGTAGGAAGTAGTAAGCACCCGATGTTACCTTTCAAGTAGAGCAAAGTGTGGCCCGTGGGTCAGGCACTTGTTTTTGTTAATATGTCTTTATTGGACCGTAGACAGTGCCACTCTGGTCACATGTTGTCTCTGGCTGCTTCTGTGCCACCACATGGGGGCGAGTCACTGCAGCAGACACGATATGGCCTCCAAACCTGAAATATTTGTTCCCTGCATCAGTACAGAAAAAACGCGTCTGCCCCTGTCCCAGAGCGATAATGATTCTCAGTGGGCTTGCTGGGCAGTGTGACGTTGAGAGGGCCTGTGGCATCCTTGCCTTACTATCAAGTTTTAGATAGTTTTTCTGAGTACCAGATGGAGGCGTTTCCATTCTAGAAAAAACACCACGTCATATCCTCTCGTCCCTTTTCTATATGCCCCATGTCACTAGGGGCCTAAGTCCCTGCAGCCTGGAGGCGACGGTCCACATTTCTAACATATTTTTACTATCCTTTCTTTCCTTCTTTAACTATGTGACGTGGTAGGGTTGGAGAGCAGATTTTAGCCGCGTAGTGGGAGGTGTTTCTGGGCCTGACGGGGTGGGGTCTTTGTCATGTGGAGCCTTGCTGCCGCTGAGGCGCCGCCTGTCGCTGTTGCAGCGTCCTGGAAGCCCTGCACTGCTCTGGGTGCTCGCTCAGCCTCGGCCACGTCTACAGGAGCACGCCCGAGAGCCTCGACTACAAGAGAGACCTGTTTTGCCTCCGGGTGGAAGCCGTTGAAAGGTAAGGTCGATAAATACATGCTGATCTCATAACTGTTTCTTAGGGTTTTCTGTGGACAGATTGGTCCAAAACCCTCAGAACGAGGTCAACCCTGTTTGGTTAAAATACATTTTCAAGTAATTGCTGACAAAAAGCCAAAGATTTTTTTGTTTTGACCTGAGGTATTTGGTACGGGAAAATCCGACATTCTCAATGATAAGGAGAAAGCACTGCAAGAACATTTTTAGAGTAAAAATATGTTCACTTTCTCCTAAAAAAGTTTTTAAGCGGTATGTGTTGTCCATTTTATTTTTCCCCTGTTTTTTTTTGGCCTAGAATATCATGAAGAATTAGGAATTTCAAAACTGGTTAGGAAAGAAGTCCCTTTGGTGTTCTGGAAAAGCAGAAATACAAAGGCCAACTATTTTCTTGAGCCTAGTAAAGAATCACCTGCTTTTTCTGAGGGATGCGGGGAGGGGCCCTCGCTCCTCAAAGTGTCTAGCCAGTAGGCTTTTGGAAACAAGGCAAACTGGAGGCTGATGACCGCTGTCAGTTAAAGAATTAGAGATCATCATGGCCTTCTAATTAGCCTTTTTAAAAAAATGTTTATTTTTCATAGAGTGCGAGCGGGGGAGGGGCAGAGAGAGACACACACACAGAATCCGAAGCAGGATCCAGGCTCCGAGCTGTCAGCATAGAGCCTGACATGGGGCTTGAACTCACAAGGTCACAGATCTTGACCTAAGCCAATGTCGGACGCTCAACAGACTGAGCTGCCCAGGCGCCCCATAATTAGCCTTTTTTAATAGGAAACACAAAATTAAATAACTCTAACTCCAGGGTATTTTCACTTATCCTGGAAAAGATGTAATCCTCAAGACTTTAAAGATGCCTAAAAATCTTACATACCAGCAGAGAAGAAAAATTTAAGAAGAAATGAAAGTGCTTATGCTTTCATTACTTGAGGTATTTTGTCACTCATGTTGAATTCGTGTCACTTGTATTGTCACTCGTGTCAGATTTTCTCTTCAAAAGATTTAAAACAGTATTCTTTCTATTACAATTGTGACTTCTCATCGAATTACTCTTTGATAACTGCAGTCTGCCACCTTGTTTGAAAGTAGACGGGCTAGGATCAGAACTTTAAGCTCCGCAGACTTGTCACAGCCCTTACCCAAAGAGTGATGACCAAATAGGGTTCCCTGATGGACGCGGGGAGGCCTGTCTGGAGAGAGAGCAGACCTGCTTTGGTTTTAAGATATGAATAGAAGACCCAGGCCAAACAGATGCTCCTTTAATTTCCATGAGCATTTTACTAAGATGTGTGAAAACTGAGTGAGGGAGAGGACACGTGAGAAAGGACCTGAAAGCTCAGCTTGGTCGGCTTGGTACAAAACTTCCAAAAGCGGTGCCTGTCTGTGTAAGAGGAAGTGGGGAGGACTGCCTCGGGGGGCTATAATGTGGGAGGTGTGTTTTCCGAACAGTTGAATTTAGGGTAACAGTTATTACCTCTTGGGGTGGAATTTTAATGCCAAGGAAACTGCTTGGTTTTAGAAGTCGTTATTTACAGTTTTGGTTTTTTTTAAGATTTTATTTTTAATTAATCTCTACAGCCAATGCGGGCTTGAACTCATGACTCTGAGATCGAAAGTCTCATGCTCCGCCCACTGAGGCAGCCAGGTGCCCCTATTTACAGTTTTGGAGATTCCTTAATACCACTTCATTTCCCACCTCATCTCATTTTTCTTTCCTAAATGGCATGTCAGTCGCCTTCTGCAATTTTGTCTCCTGTGCCGTTTTTCAGAAATATAACCAATAAGGTTTCCACAAGAACGTTATTCTTATTTGACCAAAGAAGTGACACACTGAAGTTACTACATGTGATAAAATACTTCAAAAGAAAAGCAAATTTATCACATTTTCTTTGGAGAATTACTAGCACCTTCTTGTTTGCTGTTTAGATCTCTTGGGTTACCAACCCTGGGCCTGTTTTCCTCATTTCCAGGGCAGTTTTTCTCCTACTGCGTATTTTCTCCACCACAACATCTCCTAATGCCCGAGAGCCGGGCGCAACAGAACTTGGACTTGAAGTTGCCACATTGGGGTGACCAGAACTGACTCCATATATTATGTACTACAGGTCCAGTTTGAAAGTATACATGTTCCCCAAAAGTTATAGAAGGCAAAAAAATAGTGGCTTCCTCAGGATCCTTTCATATTTTTTATTCATAGAATTTTGAACTGTGACTGTTAATGGTTTGGCACCCAGCTAACTAAAGAGCGAGTCTGTTCCAGTAGTGAAGTACTTAGGATATTGGAAAATATGTGGAAATACCTAGACAAAGCTGTTAATGGAGAAAAGTATGATTTTCTGTAGTATAACTTCCTATAAATATATAGTGTAATATACTTCGAGTTTTAATATTATTAACTAACATGAATTTAATATTTGCCTCCTTTTCATATTTTAACCTTGTGCTGCACTATACTTCAGTTATATCTTAGGATCCTCGAAAAAGCAAATTGTGTCAGAAGATAAAGAACTTTTTAATCTTGAAAGCAGAGTTGAAATAGAGAAGTCTCTAAAGCAGGTAATTTTGTTCTGTACTTTGTCTGTCCTTGTATGAACAGCTTCCTGTTGGTGAACAAGGCCCCCTCCACAAATACTCTTCGTAATGGCATCTGTTTTGATCTGAGTACTTTCGTGGTAAGAGGGTGATTATTTTATTTCGTTTGTTAGTAACATTGATTTTTGGGGTGAGCCACGCTATAATTTAAGCTAAAGCTTTATCAAAAAAAATAGTCATTTCATGCCTCAGTTAAAACAGTGTGTAATCTAAAACCAATAAGCTATATTTCATTTGATTCAATTCTCATGGTATAAGCAACCTGAATTTTAAAAGCGATTTATTTATTTATTATTTGAGAGAGAGAGTGCGAGAGTGAGCATGAGTGGCAGGGAGGGGCAGAGAGAGAGAGAGAGAATCCCAATGGGGCTTGATCCCACAAACCCTGAGATCATGACTTGAGCTGAAATCAAGAGTCAGACCTCAACCAACTGAGCCTCCCAGGCGCCCCAACAACCTGGTTTTTGAACGTTAATATCTCCTGGCCAGATAGCAAGATTCTGATGTGTGTGTAAGAGAATTCCAGGTTAGAGACTGAGAACTACTATTAATATAATGATGCCTTATTTATATAAAATTTAGTTTATGCCTCTAAATAACTTCATTAAACCCTGAATATGTATAGTGCAAAACACATTCATACATTTTATTAATGATTCAAATTTTAATCATTTAATCGTGTGATTTTAACCATGATCATATGTGAATCTTAAAATATTTTTTCAATTCGATAGATGGAAGATGTTCTGAAAGCATTACAAGCGAAGCTGTGGGAGGTTGAATCAAAATTGTCCTTTACCAGCCACAAAAGCTGAACCGTCCTCCACGTGCCCGTTCCGGACTCCCTGCAGGGGGACTGGCCGTGCTAGTCATTCGATTTCGCTCAGAATGGAAAGCATTCTAAATGGCCGTGTGTACAGCATGCCCTCTTGTATCGATCAGCTGAGAAGGACTGTAGCATCACCGTTAGGATATATTCAGTGGTAAACATGGTTGTTTCCCAAAGTTGAGATTTAAAGCCGTTTAATGATACTTGCTGCAATTGGAATTTTGGAATTTTATTTTGATAAGAAACTGCTATACTTTTTCTGAACTATTTTCTCCTCTGTATCAGATTCATTGTTTACTTCCTTTTTTAAAAAAATTATTCACCTTGGATACTTTGGGAGATGTTTAATATTGAATGGCAAGAAAATCTTAGGGGTTTTTCCCACCCGCTGTGTGAGTGAATCTTGGAAAACTAATGCATAAAGCTCTCTGAAGACACTGGTCAGGTGAATTATTTCTCAGAACTGTCTGAACGCTTGCCCACGAGCAGAAGAGCCTATGTTCCAGGGGTAGCAGAATCCCACTTGGTTCGTGTGTTCACTGCCGTCTGCCCGAGCGAATCTGGACCAGTGTTCACCCAAGGGACTAGGAGTCCTCTCTGAGGGCGGAATTCTGGGGGGATTCTCCGTTTCCTCTAATATGGGCCTTACAGTAAACGTGCTATTTTTAAAATCAGAGAGAGAATAAAGATTAAAACAAAGTATTTTACAATTGATTTTTACAAAACTGAGTTGTATTTAATTGAACTCAAATCCTGATGCCATGACTTGTACACCCTTCCCGGCTTGTGGCCCTGAGGACGGCTGTTCAGGAACAGAAGGGTAACCCCAGATTTCTCCAGGCCCCTTTCTGGTTTTGGGTGCAGATGAGGCCACATTACATTGGTTCTCAGAATGTAGGGGTAACTCAACTGGGTTTCTGCTCAGAAGTCCCCTAATCCTTTCAGAGAGTATGCAAAGGTATCCTCACAAAAGGCCCTAAGTCAGATCCACTGAATTATTTCAAGTTACCGAGTAATTTTTGATACCCTGGCCATAGCCTCTAATTACCAGAAATCAGTGAGGCCTCTAGGGGGGAATATGGTGGAGAGGAAGCACACACGTGTACCCGCGGCGACAACACAGCCCTGTCACCTCAGCGAGCTTGATGCAGTCCCGACCGTCTGTCCCCCGAGGGGCTGCAGGGGCATGTTCGGAACAGGGGAGAGGATGTCAACAGCAGGATTCAGTTGGCTCCCAGCAGCCATTTCCGGGGCTGTCCCACAGGCAGGTGTCTGGCCCCCTAATTCCGTGTATCTGCCCGCACGGGGCTGCTGACCCACGCCCGGCTCCCATCGGGGACCGGAGAGAAGCCCGGGCCGCCTCGCACGCGCCTCCGAGGAGCCGTCCTCGGAGCTGTGCCTCCGGCTCGGGGTGTCTGGCGGGCCTGGGCTGCGGGCGGAGCGCTCGCACACCGTCTGTCACACGCCGTCTGTCACACGCCGTCACCGGAAATCCCAGGAGACGGTCGTGGCCCATACGGGAAAGTCTTCATCTTTGGCCCCTGCAGTGGGAGAGGTTCCCAGACTGCTCACCCCAAGGCGTCCAAGTGGGACAGCTGTGTGTCCCCTGCATGCGGCACTGTGACACTTACAGGAGGGGGCTTTCCCGGCCTTGCGTGCCGTCTCCTCAGAACGAGACTTTATAAACTCACCCTGTATTTCCTCATCCTGAAACCCACACGACACGAGGCAACGGGCTCTTGTTTCTGTTCCTTGTAACTGAAAACCCCGATGTGCCTGGTGTCTGGTTCCCAAGCTCTGGGGCGTCGCTGCCTGTGAGCAGGAGTGAGGCGCTGAAGCAAGACGGGGCGTCCCACCTGAGCTGCAGGAGACCCGCAAGGAGCCTTCAGGCAGATCCGCCCAGGAGTCGTCCCTTCAGCCAGGCCTGGAGAGGGTGCTCCCGGCTTCTTCAGGATGGAAACTGACGCCGGAACCGATTTCGTGGCCTTTCCACACCCTCCTAGAACCGTGTCGTGTAGAAAGTTACATAGACTTTCATCCCAGAATGTGGGCTCTCGTTCTCAGCAAATTCTCCCATCACGTTTATTAATTCCCAGCTCAGGAGCCCACGGAGGTCATTGATCTGTGCAGCATGGATGGCCGGATGGACGATTCTAGTCAAGCTCTGGACATTTAAATTAAGCAAAATCGAGAGAATGCATCCTCGAAAAATGGGCTCTAGGCATTTAGCGGGAGCTCCTAGAGCGAAGGAGCCCTGAGTGGAGCTCCCTTCCGCTTATTTCTGAGGGAGGATCTCAGCGCAGCAGAACTCCCAGGTCAGGGGCCCAGTTTCACTGCTTTATTAGCCACGTGACCCTGAGCAAATTATTTAATCATTTTGAGCCTCTGTTTTCTCCTCTGCAAAATGAGGACATAATAGCTTTTCCTTGAATCACAAATCATCAAATTAGATAATGCTTGAGAGCAAGATACTCTGAAAACAGTAAAGCATCACAAAAATAAATGAGGGTGATTTAACCTTGTTAAAAATGGGTTGATCTGATTCACTTCCGGTATACCCATGGGAGTCTATGGATGGAAGAGGGAACATCTGAAACACTGTAATAAGAATATAAATATTACCGTTTATTGAATTTCTTTCTCCAGTTACAAATATAGGAACGCTGTAGAAGATCTGAAAAATAGAAGCACGACACAAAGAAGAAAATAAAACCAACATCATCTCACAACACAAAGACCATGATTCACTCTTTGGGGTATATCTTTGCAGTCATTTTTTTATGGTGATTTGGAATCATACTGAACATACTGTTTTCACTCAGACGACTTCACAGCTATGTTTCTGCAATTATTAAACCTCTTCTATAACCTGATTTCTGGTGACTACGTATTTTTAATGAAACACCAATTTTAAAACCTGTTTCAATGTCATCGCACGGTATGAGATTCATGCCTTTTGGTGGCTTTAAGTAAACAGCTTACTTGACAAGAGAATAAGGCATGAAAGAAATATTAAACTAGTTACCTCTGTCTAGTTCTAGACAGCCCCCGCCCCCCATTCCCACCAGCCGGTTTCCCAGAACATTCCTGTGCATTTTGAATCTCCCTCCATGGCGTTTGACTTCAAGTTTAGGAGAAAGAAAAGAATTTCTCACTTTCCTACACACAGCCGCATTCTTCACCTCTTCTGGAGAAAAAGCGAGAATACCTGAAAGCTAATGACTTAAAATTTTGTATCAATAGTCAGGGCTGTAGGTCTTTCCTGTTCTTCCTGATTTAGATAAATAAACGGGGAGCTGCGTGCCTGTGAGGAAGCAGAAAAAGCTTGTTTGTAATTACTTTGAACCGAGGGAAGATCCTTTGTGATCTAACCCAGACTCGTTTTGGGGGCTGACCATTTATTTCGTTTAATAAGAGCTGAGTTCCATCCGTCTGGAGGGGTTTTATCCAGGCAGCTGGTCACGGGGGCCTGCCGTCAGGGTCAGTCTATACAATTGTAGTCTCTTCAGAATGTTTACATGTGTCTAAATTCTCGTGATAAGAACTGGAAGGCAGCATGAAGTGAGCGGGTCGGAGGACTGATAGGCTGGACAGGAGTTTTATTGGCCCAAATGTGAGGTGAAATAGAGCTAGCCTCCTCTCGTTCAAGTCCACCCCTATTGACTTCTGCTACCTTGACAACATTAAGCCTAACTCCCCTCCCCCCACCCCCCAAACAATTGCCACCGTGGTTTTTGATAACCTCCATCTAACTTTTAGGTAGAGAGATGGACGAGGTTCCCCTCAAGGGCCCTTTCAACCTTCTAGCCCATTTGAGCTGAAAAAGGAAATGAGAAATAATTCAAAGGAGAGAAATGAGAATCCATGAACCAACCGACTTTGCAGGCTTGAATTAAGGGGACAGACAGACAGCTGCTTTTTACTCCTAGCTGCTTCCCGGAGAGGATTCTCCGCCTAGGTAGCATTTAATGATCATTTCCTACGTACCCAGTGCTGTGCTTGGAGCCGGGGGCTCCCCAGTATTCACAAAACCTTCTTTCATAGGAATCCTTCCTCCCGTTTTATTGATGCAGAACCTGAGATTCAGAGACGTTAAATAATGGCCTGAATTCCCAGGGCTCTGCTGCGCATCGCATCCTCTTCTGTCTACTCTGAGTGCAGTTGGGACGCCCCTTGGTTCTTAGCAATCAGAGTTGTTAAGGGAAGGTGAGTCAGTGCAGTGTTAGCTTTGGTATCGAGAAGGGTTTGGGGGTGCCAGGGTGGCTCAGTCGGTTAAGCATCCAACTTCGGCTCAGGTCATGATCTCTTGGTTCGTGAGTTCGAGGCCCACTTTGGGGTCTGTGCTGACAGCTCGGAGCCTGGAGCCTGCTTCGGATTCTGTTTCTCCCTCTCTCTCTGCCCATCCTCCACGCACTCTCTGTCTCACTCTACCTCCCCAAAATAAACAAACATTAAGAAAAAATTTTAGAAGGGTTTGGAAGTCATGGGCTTCTCCCTTTTCTATAAAATGAAGCTGATTTGGCCTCTTTGACACAAGTTCCCTCCACTTTCTTTGTTTTTACCTTGCGGTTCCCTCGCCCGACTGCTGTAAGCCTTCCCCTCTTCCGTGTTTCGGATCTCCCCTGTACCACCTCCTGTCTGCCCTTTATTTTACTTTATTGCACTTCCCACCTTGGACATCACATTTTACACTTGTTTGTTAGTTTATTGTCTTTCTGTCGGAGGGTGATTGCCGCAAGTGCAGGCACGGCATTTCTGGCCTGCGGCTTGGGGCTGGAAGGGGTGCCGCCAGGCAGTACGTGCTCATTTAATCCCCTGTGGGATGAATATTGCCGCGTCACGTACCTACTTTCTCACCTTTCCAGCCGCAGCCCACTCTGCGGCCTCCCCTCTTGCCCTGCGGGCACCCTCAGACATCTATTTTTGTTGTTGAGACTCCTTTATTCTACTTTATTATTTATTTTTTTATTATACTTTATTGTCAACTTGGTTTCCATGTAGCACCCAGTGCTCATCCCCACAAGTGCCCTCCTCCATGCCCGTCACCCATTTTCCCCTCTCCTCCACCCCCATCAACCCTCAGTTTGTTCTCAGCATTTATGGTTTGCCTCCCTCCCTCTCCTTCACTATTTTCCCCCTTCCCCTCCCCTGTGGTCCTTTGTTAAGTTTCTCCTGTTCCACATATGAGTGAAAACATAGGGTGTCTGTCCTCTGTCAGGTCGTTTTGGGGGCGCGCATCCTTCCTGCGGCCCAGCTGGTCCCTGCACGGCTCTCCTACCTCTAGCCAGACCCCCTCGTAACAAACCGTTGCCTTTGGATCGTCCACTGCGGACATTCTACTGAAACCACTCTCTTGAAGGCTTTCAACAAATGTTCCCGCAAGTGTTCCTGTCTGTCTGAAATCCCTCAAACTCGCCACAGTTTTTTTTATTTACGGTTTTATTTTGCTAAGTCACCTCCACATCCAGCGTGGGGCTTGAACTTAACAACTCCAAGGTCAAGAGTCATGCTCTCTAACCAACAAATTTTCAGTTGTCCTCCTTTTTAGAATTCTCTTCCCGATTGTGTGTATATCCTAGCGACGCATGATGAAATACCAGGGCCACAACGCCACGAGGCCTGCACTTGGCTGTGAACTTTTCCCCTAAAGTCAGCACACAGCCGCGGTGGTCACCACCAAGGAGGTACGGAGGCTTCATTATGACCTGGCTTTTGGGTGTGTTTGCAAGGTTTCGTCAAACCAAAACACGAGTGCACTCTCATGCTCCGTCTTTAATGGCCTCTGACCTGCCCTCCTGCCCTCCCCTCTTGCCACCCTCCCCTGCGGCCGTGCCCTCGTTCTCTCTCTCCAGTCTTCCCTGGACACTTTGCACCCTGCCCTGACATTAGTGACGATCCCGGGTCTCCACGTCCCACAGCCCTGACTCCCTCAGGCCCTGGTTCTGAATTCCCAGTGACCGGCACACGCCCCCACGTGCCCTCCATGTGACGGTGTCCTCTCTCGTGGGCCCTGGACCTGAAACCCTGGTCACATGGACTCTTCGTTCCCTGCCCCACCTCCAACCTTAGGTCTGCTCTCCTTTCCCAAAGCCACGGTTACCCTGCCCATTTCTCCCTTGGGCTTCCTTACCTCTTGCTTGAATTACAGTAAAACTTTGGATTGCGAGTAACTTGTTCCGCAAGACGAGCAAACATGTTGAATAAATTTTAACTTGATGATCGAGCGATGTCTTTCAATACAATGAGTACGTGCCTCCAAACACCACATGATCACAACTGAGCCAGTGATTCTCTCTCTCTTTCTCTGCGGGATTGTGGGTGATCGTCTTCCGTGCTCAGATGCTTGGTCTCAGGCCATGGCATTTGGCAGAAATCAGTGCATTTTCAGAACGTTGGAAGGTGCTCACAATTGGCACTAGTGTATTTTTTTGTCACTTCAAAGCCCCTCTGAACAGCCCTTTGCTTTTCCGTACAGGAGTAAGCCTAGGAATGCTTCGCTTCCGTCCAGGTCAGGCTGCCTGCAGATAGGGACCCTTCCCTCTGCTGCCTCAATGCCAGTAACGTTCAATACAGTGATGACAAGAGTTTATTAACACTGTGCAGCAGTCAGCACCCGTTAGTGAGAGTGAAAGTCGTCCTGCACAGTAACCCTCCCCTCCCTCGTCTCCCTCACACCAGGCATGAAGGTTTTCAAAGGTCAGTGCACGTTAATTTGTTTACTTTTCTTCATATTTTGTATTTTATGTATTATTTTGTATCATATTACAGTATTGTCATCATTTTTATAAATATTTTAGGATTGTGGAACAAATCATCTGAGTTTCCATTATTTCATATGGGGAAATTCGCTTTGAAATACAAGTGCTTTGGATTACAAGCATGTATCTGGAACAAATTATCCTCGCCAACCAAGGTTTTGTTTTTGTTTTTGTTTTTTAATGTTTATTTTTGAGAGAGAGAGAGAGAGAATGCAACTGAGGGGCAGAGAGAGGGATACAGAATCTGAAGCAGGCTCCAGGCTCTGAGCTGTCAGCACAGAGCCCCATGCAGGGCTTGAACTCATGGACTATGAGACAAATTGTCTAACAATTTTTGTCCAGAGGCCAAACATGTGGTGACTCATATGCTGGACAATTTAATACTTGTTAAATGAAGAGAGAATTTTCATCTGTCTACTTCATACAGCCATGATGATAAATGAAAAACTTTGAAAAAACAAAACAAAAATGTTTATACGAATGCATTCTAGATTGCTTTTGATATTTCAGAATTGACATATAAGAATAAAAGAAACTACTCCAATATGCAGTGGTGGTGTGGGGTTAGAATTCAATGTTAACCATGTAAATAGGAATTCAAGGGAAAAATTACCAAACCGAGCTCATTTACATGTGTAATTACCCACCTGGGATCATTTTGTTTGATCTATTCCCTCTTTCTCCTCCCACATCAAGGTTAAAAATACTTTGTATCAAAGCATTTTCTTCCTAACCAACTACAGGGGTTTCTTGGCATTGGGTGTGTGTGTAAATGCAACCCTGTGGCTGGAAACAACGTGCCGCCGCGTGGGTGAGAAGCCTGGAACAGAGACGTCATAAGCCGGCTGCAAACGCACGATGCGGAGATTTGGAGGAAAATGGCATTGGAAAAATCCTGCCAGGAGATGTTCCCTGATGGGAGAGCCAAGGAAGAAACCCATGGCCTTATTAACACGGCAATCCAACAGGCATAGTCCTGCTGGCCACCAGAAATAGTTCCTTTTTCTAAAAAAATTTTTAATGTTTATTTTTGAGGGGGAGGGTCAGAGAGAGAGGGAGACACAGAATCCGAAGCAGGCTCCAGGCTCTGAGCTGTCAGCACAGAGCCCGACAAGGGGCTCGAACCCACGAGCCACGAGATCATGACCTGAGCCGAAGTCGGACCCTCAACTGACTGAGCCACCCAGGTGCCCCTGAAATAGTTGCTTCTGATAAGGTCCGTGGTAGGATAGGAAGGAGCCAAAGAGTGGGCTTTGCCCCAGGGCACTCTTTCCTTGTTGGGGGAAGGGATAATCATAGAACTGGGATAGACAGGCCCTTGAAGAAGCAAAAGAAAAGTTGGTGTTCGGGGCGCTAGGGGACTGTATCCCCTGGGGATGCTCTTCAGGGGCCCCTGGTCCCCGCACGGAGGAAGTCTGATGGGGCAGCCCTGGCCCACCCAAGGGCGAGGGACTTCTCCCGAGCCCCTGGAGACTTCCAGGGTGGGCAGCGCCTGGGAGCTCATTAGTCTGCTGTGATCCCAGACCCAAGTTCAAGATCCCAGGTGGTCTCCAAGCGTATTCCCTGGAGGACAGTGAACGGCATTCGCCTTTCGTATGCTCATCTGTTGGTCATGATTAAGTTCTTTGACTACCCTCGCTGTTTCTTCTGCGCCTCATTGGACACCCTACGAAGTAGGTTAGTATGACTCTCCGGCTTGGAGTTGGATTTTTTTTTTCCCTAATCTGACCACAAGGGGCCGCGTTTTACCACATAAATATTCATCAAGTCTGGCGGTCACCAGCTGCGCAGCCACAGGAGGGCCGTTTCCCTAGCTGGGTTGCCTCATCTCAACCTGGAGTTTATCCCTCTCCCTCGTAACCGGGCCCCTTAATTAAAATCACATTCAAGGCCTCTCCCCGCTAACCCCCACCAGATTACCAGCAGCTTAGATTACTCAGTATTCATTCCTGAAATTGTCTACACCTACACTCCCACGAGCATTTCCCCCAAGAGGCTTGGGTTTTACACTGAGAAGTTAATTATGTTTTCTCTTGCAGTCACTTCTTAAGTTTCCATGACTCAGGTTCATTACTAACTCCCCTCCCCCAAAGCTTTCCAAGGGCTTAATGCAGTGTTTGCCAGAGCCCTTTGACATTTTAAAAAAAGTATCTTAAAATTTATTTTTGAAGAAGAGAGAGACTGCATGGGTGAGGGGCATAGAGAGAGGGAGACACAATCAGAAGCAGGCTCCAGGCTCTGAGCGGTCTGCACAGAGCCCAACGTGGGGTTTGAACTCACAAACCGTGAGATCATGACCTGAGCTGAAACCAAGAGTCTGATGCTCAACCCACTGAGCCACCCGGGCACCCCTGCCAGAGCCCTTCGGAGTTGCCAATCGAGAGAGATGTCAGCCTTCCTGAAAAAAAGCACATTTCTGATCACCTCGCTAATATGTATGACTCACATGACTTTCCAGGAATCCTAGCCTGTGTTGAGGCCATTCATTCCTCTGGAAACATTAGGGAACGTTATTATCTTTTTTTATGGGACCAGCCTTCAAAAGCATTTATTCAGTTTAATACATTTTCCAAAACCTTAAATTCAAACAATCCCATGTTAAGTCAGACTTGAAATGGAAGTTTTTATGTATGTGTATATATACTGGAGCATTAAATTATTTTATTCAACAGAACGCAGCCCAGGCAAAGAGGTGCTCTGAGGCCAGTCTGGACTGGGAAGCCTGGAGCCCGGGGGTCTGTGTCCGGTGCGCCTCTGACTAGCAGAGCAGGTCTTGAACGTGGCTTCCCACGTCCGAGCCTCCGTTTCCTCATCTCTATACTGAAGAGGCTGGACTGGAATGATCGATCAGCATCAGTGTTTTGCTAGCCCAATTAAGCATCGATTTGAAATGGCAACCTTGACCGATAACTGGTAGGTCATACAGAGCATCTGGAAGCAGATGGACATTGACAATGCCCTCCCTTTGGGGGAGCCGAGACCACAAAAGAGCTCCGAATGGAAGTACCGCCCACATTTCTGCTGCCGACAGTGCGTCGTAGGTGGCTGGCAGCAGGCGCGTCTTGGAGATATTCTTGAATCAGCTCGTGGGATTCTGAATAGAATCGACACATGGGCACGTGAACACTCAACAGCATCTCTGGTCACCACCATTTCATCAAGAATATCAATCTTTTAAAAAAATGTTTTATTTATTTTTGAGAGAGAGAAGGAGAGGGAGAGAGCGAGCGAGCATGAGTAGGGGAGCAGCGCCGAGAGAGGGGGACAGAGGATCCGAAGCAGGCTCTGCACTGACAGCAGAAAGCCTGATGCAGGCTCGAACTCACGAACCATGAGATCGTGACCTGAGCCGATGTCAGACGCTCAACCCACTGAGCCACGCAGGTGCCCCAAGAATATTAATCTTCCACGTACATTAGCGATTTCTTTGGTCACTTTGCTTGAATTGGTTTCAGGGGAAGAGACGTGCGCCCTGCTGTAGTCATTTTACTTTTGTGTGGACCCCCATCTCCCCGCCCCCATCACTGTAGCCCCTCAGCAAAGCCATGGCCAAGCAGAACTTTCCTTCGCCAGAGCTGGCTGTCAGCCACAGAGCAGGGCCAGCAGAACCCCGTGATGCCAGCCCGCCCGGCAGTTTCCAAGACAACCGCTGTTGTCTGTCTCCGGGTCTGACGGGAACCTGGGAGACTCCATCCTGACGTGGCTCTGAAGAGACGCAGCGCCAGGTGAGACCGTCTGTGAATGAGGACACGTTGGTCCCAGCCCTGTTGCTGATTTTTCTCTGTAAGAATACATCTTATTCACGTGGACGTGCTAGTCCCGAAATGAGGATTTGAACTGAACATTTCTGCGGTGGGCAGTTAAGAGCGTATTTTAAATAGACGCAGAGCCGTGGTCTGAGATTCACTGGATGGCCTTCCAGCGATTAAGAAGTCACAGAGGCAGAATGCCTGAAGGAAAAAGAAAGACTTTTTGTCACTAAATGGGGGAAGGATTAGCAGGAGCCAAGATGAGGGGGAAAGGGCAAGGGATAGCCCCCAATCAGAGCAGCTCAAGACTTGGAATGTTCTTCTCTTAGTGAGACTGTAAAATATATTGCTTGAACCAGGGACAGGGGCAGATTTAACAATGAAGCCGGGAAGACAGACCTACACCATCCGGGGCAAGCTGGCATATGTCACCCTACCTACTGTGCTGTGCGGTAAGAAAGTCCTCAGAACAAAGATCCCACAGCTAATGGAGATTGAAAATCACGAGGCTCAAGTGATCAAGATTCCTGGTCATCTGATGAGATGATTCTGGTGGGGGCAGAAGACAGGAACGGAGAAACAGGTGGGGGGGGTGGTGGCCAGCAGCCTGGGGAAATGTGACAGAGAGTCAAACCGAAGTGAACACAAAGGACATTGAGGTTGTCTCTGAGGAAGCACGATTTGGGGGTGGCCCCGGTCAGTGGTTTTGTGACTTTGTCCAGTAAAGAGTATAGTAATTATTTATGATTATATAACGTTTCTGGGGAGGGAAATCCCAACACAATACATATGAAAACAGTGTTTGTGGTTTATGATTAATCCTGTTACCTAAAGAAATTCACTAGGGGCGCTTGGGTGGCTCAGTCGGTTAAGCATCCGACTTCGGCTCAGGTCATGATCTCATGGTTCGTGGGTTTGAGCCCCACTTCGGACTCTGTGCTGACAGCTCAGAGCCTGGAGCCTGTTTCAGATCCTGTGTCTCCCTCTCTGTCTGACCCTCCCCTGCTTGCGCTGTCTCTCTCTGTCTCTCAAAAATAAATAAAAAACAGAGAAAAAGAAACTGAAAAAGTAAACTGTTCCCATATATAGCACGCTAATGATAAGATCAAATAAACTGAAAAGGCTGTCCTTTTATGATATTAAATATACTTACCTTGAGGGCAAGCACACATGTCTGTTCTTCAATCAGATGAGTTTTCCTGATGAAATAATCTGAAAACTTAAAAAGGTATGTTTTGTCCTGTTTGGGCTGCTCTCACAAAACACCATAGACTGGGTGATTTATCAATACTGGAAATGTACTTGTCATGGTTCGGTTCTGCAGGCTGGAAGTGAAGTCCGAGAGCAGGGTGCTGGGAGGTTGTGGGCCCTTCTTCCCGGGCTCCGGGTGGCTGTTTCCTCACTGTATCCTCATATGGTAAGGATGAGACAAGGGGCCTCTCTGGGGTCTCTCTCTCTCTCTCTTTTTTTATTTTTCTTAAGTTTGTTTATGTTGAGAGAGAGAGAGCAGGAGAGGCAGAGAGAGAGAATCCCAAGCAGGTTCCACACTGTCAGCCCAGAGCCTGATGCGGAGCTGGAACCCACAAACTGTGAGATCATGACCTGAGCCAAAGTTGGACACTTAACCCCCTGAGCCACCCAGGCGCCCCTGGAGCCCCTTTTTTAATAAAGAGCACTGATCCCAATCATGAGGGCTCCACTTTCCTGAACCATTCACCTCCCAAAGGCCCCACTTCCTGATGCCATCAGCTGGGGGGAGGGGTAGGATTTCCACATAAATGTTAGGAGGGTCACACCATTGGGTCCTTTGCAAAGTACTCAAGAAAATATTTTTGCTGTAGAAAAATTAGAAGACATAGATAAACAAGATGAAGAAATAAAATCAACTGTAATCCAAGCACTATAAATATTTTATTGTATATCCTTGCACACCATTTCTTATGCACTTTATTTATACCTATAATTATTAAAATGATAGCTGTAATAATAATAATTATTATCGTATTAGGAACGGTTTTCCATGTCAGCAAATATACTAATAGAACATTGTTTTAATAACTATATAATATTTCATAGTTTTGAATCATTCATTTAAGCAAATTCTTGGCATCAGGCCTGAGGCTGGTGCCGGACGTTTTGTATTACAAACAATGGGGAATTGCACATCTTCTAGAAGAATCTCCGTGCACAAAGAGTGAGTGGATCTGGAATGCGTGACTTCGACGGACCATCTGAGACCCGTAAACGCTGGGCTCTGTTTGTGATCTGATAGTGGGAAGCACACGCAACAAGAACGGAAGTAGTTTCTAGTTCCGGCCCACACACAAAACCCTGAGTGCACATTATTTTTTTAAAATTTTCTTTTAATGTTTATTTTTGAGAGAGAAAGAGAGACAGAATGTGAGCAGGGAGGGGCAGAGAGAGAGGGAGACACAGAATCCAAAGCAGGCTCTAGACGCTGAGCCTGGAGTCTGACGTGGGGCTCGAACTCACGAACAGGAGATCAAGACCTGAATCGAGCCACCCAGATGCCCCCTGACTATATACCTTAACCTCTCTGTGTTTTAATTTTATGATTCTAACATTACAAAACTTAGACATAATTAACGCACCCGGTTCTCTGAACCAAACTACTGTAAGGGTTTGACCCCGTGTGTGGAAAACCATTTAACGTTATCAGTTTACCCTCATAGCGACGTCTTAATTTCTTTTCAAAATGATAGTTTAAAAACTTATACTACATTGACTAAAACTGTTTCCAACTTTTTTTACATTCTCCAGGAAAACGGATTTTAATGAACCGACCCACAGGCACTGTGGAATTTGGAAGTTGTGGCCCCTGAATGAGCACTTCCAGGGAGAAGCTGCTAGAAGCTCTGGCTAATCAGACACCTGCCTGCCCGCATTCCAGATAAAGATCACAAACCAGAGGCAGAGGGAGCACGGGGTTTGCAAAGGAAGTAACCCTTGTGTGTGATCTGGGAGCGGAGGGGTAGCCGGCTCCCCCACCCATCCGCCCGCCCCTCCCCCACCCTCCAGCCAGAGGGCTGCTCTGAAACTGGAGAGTGATTTGGGGCTGATCCCGTCCAGCCTGAGAGAGACAGAGGCCAGCCTGCTGTCAGAGATAACAACGGCTGCTGGAAGGGAAGTCTGGGGAAAATATTTTAATAAAGAATCCTGGGAATTCCAGCTCCAGTTGGAGAGGGCCCCGTGGGGGCAAATTGGAATACGAATGGAAATTTGCAGCCCGAATTAACCCCAAAGAGACAATCCTATGGCTGGAAACTGTGCGTCCCTGCCCCACACCTGCCGTTCACCCTTCGGATGGAAAGGCAAGGGGGAAAATTCCACCGAGCAAACATGAAGGGATCCAAGCATCCCCTCCCTCTGACCCTCGCCCCGCAGGCCAGCCGCACACAACTGGTGGTGGTGGTTGTGATGGGGGCGACCCAGGCTCAGTGGGGCCCCTCTCCCAGGGCCTCTGGGAGCAGGACGGAGCAGGGAGTAGATGATCTATTGATCGTTGTGCTCTCCGAATGGATGAGTGAACAGTAAAGGACACAGGGAGGGGGCTGGGGGTCTCCCACCAGCCTGGCCGACATCAGCTCGTAGGAACTCCTCAGTAACTCCCGGGGTCCCTAAAGAAAATAACATACATTCCCACCCACACGGGAAGACGTCCTGCCTAAGAAGGAAACGGCAAACCCCAAACTGTAAAGACAACATTTCTGAGTTCACTGAAAGGTGTGCTGTAAAAGCTAACATATTTCATTTTCCCCTGGAGACGACTCGAAAACACGAGTTCCGTGTAGCGGGAGGGGAACTTAGTTAAGAAGGGGAGCGGGAAGGGAAGGGTATTTCTCGCAGTGGGTGTGCTGGGGCCGAGGGGGACAGGAGCGCCCCCACTCTGCCCGCGCTGGGAAGGACAAGTGCCAGTCAGGAGACCTTTCTTTGCTTAGCTGTGGGTATCTCCAAAATAATAAAAATTATTTTAGATTTCCCCAGCTATGTTAAACCTGCTCTATAGTGCTGACCAAGTAAACGTAGAAACGCATTTCCCCAGGTTTTAGAAATTGATGACCCTGAGGAAGGAAGGACATCACACCGGCACAACGGACTTTTTATTGTAGCTGCTATTGAAGTGCGGACGTGGTACCTGAGAAATAGAAAAGGCAAGATACCACTATGGACGGTGAGCAGAAAACCACGGACGCTTGAGAGTAATTTGTCCCCGCTGCACAGCCTTCTGCCTTGGGCAGTTTGGGGGAAAAAACCCCTCATCTGTCTGCAGCAAATAGGTAACTTTCTGGCTTGCCTTCAAATAGCGATTTCCTAGTGTTGTTTGAGGACTTCATTTTTCAATTGCTGACAAATCGTAAGGGGAGGGACAGCTTTTATTTATTTATTTATTTATTTATTTATTTATTTACTTATTTTTCTCTTACATGATGAGTTTAAGAAGAGATGTATGCAAGTTCCGTTTGGGGGTTGAGAGGTTAAAGGTCATGGCGGAGCTTTCTAGACGCGGAAGATGCTTAGGGGCAGTTGTTGCTTCAGGGGAAGTGGTGGTTAGTGCTCTGAGGGTTTGGGGTCAGCCAGCTTGAAGAGAGCGAGTGTGCATGAAGGGAAGAGATAGCGGGGGGTGGGGGAGAGAGAGAGAGACAGACAGACAGACAGATAGACTGTGAGTTGACTTAGTACATCTAGGAGCCACCAAAGTCATCCTGGAAATTGTTTCTTCAAGACTGTTTTCACGCTAGTAAGAAATAGGCTCACCGATACTTCATTGTTACCTCCTAAGGGACAGCCTTGGAGGAATCTGCTTAAAGCCTTTCTTTGGGGAGCCACATCCAGGGCTGTTAATTTTAGGAGGCTTTCTCAACTGAGAAAGAAGGGTTGTGGCAGAGTGGCCCGGCCAACGGAGGCCAGGGGGAGTTAGAGAGAAATAAGATTGTACACCATCCAGTCAATCTATGAGAAGCTCAATCCTGCCTTCTGGAAGGTCTGAGGGCTTTTCCAGACACCAGCCGGGCAGGAGCCAGAGCTTGGGAGGAGAGACGGGCACAGTGGGTCTGGGGGGTGCGGCTTGTGTGTGTGTCCTCTGGGCAGCTCTGAGAAGTAACTGGGGGCAGGAGAGATGTGAGGTCCTGTCTCATGCGGGTGGATTTAGAGACTTGCTAGTGTGGGGGTGGGAGGGGTTGGTTGGTACAGAACACCTACATTATTCAAAAAACATTTTTTTCACAAGTGTATATTTTATAATTACAAAAACAAAAACCCAGTACAGATACTCATTTGGGGGGGGGGAAACCGGGTCAAGAATCGAGGCTTAGTTTGGTTCAAATATTGGGGGCTGGTGGGACCCACACTGTTGGTTGACTAATCTCAAGGTTTGGGGCCAGCCATCGTGAAGGGAGGGAGTATGGAAAAGAGGAAGAGACGGCAAGAGAGAGGGAGAGAGAGAGAGAGGCTGTGAGTTGACTTAGTACATTTAGGAGCCTCAAAAGTCATCCTGGAAAATGGTTTTCTTAAGACTGTTTTCACGCTGGTAAGAAGTAGGTTCACTGACGCTCCTTTGTTGCATCTTACAGGACAGCCTAGGGGGGAGTTTGTTTAAAACCCTTCTTTAGGCAGGGCGCCCGGGTGGCTCAGTGGGTTAAATGGCTGGCTCTTGATTCTCAGGTCATGATCTTGAGTTTCGTGGGTTCAAGCCCCACATTGGGCTCTGCACTGACAGTGTGGAGCCTGTTTAAGATTCTCTTTCTCTCTTTTTCTGCCCCTCTCCCACTTATGCATGCTCTCTTTCTCTCTCTCAAGAATAAATAAATAAATAAATAAATAAATAAATAAATAAATAGAAACAAAAACAAAATACCCTTCTTTGGGGAGCCATTTCTAGGGCTCTTAATTCTAGGGGCTTTCTCGGCTGAGAAAGAAAGGTGACCAAGGGGGCTGGGCATAAGGCAAGGGGGAGGCTGTTGAGTCTGGGTCAGAAGACGAGGGTTTTGTTTCTGCCCTGCTCTGTTCTGTCAGGAAGCAGCTGTCTCCTGAGCCTCAGTCTTCTCCTCTGTGAAATGGGGCAGTTGGGAGGCTGATGTGGCATCTCACGGAGCGGCTGAGGGGCGAAGATGAAGCCTCCCCATGATCACTGCTTTGTGTGCTGCCACATAAATGCGGGGATCTGACCAGCAAGTCAGTGTGGATTCCTTCCCTGCTGAGGATGGAGTATCCACGGTCCCTCCCCTGAGCCTTCGCCTCTAAACAGTGAATTATGGCTTCTGGATAATGGAAACACAAACACTGTCACCGAGCCCCTGCTCAGCCTTTCCCTGCATTTATGCTGCGTCTTCTGCCTGCTGTGGGGGGGGGGGGGGGGGAGGGGCCCAGGCAGGAGGTCTGTGGGGCCCTGGACAGAGTGCCACGCAGTGGAGGAAAAGACCCCCACACTCAGCCTTTCTCCCCTGATCTGCAAAGAGTCCGAGAGTAATGAACTGCTCTCATTGCTCAGGGAGGCTGTGAGAGAGGCCCCGACGCCCCTCCCGGATTCCAGGCGTCCCTCCCCTCTTGAAATACAAGATGGCAGGACCATATCAACATCCTCCCGTCTGCCAGCACACTCTGCAGTCTTGGTCAGCAGGGAAGTTTAATGACAGCTATATAAGTGATCCTGGATTTGTTTTGTGGGTTTTCCAAAGCAGGACGGGGAAAGTAATTTTATTTTTATAAAGACAGGAAAAATACCCAGAAATACTTGCCAGCTAAGCCCTTTCTTCATGTTTTTATTTTCTAGCTTCTTGATCCCATAACTTCCTAAGCCTCGTGTGTGGCAAGTTCAGTGTCCTAGACAAAGGGTAGTGTATATGCTTCTGCTGTGAGCCTGATGGGAGAAGGGGAGGAAGTAAGAGAGACTCAGGGATCAGCTGTTTCTTCGAGAAAATAGGAAGTCCTTACTGGGGGAGTAGCCACCCGGCTCCTTAGATGAGAAAAACATCACACGCAGGGGAAGAGGTAGGACTTGGGAAGTCAGGGAGGCCCAAACCATGCCTTGGTGTGCCTGAGCGAGCCACATTTCCACCGCAAACCTAGTTTTACGATCTCTCACCCCCTTAGGTCTGAACAGAGAAGAAGGGTAGGAAGATGAACGAAATTCTCACATGAGTTTTATTATCCTTTGGCTCCAGTTGCCTGAACCTGCCGCATATTCGTCTATCCCTTGGTCTATAAATGGAGTGTAAGTCCATATTTTCAATCCTATTAAAAAGCTTTTATTGAGCACCTATGACATAGCTCAAGGGGACACCGAAGAGATGTGTCGTCTAGGACAGTGCGGAGAGTGGAAGGAGCATGAGTACCAGCCCCAGCTCCACCGTCTTGTGACCTTGGCCAGCTACTTTCTGGTGCTGGGCCTCAGTTTCCTTATCTCTAAAGTGGGGCAGGAACACCCAGGGGAGAAACTAACCCCCATGAGATAACATATGTACATATCATGGTTAAGGTCCTTTGGGCTGCAGGGAACACAACCCACTTTGAAGAAGTTTAACCAAGAAAGGAAGCCGGGCGTTAGGAGGGCGTTGAGGTCTCTCCTGGAACTCTCTGAAAGGAAGAGCAGTTCTGGGGGTTTCAGCAACCAGAGTCTATTCACCCCAAAGTCTCCACAAAGTTCTGCTCCAAGTGCTGCCCTCTGTGACTCTCTCAGCCCTCACTCTGATGTAAAGAGTCCGTGTGGCTCCGTTAGCAACGGACAGAGGGCGGGTCCCAGTCTGGAAGCAGGAGTGGGATGGGAAGTGGATGCGTGTATGATCAGCTACAGCTGTCGTAACAAAATACCAGAGACTGGGCGGGTTAAACAACAGAAGTTTATGTATTTATTTATTTTCACAATTCTGGAGGCTAGAAGTCTGGGATCAAGATATCAAGTTTGTTTTTTTCCAAGGACTCTCTCCTTGGCTTGCATATGGCTGAATTCTTCCTGTATCTTCACATGGTCTTTTCTCTGTGTGTGTCTGTGTCCTAATCTCTTTTCTTCTTCCTTTTTTTTTTTTAATGTTTATTTATTCTTGAGGGAGACACAGAGCACGAGTGGGGGAGGGGCAGAGAAAGGGATACAGAATCCGAAACAGGCTCCAGGCTCTCAGCTGTCAGCATAGAGCCTGATGCGGGGCTCGAACCCACAAACTGTGAGATTGTGACCTGAGCCGAAGTCAGACGCTTAACCAACGAGCCACCCAGGCGCCCCTGTCCTAATCTCTTCTTATCAGGACACCAGTTATATGGGATTAGACCGCGTGATGATGGCTTCTTTCTGACTTAATGGCCCTTGTAAAGACACTTTGTCCAAACACACTCACGTTCTGAGGTACTGGGGTTAGGACTTCAGTGTGTGAACTTTTTGTGGTATGCAAGTTAGCCCGCAACAGTGCTGTCGAACAGAGAGGCTTGCTGAGGGCTGGGGAGACGTGCCCAAAGCTGGGCATCAGTAAGGCCCCTACCCCAGGGATGGGAACATAGTAGGCTCTTTTCAGATGTTGGTCCTCTCCTCTCCTCTGGGTAAAATACTAGGTCTCTGTGATCAAGGGACTCCTCTTCCTCCAGAGGGCCGTGAAATCCCAAACCAATGGAAGGACATGGACTTGGGACTCAGGGGTTCAGGGTCTCGGTCTGGGCCATGCCAGTGCTCACCGAGTGGGTAAGAGATGTCTGTCACCTTTCGAGTCTGTTCCTCAGGCATAAAATGGGGAGATAGCTGGTGGTGAGTGGACTCAATGATCTAACGACTTAATGACTCGTTGTTGAGGGCTGGGTGCCAAAGCGAGGGGTGGTAATTGGTGCTGGCGTGGGTGACTGAGAAAGCATTTGTACTTGCTCAGAACCGGGGGTTTCCCATAATGTTTGTTTGGACTGGAGCCAGCCATCCTCCATGACTGACTGACCTTTTTTGGTCAAAAGTAACCCATCTCTTTTTCTTCTGTGCTCCTCCCTCACCCCCAAAACCACCCCCCACCAAAACCAAGCAAAGAAACTCTGTCCTTTGGAGCCAAAGCACAAATGTTTTGGGAGGAAGTCACAGAGCAAGTCACTTTTTGCATATTCCCCTCAGTCATCACCCTGTCTGCCGGACTCGAGCTGTGGCCAGTATTGCTGAGACGGCTTTGCACAGCTCCATTTGCTGCCCCGGACACTCTGAAGGCCAGTTACTGAGAGACAAGTCTCTGGAAAGGGTCTGCCAGGACTCCGGCGACAGAGTCAGACAGAGATAACCACTAGAAGGTTTCCTCAACTCTTTGTTCTGAAATGTTCCCACAGGGAGCCTGCCCTCAGTTTACTGTTTACTTGGATGATTGTCTAGGCTTTTACTTTACCCAGAACCCCTTGCTGGAGTTTGAGGGGCATAAGGAAGCACACCCTCCCCCTCTTTGCCTGAATCCAGAAATAACTGATCAGGAGAAAAAAAGGGGCACAGTGATCAGTTTCCTCATAGAAACCACAGAATCATACACCATCCTGTAAGACTGAGGGTGAGGAGGAAGACATCGAATGCCCCGTGCCAGGTCCCAAGGATGAAGGGCAAGCGATGACCAGATACTTCTTTCCAACAAGTGATAGAGTCACTGATGATCTTTCCAGGGGCTGGAGCCTCATGCTAATAGTCCTGCCTCATGAAGGGAGATCCCAGGAATGGGGAAGAAAAGCGTTTCCACACTGCTGCTGTCCCCAACACCACCCAGCCCCAATATTCAGGGCAAGAACTCTTTACTGACAGTCAATATGACAGAGAGGAAGGTCACGGTGCAGGACACCAATAGCTTAATACTGCCCTTAGCCCCACCGCCCTTTGAATTCTTTCCCTGCCTTCCTCCTGCCCGAGCTACAGCCCCTCTTGGGTTGCAAGATCCTGTGCCCTTCGAAGAGACTTCTCCCGCAAAGGTCCTCTTGTTAGGCAGAGACAGACTTTTAGCCGCTCACTGCCTCCACCGGACATCCAAGGAGCATGTGTGATCCAAGCGCCCTGTGATCATCGGTCTCCTTTGGATCTCACCCTTCGGCATCTCGGAAGAGCCTGCAGACTTTGCCGTTTCTCTCTCCTTTGTGTAGGTGGCAGGGCACAACTCCGAGAGTGACTTTCCCGCTGTGATGAATGAGGCCACCTCCCATCAGAAGCCAGAAGAGACTACGGTTAGTGTGGGTGTTCGCCAGAATCCTTTTCATCTGCCCGAAGACCTCACCATAATGTGCGAAGCGGTGTCCTCGACATTGAATGGGGTAATGGGATCAAGGGGGTGAGCCTCCACACTAGGGCGATGATTCATTAATTAGTTAATTCATGGTTAATCCACCAGTGACGGTTTAATTTTTTGAGAATGGTGTGAATTACTGAGCTAACGTGATTCATTTTCTAGATAGAATCCAGATTTCAGCTCCACTTATTTAATAGCCATTTTTCCCCCACTAATTTAAATTGTTTCCTAAATTATTTACTAAATATATATGCTGATCTGGACTCCGTAGGCTTTAGGCTCTATGTCAGTCGATTATTTGTCTGTTGCTGTGTCACTAGCACACCCTGAAAATTATGATTAAAAAATTTTTTTAATGTTTTTTAATTTATTTTTGAGGGACAGAGAGAGACAGTGCGAGCAGGGGAGGGTCAGAGAGAGAGGGAGACACAGAATCCAAAGCAGGCTCCAGGCTCTGAGCTGTCAGCACAGAGCCCGACACGGGGTTTGAACCCACGAGCCGTGAGATCATGACCTGAGCCCAAGCCTGACGCTTAACCGACTGAGCCCCCCAGGTGCCCCCCTTGAAAATTATGATAACCTTATGGTATATTTTGGGATCTCCTGGAGCAAATCCTTCCATTGTCGTGCGTTTTCCAAAATTTCTTGGCTTCACCTATGGGTTTTTACCTCCCCTTAATATTTTAAAAAATCAGTTTTATTGAGGTGGCACTTACATACAACAAAATTAGCAGGAAATAAAGTTATTGTACAATTCGATGAGTTTCAACAAATCGATAGTCGTGTGACCACCTTTACAGCTATGCTCCCAAATGTTTTATCACCCCAAAACTTCCCTCGTGCCGTTTTGCAACCCGTCCCCACCTCCCCTCTGGCCCCTGGCCTGCAGTTCTTTCTCTATCACAGTGTTTGTTTGTTTGTTTTCTGTAAGATTTAATAGATGGAGGCAGAGACACAGGAAAGAAAGAAACCAAGTTATGGAGCCAAGAAAGCCTTTATTGGGATCTGATTCCTGGGCGAGGTCCCATGACCCGGGGAGTGGGGAGTCAGGGAAGTCGCACCTGGTTTGGGAGGAGCGGGGTTTTTATGGGTGAGGGGGTTCCAGGTTTGATCTTGGGAGGGCAGATTATCAAATAAGGGCATTCAGGGACGTGGCGGGATGGAATAGGTTACCTCCTCTGTCAGGGTGATGGGAAGCTGGAGCTTCATGATTGGCTGTTTTCAAACTGGCGCGGGACATTCCAGGTCTGCAGGTGAGGGTGGGGGTCATCGGTGCATGGTGTTTTTCTCCAACCCACAGCAAAATGGCCGCTTGGTCCCCTTCTTAGGTAACTCTTACATTTTTCTTTTCTGGAATTTTATAATAAGGGAATCCTGCAGGATGGAGTCTTTAGAGTCTGGCTTTTTTCACTTAGCATAATGTTTTTGGGGTCATCCAGGTCAGTACAGGAAACCGTAGTTTTTTCCTCTTTATTGCTGGTGATGACCCAATGTGTGACTGAACTGAGGCTCAGTTTACCATTCACCCTGTAGGGGGACTGTCTCCCCTTGGGCTATCCCCCTGCTTCTGACTGTCATGAATAAAAACTTCGAATTAACATTTGCATCAAATCTGTGAGTGGTGTTTAATACTTCTTTTGGGTAAATACCCCAGAGTAGCATAGCTGAGGTCCTGTGCAAAGTTTATGGTTCCCTTTATAAGAAATGTTTATGTGTTTTGCTTTCTCTACATCCTCTCCAGCACCGGCTATTATTAGATTTTTAATTTTAGCTACTTTCATAGGTTTGCAGTGGGGCCTTGTGGGTGTTTTTATTTGCTTTTGCCTAAGGACTGATGGCGAACCTGTGTTCATGCGCTTATCTGTCACCTGTAATTACTTTTTGGGAAAGTGTCTGCTTAAGCTTTTTTATTCTTTTTTTAAGTGGGGTTGTTTCTTTCTTTACTGAATTTTAGGTGTTCTCAGTATATCTCAGATACAAACCCCCTTGGTCAGCTACGTGATTCTCAAATATGCAGCCTGTGTTTTCATTCACTTAACAGCTATCCCGGACCAAAACTTTTTAATTTTGATGAAGCCCAATTAAACAATTTTATCTTCTTTGGTGTCCTAAGAACTTTTTGCTAAACCGCAGATCCCAAAGGTTTTCAGCTCTGTTTTCTTCTTAAAAGTATAAGATTTGGGACGCCTGGGAGGCTCAGTTGGTTAAGCCTCCAACTTCGGCTCAGGTCATGATCTCACATTTGTGGGTTTGAGCCCCACGTCGGGCTCTGTGCTGACAGCTCAGAGCCTGGAGCCTCTTTGAGATTGTGTGTCTCCCTCTCTCTCTTCCCCTCCCTGCTCATGCTCTGTCTCTCTCTGTCTCAAAAATAAATAAAACATTAAAATTTTTTTAGAAAAGTGTAAGGTTTTATACTTTTCATTTAAGGCTATCATCTACTTGAGTTGTTTTTTTTTTTTTTGGTAGAAATTATGAGGTTTATGTTGAAGTTATGAATGATTTTTTTTCTTTTCTTTTCTTTCTTTCTTTCTTTCTTTTTTTTTTTTTTTGCCTATGGACTACCAGTTTCTCCAGTGACATGTGTTCAAAAAGGTCATCCTTCCTTTGAATTGCTTTTGCACCTTTGTAAAATATCACTGGGTCGTATTTGCGGAGGTCTATTTCTAGATCCTGTTTTGTTGCACTATTACCACACTGTCTTGGTGAAACAGATAAACAAAGAGTTCACTCATTTGTCAGGACGTAGCTCACACTTCTATAGGAAGAATTCTCTTAGAAAAAAATTTTTTAATGTTTACTTATTTGAGAGAGACAGAGCGTGAGCAGGGTAGGGTCAGAGAGAGAGGGAGACACAGAATCCAAAGCAGGCTCCAGGCTCTGAGCTGTCAGCACAGAGCCTGATGCGGGGCTGGAACTCATGAACCCTGAGATCATGACCTGAGCTGAAGTCACAGGCTTAACCGAGCCACCCAGTTTCCCCTCTTTTTTCTTTTTCTTTTTTTTAATGCTTATTTGTTTTTGAGAGAGAGAGAGAGAGAGAGAAACAGACTGAGAGCAGGAGAGGGGCAGAAAGAGAGGGAGACAGAATCCGAGGCAGGCTCCAGGCTCTAGTTGTCAGCACAGAGCCTGATGTGGGGCTTGAACTCACAAACTGTGAGATCATGACCTGAGCTGAAGTTGGATGCTTAACCAAAGGAGCCACCTGGGCACCTCAGAAGAATTCTCTGAAAACATTCCCGGGTAGAACTGGCCTCTCCACCTTTGCCTCTTTGCCGGCCTGGTCCCTCTGCCTCAGCCCCACAGCCCTGTGAGCTTCCTGAAGGTGGGGACAGTGGCTTTCCCAGTATCAACCCAGTACAGGGCATGTCACATAGCAGTACTCAGTGACATTTGTTCAATAAAATGACTAACAACGGATTAGCGGAGTACTATCTATATTCAAGAAGACAGACAAAAGGTCACCTTCCGAGGGAGGCTTTTACGGAATAACTCGGTCACAAATGAGGAACAGACAGAGGCATTTTGCTGTGTTGCAGTCGTAAGAAATATCCTTGTTTTTTTTTAGGATAGCCTAATTTAGGTAAAAAAATATATTTATGTCCTATTTTTTTTTTCAGTCAAAATGAAACAGTTCTATTCAATCCCAAGGGGGGAAAATAATTTTTTAATATCTAAGATAACCTATTTTATTCAATAAAAGAATGTGAACAAGGAGACTGGGGTAGCTTTGCCTCTTCTCCAGTGTCCCCATCCGGGTATATGTGAGAAGTCTTATCACCCTTTGTCCTGGCGTGGACTGTGGCTCACGTGGGGAAAGCTGTCAGCATCAGGCTGTTTCCTGCTGCTGTAAAGTTTCTCTAGTAAGGACTCGATCGTCTAGAGATCAGTAAAGCAAGGTTTCTTTCAGCCTTCTGTGGGACATGGTGCAGCCTGATTAGGCAGTTGCACACTGGTATTCTTTACAATGAAATTTTGTCTCTGAGCTATTGAGGGTCGACACGTGTTTCTCACGTCAGGGGTGGGGGAGGGTCAGACAACCTGAGAACCACCCCCCCCACCCCCCCCACCCCCCGTCTCGGCTCCGATGTTCGGCTTTTCACATCTCCGCTCCGCTCTGCTCCAGGAGACAAGTGGCAAGCCTGGACGTGCCATGGAGGCTCTCTGAATTCTCAGGGACTCCATGGTTCCCTCAAAATGGGAAATCCTCAGGGTGTCTGGGTGGCTCAGTTGGTTGAATGTCCAACTTCGGCTCAGGTCATGGTCTTGCAGTTCGTGAGTTCGAGCCCCACGTCTGTGCTGACAGCACAGAGCCCAGAGCCTGCTTCGGATTCTGCGTCTCCCTCTCTCTCTGCCCCTCCCCTGCTCACTCTTTGTCTCTCTCTCAAAAATAAACATTAAAAAAAAAGGGAGGAACCCCTCAGGACCTAAGGCGTCTTCCTAGAGCACTGGCTTCACTGATGGGAAACTGTTCATGAGTGGTCATTTTTTAAAATTTAAATGTTTCTTTGTTTTTGTGGCGGGGAGGGGCAGAGAGAGAGGGAGACAGAGGACCGGATCGGAGCCGGGCTCTGTGTTGACAGGGCGGAGCCCCATGCGGGGCTCAAACTCCCAAACCATGAGATCATGGCCTGAGCCGAAGTTGGACGCTTAACCAAATGAACCGCCCAGGCACCCTGTGAGTGATCATTTGTAAGTCGCCTGTGCGGTGTCCTGTCTGTGGGAACGGTCCTCTTCCCTCCTTGAGGGTTTCTGACTGTCAGTGAGACACTTGGCTTCTTCAAATACAGCAGCTCTCTCCCGGAATGTTGCTTGGATTTCAACTGTGTTTTCTGTGGTTGGTGAGGAATTTGAAGTTCGCCTTTCATAATAACCCCAAATAACCAAATGATTTCCTTAAGCCCAAATGTGAACAGTCAGTTGTATGTTTAATTTTCAGAGCCATGAGATTGTATACAAAGGTACTATCATCATTCTGACTTGGAAAAAAAATCTTCCATATAAAAGCACTATGGTCCCTCCAAAGCACTGAAAACCAAGTGCAACCTTGACATTCGAATGTGACTTTGAGGAACAGGACCACATGTTAGCTGCTTGAGCCACCTCATTTTTGGCTCCTTTCTTTACAGAGAAATTTCTAAAATATTTAACCAGCATCTGTCAAGTCTCCCGAAGTGAGCCATGAATGAAATTTCCTGCGTCCTGGGACTGCAGTGGCTGCTGGGAAAATACAGCACGAGTGAGCGAGTCCAGGGAGAAGTTTGTTAACAGACTCCACAGTGGTGGTTCACTGGGGGTGACTGCTGATTGAATGTTCTTGAGCAAGTAAAGAAAACAGGGGCTCCTGGGTGGCTCAGTCAGTTAATTGTCTGACTTCGGCTCAGGTCATGATCTCGTGTTTCGTGTGTTTGAGCCCCACATGGGGCTCTGTGCTGATGGCTCAGAGCCTGGAGCCTGCTTTGGATTCTGTGTCTCCCTCTCTCTCTCTGTCCCTCCCCTGCTCTTGCTCTGCCTTTGTCTTTCTCTCAAAAGTGACCATTAAAAATAAAAAAAAAAAATAAAAAAGGAAACAAAAATAGCCGTGTGTGGGTGGCTCTGTCATTAAGTGCGCCTGACCATTGATTTTGGCTCAGATCATGATCTCATGGTTTGTGGGTTCCAGTCCCCTGCTGGGCTCTGTGCTGACAGCACCAAGCCTGCTTGGGATTCTCTCTCTCTCTCTCTCTCTCTCTCTCTCTGCCCCTCCCCCACTCATGCTCATGTGCACGGGCTCTCTCTCTCTTAAAATAAATAAAAAACATTTTTAAAAATCTTAAAAAAAAAGAAAACAAAAGCCAAACCCCCACCAAATGCTCAAAGACAGCAATGAAATGGTGGCTTAATAGTAAATAACAATAATAAGTATAATAATAAGCCTCTGACGCTGCGGCGGCCTACCAGCCCCCGTGTAGAGATGAACATGCCCGGAGCCGCCTGTTCCTGCGTACGTACCCAAGCCCACCGAACCCTGATGACAGTGTCGTGGGCTGTTATTATTCCCATCTTACGGATGGAGAAACTGAGCCTGGCTCTAGGCCTTGATTTTGACCAGTGCCACCTAAGTGGTCAGTGTGGGTCCTGCTTGTCTCCAGAACCTCCGGGCACGCTGACACCGGGAGTCACCCCCCCCCCCCATGATTCCTGCACGATTCCCAGCAATTAAGATTCACTTCCAACATCAAAGGTCCCTGTTTCTTTAGTTAGACCTGCCTCTGTTTCCGCAGAAATCAAAAAGAGGCAGAAGCCTGTGGTTCAGGAAATGTGATGGGGACAAGCCAGGAAACCCATCCAGCCAAACTGCACTGTATTTCTCCTTCAAGCTACTGGAGGTTTCCTCAGGAAAATGCCCTCGGCGAGTAATTAATGGGCCAACCCCGTAACACTCCTCCTCCAGGGAGGGCCAGACTGGGTTCTACTTTCTTTGAGAAGCACAAACACCAAACAGGAAGGTGGGACTCAGCTGAGCCTCCCTCCCATTCTGTTTTGTTTTTGTTTCTCTTGTGGCTTCTCTGTGGCCAGCGTAGTATGAATGCCTCCCGAGGCCCACCGTCCGTCAAGGATCTCATTTTCCTTCTACCACTGCTCCCACATGCTTGCTTGTGATCGCCCTTCATGGGGACCTTTCCCGGGTGAGAGTTTTACAGAACGCAGAGAGGCCGGCTCAAGACTGCCTGGGGGACCCAGCTTCTTCACCCCCTTCAGCCTTCTTGCCAACATTGGGGGCAAACATGCCGGGAAGTTTCTTTTCTGTCTAAGCTTATCAGTATCAGCAGGCTCTGAGGATTTCTTAGGCCTGTTGGAAGGTGCTGTCTGGCAACTGAAAATCATGTAGATGGTTTCAACTTTAAGTTCGGGTAAAATATCTGTCCCCCTGTGCCTGGCTCCTATCTCCCCATCAGAAAACAAATCCCTGATAATCATATGACTTGACCAGTGCACTGGGAATTAACTTCTCACGGTCACCCTGAGCACAAATGTAGGGGAGAGACATCTGGAGCTGAAAGGAGCTTGACTTTAAGAAAAGTCCCTCCCTTGTGCTATCATTGAAGGGCTATGTTTTTACGTTAAGAAGAAAATTAAAATTATTCATAATCCCAGTGCACAGGTAGAAACATTATCGACATTTTGCTAAGATTTCTCTTCAGTGCACATAGAGGATCTTTAAAATTTTTTAAAATGTTTATTTACTTTTGAAAGAGAGAGAGAGACAGACCATGCAGGGGAGGGGCGGAGAGAGAGGGAGACACAGAATCCGAAGCAGGCTCCAGGCTCTGAGCTGTCAGCACAGACCCCAATGTGGGGCTTGAACCCACGAACCATGAGATTGTAACCTGAGCTGAAGTCAGATGCTTAACTGACTGAGCCACCCAGGCACCCCTGTTTTGTTTATTTGTTTGTTTATACAACTGAAATTATAAAGTTGACATTATGTCAACAGGAAGGGTCTGTGTCTCTTTCATAGAGAGACATGTTTTCTTTTCCAGAAAACGAACCCCCATGGTGTGAGATTGGAATGATTATTTAAACGTTTTAGGAGAAAGCAAACTGCACCTTGAAATGGGAGATTCCCGATGTCCTTCTTTCTCTACCCATAGCCCCCCAAACTCATCCCTTCCTTTTCTCCACAGTAGCCACATGTAGAGAAAAGAATGCTGTGACTTATTAAAAGTCATTAAGAGTCAGGAAGGACTCAGACGCATGGCTATCTGAGGAAGGAAGAGACAACATGGGCCCAAGAAACAAGGGCGCAATGGTGATGGCCTTGGGGTTGACTGAGGAAGGGTCAAGAGAGTAACAGAAGGAGAGGCGATTATGAGAAAAAGCCAATATGGCGGTGATGGGGTTCCATCCACGTCTGTACACATTCCAGCCTGTTTGAAACGGAAGACAGGGTCATGGGACAAGGTCTAATTAAAGAAGGTAGGATTAACACAAGTGACTTCCAGACTGAAGTAAAGAAGAGCTGGTGCAGAACTCTCCAGCTGCTTCTTCCTTCCAAGAAGCCCTCGCATACAAATGGTGCATCTGGATCCCTGACAGACTTCCTGGACTTCTGGTATCAGCATGTGAAACAAAGGTGAGCTGCCTTAAGCTATTGAGATTTGGGGGCGGGGTGGGGGGTGTTTGTCACTGCAGCACAACCCATTCTGTCCTGACTATCTAGCCCTGCAAGTTCCCACAATGGAGGCCAACAGTGCCAGAACTTCCCTAGTCTTGCTTGTAGATTGGTGTGGGCAAAGTGCCTGTGTAGCACAGGTGGGGGGTCTACTGTGGGGCATCAGAAAAGTGCTTTCCTGCTTTAGGAATAGAGAGAAGGGAGGCAACACTGCCTTTCTCCCCACTTCTTTTGCCAGATACTGTCATGAGTGGATATGGTGCTTGGGGCTGTGGCAGCCTCCTTGGGACCATGAGGGGGAGATCTTACTGACATTCCGAGGATGGCGGAGCAGAAAGACGCGAAGCACCTGGGTCCTCAGTGATCCCACTCACTGACATTCCAAGGATGGCAGAGCAGAAAGACAGAAGATATTCGTATCCTCAGTGATCCTACAGGGACAGTGACCCATCCTGGGGCTTCCCTCTCTCTTTGTTTTTGGTGGAATTAGTTATGAACATCCTTTTCATTTTAACCACTTTTAGTTGGTTCTTCCCTTACTTGCGGTCCCAATGTCCTAGCACCCATTTAATGGTCACTAGTACATCAGTATTAAAATTGCTTATGTCATTATTGGGAATAGAATTTTATAGTTTTGCCATGCGTGAAAAGCCGAACTTAGGAAACGTATGTAGGGGCAGGGCTGATTCCCAAGAATCTTGTTTTACATGAGGATTCATCCAGTAGAGTTGTTTCAAGTAGCAGTAACCTGCATGCATTTAACTGATGAATTATAAAGTGAGAGCATTAGGAACCATCTGTAAATTGGTGATCACCTCGGGGCAAGTTTAATGATGGTCATGTCGTTGGGCTTAGCCCATAGTAAGTGTTCAATAAAAGGCAGCCATTAGTACTATTATGCTTATGTCAACGGGCTGTACTTTGTGAACAAATACTCCACTGCAGGTGCACCAGCAGGTAGGCATGGGTGCTGAATCCGTCCGGCTGGGTGGGGCAATGCTGCCACAACACACCAGCAGCCTGGCAATCTCACCGGCTCACAGCAACATCAAGATTTATTTCTCCCTCACGCTGTGAGCCCATCACGGGGAGGCTGGGCTCCGCTCACATCATTGGCAGATCAGAGGTTGATGGAGCAGGCCTCTGTCTGGAACGTCACTGGTCTCATGGCAGAGGGATGAGAGACACCACGAGCCATGTGCTGCCCTTTAAAGCCTCTGCCTGAAAGTGACACACGACACTTCTGCCCACATTTCGTTGGCCGAAGCAAGTTGACGGTGGAAGGAGGGACACCATGAGAGAGAGGCAGAGTTTGGTGACCAGAGGCACTGACTTGGAGCATTTGAGGCCATCAACCAGCCTGCTTTCCTGAGATGGTGCCAGGCTTTTCAGGGCCTTGCCTGTGTCCCTGCCATAGAACTGGCGGTCCCCCCAAATCCACGATCTTCTCTCGCACAGCAACAGAATGGTCAGTTTCTAGCTGGCTTCCCCGGTTGAATAAACCCTTCCTCCCGTAGGCTCCCATGGAGCTAGGGGTGGCTGTGTATCAAACCCTTGGATCAACGGAAAGCGAGGCTCCATGATACGTGATCCAGATCCTTCTCTTAAAACGAAGAGACAGATCCCCTCTCTTCCACCCTTTGCCACTTCTGGGTGTCTAAAATTTAGAACTATGTTGGGCCATCGGTGGACAAGAGTGACACCCTAGGGATGACAAATCAGCAAGGTACTAGGACTTTGTGCCCCTTCAGAACCTGTGCCATTGGGCCACCCTACCCGCCTGGCCTTTTACATGAGAGATAAATAGATTTTGATCTATTTTTTGCCACTGTTATTTTGGGTTCGTATTTTAGCAGTCTTCCATTTCCTACCCAATACATTCTGTTTTTGTAGAACTCAGCTGGCATTAACAATAGCAGGGGGAAAAGCAAGTATATTTAGTAACAAAGATGCCCGACTGTGATAGCTCCCCGATGCCACTTGTGAGCATGCTCTCAAGACAGTGCGCCTGCTCCTCCGCCAGAACACTCAGCCAGAGAGAGTGAGAAATGCCTTCCGCTATTGGACATGACAGCTTCTAGGAGCAAGCACTGTACCTCTTGCACTCCACCTTTTCCCACTTTGTCTCGCAGGCATCCTTCCTGTAGAAAAACATGTCCTGAATGGTGGACTGAAGACGAGATACAGGTGGACAGGTTTCCAAACCCTGTGTCTCCACCAAGAAGTGACAGGCTGTTTATTCTACAGACTCTCCTTAGTCTCTGCAGAGGTCGGTGGTAAAATGGACAGTTCACCTAGGCTTCTGGCTTCTGTCAATGTTTCGTTTGCGGCTGGTATATTTTCTCTTATTGGTTATTTTTCTTCCCAGTAGAGATGCCAAATCGGTCTCACCTCCTGCGTCAACTCTTGGTAGTGGCAGCATGGCCACTATGTTGAGAAGGATTCTGTGTCATATGTCTTAGGTGGCTTCCCTGAATCAGAACCTGAGACAGGGATTCAGATGCTCTGGGTTTATTGAGGGAGGACTTTCTGGAGAAAGAAGGCAAAGGAAGCCAGATAGTGTAGGGAAGGAGCTACGTGAAGATATGATCAGACCTGGTTTCAGTCTGATCCCATGGGGGAGCGGGGGTATGTATCACACCTGAGTTGTCCCACCTTGAGACAAGGGGGTTGGACTTTTGTAGCCTCGTATTTGTCAGTTGTTGATTATAGGCTACCTTGGGTGAGGCACCTCTCATTTTGTTGGGGACAATTCTCTGGAGATGAGGCAGCTGTGCGTCTCTAGCAGCTGACATTCATAGCAGCTGGAAGATGGACAAGTGTAATTGTTGATAAAAAGGATCTGGGTGGGACACCCCCAGCATCTATTACTCAGCATTCAAGTTCAGGGGATGAGTGCTGTGATCGATTAGCAATGTCTGCCATGGGCACGGGTGCCAGCTCTGTAGAGAAGTGTGTAGAGATCTGGTGTGATGAGGAGAGGAAGGGCATGGAAATTATAGAGTGTGATTTGTGTTATGGCCCAACCATTGCACTATAAACAGAGAGCTGATGTTACTCCTTTCCTGAGGACTCAGAAGCAGGAACTGATGGCCAGATTCTTTGATTGCAAGCAACAGAATTCATCCCGGGTAACTTTAGCACATTAGGACTCTGGGAACGAAATGGAAAGTACTTATGGGATCAGAGAAAGCTTATCCGGCTGTCCAGCAATTTGGGGCTATTCCAGGGACCTCAGCAGCAGAACCATACACACTGCTTCCTAGGGTTGTTCCGGAACATTCCACTCCAACCACTTGTCATCTTTATGTTTCTGTCTCTCTGCCTTTTTAATCAACTTTTGATTTTAGAAGATTTTCAAATTGACTAACAACTGTAAGACTATTAGAAAGGGTTCCCATCTCGAATTTCCTTACTGTTGACACTACTGTGGTGCATTTGTCACAAGTCAGGAACCGACACTGACACCTTATGCTAATGAAACTCCATCGTTTTTTCAAATATTTTTTTTTTTTAACCTAACCTAATTTTTTACCTAATGACACGTTTCTGGCCCAAGTGCCTATCCAGGGCCCTGCATTACATTTAGTAGTGTGGTTTTTAGGCTTTCCTTGTTTTTGATGACTTTGATGATTTTGAGGGATACTGGTCAAGTAACATCTTCTACTTTGTGTCTCCTTTAAACTTATGGCTCAGTTTGAGTACAGTGTCTTCCTCCTTGGATCAACTGGCCATAGCTGGGGGGAAGCTGGAGGCAGAGCAGCCCATGGGGGTGTGGGTGTAGGTGCGGTAAAGGGGGATCTTCGTGAATCCCAGACACCCAAGCTTTTGCCTAAAACCTGGTGATCTAAATAGGGTCCCTTTTATGCAAAATTAGATGACCTGAATTACAACTCTCAGCAAGACACTTGTGCCCCAAATAGTAAAATAATAAGCAGCACAGAACCGATGGCCAAGGTCAAAAGCAATTATGGAGAAGAAACTTGAGTGATTCCAGCCAGAACCAAATATGTGGCTCTTGCACACTTTATTCTCTGTGCCTAAGCTTAAAAAAAGCCAGTAGGCCTGAAATTCCTTCCCCAGTGATTGCCATTTTGATTATAGTGTCACTGCACATAGCAATTTTTTCCCATAAACAACATAGCAAACCTCCACATGGTAGTTTCCTACAGATTACAAGATGCAATTAATTTGTTATTTCTTTTGTTTCTCTCCTCCACCTCCACCCTGAAGATTATAGAACAATTGATGTACAAGACCCTTGGTTAAAAACAACTCAAGAAAATTCAGAAAAGCGATTCATCTCTAAATAGGTCATTTGCACAGCAAAGAGGCGTACTGCTCACTGAACTGAGCTGAACTCATTGAATTCATTGACTCTTGCCTTTATTTAGAAAAACAAAGAGTTTATCAGGGAAAGCAATTAAATGCTGGCCTGTTTAAAGAAACCTGTTGCTCTTCTGTAAACTTGACTAGAATTTCTTTGCACAGGATGTAAATGTTAGGGGAGCTTGGACAGCTGCCTCTTTGTGCTACATCACGTCACAAAGAAACAGTCTTACTGTGTGCGTCAGAGCTGGACAAGAAAGATAAAATGATGATTTCTAAGTTCCTGATGATTCTTCTCATCTTTTACACCCTGCAAAGAGAGAGAGGGGGAGGAAAGGGAAATTTTTGAGGTCACCGTCTTTGTGTTTGGCTTTTCTCACCTGGCGTAGTGTTTTTAAGGTCCATCCCTGTTATAGCTGGATATATAATGTGTCTGTACTTCATTCGTTGTATTGCCAAGTAAAATTTCATACTATTTATACACTACATCGTATTTGTCCTTTTATCCATTGGTGGGCATTTGGGTTGGTTTTTTGTTTTTTGTTTTTGCCATTATGAGTAGACTGCTAGGAACATTTGCATACATGTTTTTATTTTTATCACTTTAGTTTATTTTCCTTTTTTTAAAGTTTATTTATTTATTTTGAGAGAGATAGAGACAGTGCAAGCAGGGGAGGGGCAAAGAGAGAGAGGAAGAGAGAGAATCCCAAGCAGGCTCCACATTGTCAGCACAGAGTCAGACTCAGGGCTCGAACTCATAAAACTGGCAAGATCATGATCTGAGCGGAAACCAAGAGTCAGATGCTTAACCGATTGAGCCACCTGGGTGCCCCTGTGTACATGGTTTTAAGTGAACTTGATGTTTATTTCCCTGGAATATATACCTAAGAGTTGAATTGCCAGGTCATAGGTCACACTTGACCTTTTCAATAATATAATGTGGCAACTTCGTGAATCAGTATCTGGCCCCTTTCCAGGGTTTATTGTGTTGTTATCGTTTTAGTGGCTTTTCTGGTTTCATCCTGTAAAGTCTGTATTCTTTGTCATGGATGGCCACGCAGTATCTGTTCACTTTGGTGAGTGGTAGGCTAATGATTGAACAGAGGTTCCTTAACTGCCCGGGACCAATGAGTCTCCCAAACTTTGACAGGTACTTGACAACATTCCCGCAGCCTTCACTTCCCGGTTGCACAGAGCCTCAAGGTCAGTCGAAGGTGAGAGCGTAAGGCCTTCTCAGTCTTTCCTGAGCGTGACACAACACAGGGAATGCCTATGAACCTATGCGTGTGTGTGGCTTTCTAGAATCCAAGGAATATGCCTGGGTTTTTCAAGACCTCCTGTGAATAATTCATCCCCTAGCTTCTCCATTGACCTATTGTTTATGCCCCATGCGTCTACTTTAGTCCATCATTTTTGCTGACCTCCTACCCACCCCCAGTGCATTTTTATGGTGATGACCCTGCAGAGTCTTAGGACTTCACCTTCAAATGTTAGATTTTCGTCGTGGTCTGAATTTTGGTATTCTATCTTGCTGTCTTCTTGTTTGCATGGAGTTACAAATAATGGGAAAGTCTACCATCAAAACAAGTTATACTAAACTGTGTCTCTCAGTTCTTGGGTCGGATATCAGATCACTCTCATTATGGAACAAAATCATCACATGCCAAAGAAACAGGGGACTAAATGCCTACTCCAAGGAAGCTGGGAGACCCTTCTCTAGATCCTCGATAGGACAAAGGCATGAGTAACAGGGCAAAGAAGAAAGACAGCAGTTAACTTTATGTCCCAACAAAAAGGCTCTAAATTAGGGGTACCTGGGTGGCTCAGTTGATTAAGCATCCAACTTTGGCCCAGGTCATGACCTTACTGTTCGGAAGTTCGATCCCTGCATCAGGCTCTGTGCTGACAACTCAGAGCCAGGAGCCTGCTTCGGATTCTGTGTCTCCCTCTTTCTCTCTCTCTGCCCTTTCCCTGCTCACACTCTGTCTCTGTCTCTGTCTCTGTCTCTCTCAAAAATAAATACACATTAAAAAAACTCTAAATTCAGCCTGCTTCTGTCTTCCTCCGAGAGGTCCCACTCAGATGGACAAGAACTTGCCCTAGGATCTCAGCAAGGGTGACATAGCCTGCCCTGCCTTGGCCTTGTGTAAGTCCTAGACCATTCCCTAGCAGACATTGGCACAAGGCCTAACCCACCACCCACCGTGTACCGCTATGCCTTGCCTCTTGGCCGACCAGGCTCCCACCGTCTGGGAAATCAGCCTTCCTGGGAAGCCGCTATCATTTCTGTTTAGGAAAAGTTAATGGAGAAGCTTCTAACAGTCAGGCGAGAGCCCGCGATGTCCCTTAAATGTTGCCCCACAGCGCTGCCCTTGGAAGTTTGGGTGGGGCAATGATTCAGCTCGGACAAGGTGAGTGCAGGGGGCAGATGTCCCCTTGGGGGGGACAACAGGGCAAGCCCAGCCAGCAGACAGCTGACTGGCCCTGGCCGTGACCCTGATTTGCAATGTCTCCTTCAGGGACTTTCAAATCACATTAGGCTCTGGCTGTTGCTGACTTGACGAGCTGTGTCAGAGCTGCCAAGAGCTCTTCCGCTTGGCCTCACCAGGTGGCCCGGGCCCCGTGGGAGTCCGTGTATGCAGCGTCTAGGCTCTGCTTGGTCTGCTCCCCCAGACCGCCCCACCTGCCTTCCCGGCTGCCCTCGCTCTCGCACGCAGGGTCTCAGGTGTCCCCCACCTGCGTCCTAGACCAGCCATCAGACCCGGGCCTGAGGTGTCCTCTGGGGTGGCTAGATCCTGGCCCGCCAGTGGTCTCAGCCTTGGCCCCACATTACAAGTCATCTGGGGAACATTTAAAAATACCAAGGCCTGAATCCTACTCTGAGCCAATGAAATCAACGTCTTGGGGGAGAGACGTGTGCTTTTCAGGGGAGCCCGAGGCTGTGAGCAGGAAAGTGACTTCCCCACTTTGCACCGCTAGCAAGTGGTAGAGCTCCGGGCCTCTCGACCCTCTGCCCGGTGCCCTTTGCACTCTTACCAACACTGCTGTTGTCTCCACGTCGTTTCTGTGTCTGCGGTTCCCCACGCAGACTCCTTGAACTGTCGAGACTTTTATCCCTAGATACGGTAATGGAGGTCTGTGTGTTCCGATTGGGTATTTTTGAAAGCTTAATGGAAGTCATGCCTTCGTTTGTGATTAGAACACATGGGCTATGACTTAGTAAGTGTGAATTGTTTGGAAGCAAAAAGCTTTTACAACTCAAGAGCCGATAGAAGGAAGTGAATAAAGGGGTCACCGGTCAACTTTTTATCCTTAAAAAAATGGGCTGGGAAGTGTGGCACAAAACCCCTGTGACCATGACCCTTGTGACCTTGTCCAAATCCTAGCTGTCTCACCTTCCAGGGTTCTGGCCAGTGTACATGGCATTGTCAGATGCTGGATGCAGTGGACGGTCTAGGAAAGGCCTCACCGGCCGCCATGATGTGGAGCTCTGAGCAAACCACTGGGAGAATGTACTACCTTCTCAAATGTCCGGTCCCAGGGTGGAGGCTTCCAGGCCTGGCAGGCGGACCTGATTGCTATGCTCATCAGAGAAGAAAAGTGGAGGAGAGCAGAGTCAAAGGCATGGACCCCCAAGGGAGTGTGGGGGCGAGGCCTTTAACCCAGTGAGCCCTCCCACTGGTGAGCGGTGGCTGGTGAATGACAGGTGCTCACCAAGGTGTTCGTGCCGATGCCAAGAGAACAGGTGACAAAGTAACGAAGGGAGAACAGGAATGTGTTTTTCCCATGCTCCCTGGGGCAGGCTGCATAACGGCCCCCAAAGAGGTCCATGTCCTAACGCCCAGAATCTGTGAAATATTGTGGACTATCCTGGGCCCAGTTTAATTACAAGAGTCCTTCCAGGAGGGAGGCAGGAGTGTCAGAGTCGGACAGGAGAATGTGACTGTGGACGTGGAGGCCAGAGTGATGTGGCCGCATTCCAAGGAATGCACGTAGCCTCTTGAAGCTGGGAAAAGCACAGAACTGGATTTTCCTCTAGAGATTCCAGAAAGAACCACTCCTGCTCATATATGGACGTTAACCCAGTGAGACTGATTCTGGACCTCTGACCTCGAGAACATGAGAAGAATTCCTGGTAACGGTCATAATGCCTTGTTTATAGCTAAATGTGGGGGGAGAGTGTTTAGAAAACTACTATTTGATGTGGTCCACACTTGACAGATATATAATGCAAAGAAACTCTCTTTCCTCTTCCATCTCCCAGATTCTCCTCCTTAGAAGGACCTGCAGTTAAGAAGTTTCTTGTGGACACTTTTGGAGTAATTCTGTGCCCACACAGGCGTGCATGCACACAGATGATGCTGTGGGCTAATAGTACCATATTACACACAGTATTGTGCCCTTTCTCTTTCCACTTCCTAGTATCATGGAGCTAATCCTGTATCAGGGGTTGATTGCTGGGGGGGAGGGGGTGTGATTCTTGTCTGTAACAGCGATGTTGATTTCCTTTGTACTATATCATTATTGACACACCCCGTCGTTTAGTGATAGATATTTGGTTTGTTTCCAATTTCTTTCTGGTTCACATAATGCTGCAGTGAATATCCTAGTAATACTGCACTTTGGTCTGCAGAATGGCTCTACCAAAGGGCGTCTGCATTGTTTCATTTGGCGAGATATTGCCGAGTTGCCCACCTTTGAGATGGTAGCAATTCACACTCCCAGCAGCAGCGTTTGGAAGTGTCTGTCCCCCAGCCCCTGGCGACACAACATGTCATCTGACTTGATGTCCTCTAACAACCTGACGTGTGGGAACTGGGAAACCGTGAGCAACTCTGGGAATGGAGTCTGGAGGAGACCTGGGTCTCTGGGTGAGGCACCAGTGCCCCAGCCTGGAAGCCTCTCACCCTGTGTCCCCGGCAGCTGCACACCTACCTGGGCCATGAGGCGCCTGGGTGGGGGCCAGCACGCTCCCTCCTCCCCACTTGACTCTCGGCTCCCCTGGAGATGCGGCTGTGAGAGCCTGACTTCTCCAGCTCTCTCTTGAATAGTAAGCTCTTTCTTTGTGGCTCGATAGATTTCAGGGCCTTGAAGCTGAGCGGCAGCGTCCGGGGCATTCGGGGACAGGCCAGCTGCAGTGAGCTGCGGTGTGCTCCCGCCTCGTCTGGAATGAGGAAGGACAAAGGCATGACTGCATTTTCAGGACACATTAAAGCAGTGCCTTCTGATTGCTCTGCATTTGACACTTATCAAGCCTCTCCTCCTAATCCGAATAACAGCTTTATATAAGGGACAGGCATCCAGCTACTCAAAAACCACACCAGTTTTCCTTGTTATTAGCGTTCTCTCTCTGACTTGCCTTGCTCCTGTCTTGTCCCCCACAGGTTTCTTTCAAGAGGAGGAGTGTAGTCAGCCCATTCCCAAACTCTGCTTAAAAGGTATTGTTCATTTTAGACCTCCTCTTTTACCAAAGACTTCTTACTTACCAAATAGTTCCCCAAATGTATCTGTCAGGCTAAAATCGGAGTGCCTATGGGGGAATGCAGAATCTCTTTGTGAGTATCAAGATCACAAGGACTGAGAGAGGAGAACATGGAATCTCGGGCTTACCAGATACTTAGTCTCTGAAAAACATAAAAAGACTGTCGATGCAGATGGGGATGAAATCATGTCGTTTGGGCTACACTCTTTATACATAGTATTCTGGTCATCTTTCTTTCCTCCTGTGTATACGTGTGCGTGTGTGTGTGTGCTGCAGCTTGCACTATTATGAAGTCCATCAGAAAAATGTCCGGCCAAATGGTCAGCGATGGAAACAGAAAACTCACGAAGGGAAGTTTCAGATCCCCCGTCTAATAGAGACCCCCTCCTAAGACTTCCTTCATGGGTTGGTTGCGTGTGAGGATGTCCCTTAAAGCGAAGCTCAAGGGTAGCACGAGGGCTGTTGTGAGCATACCCATTTCCGTGGGCACCACCCACACAGGGTCAGAGTGAGGTGCTAGCCGTCCCTGAGAACAGATCCTGTCATTAGGAGTTGGTGTGTGAGGTGCCAAGTAATGAATACAGCTGGCAGGGGATGCATTTAGTTTCCCGACTGGGACTGACAAAGAGAAAGAAGCGAGAGGTGTGATTTGCTAGAACAGTTTTCCATCTACTCCTTCACTTCTCCAATTAAAAATCCTACCCATCGGTTGGCTTGTGTGGGCCGCAGACTGCTTGGACAAAGAAGGGACAGAAGATTGCAGGCAAATTTAGAAGTCATCTTTGAAGCATAACAGTAGATCTATTTTTAATGCCTCCATGAGAAATGAGTGGGTCATATTGTCTGCCTTCTCCCCAGCCATGGAGTTGTTAACACTCTGAGTTATCGGAGAAAGCATTTCTCTCCTTAGACTTCGTTCCAAGTGAACAACGACATTACTTTGTGTTCGTGGCAGTCTTGTGTCACTGTTCGAGGTACAAAAAGAGGAGGGAGCAGGGCACATTAAAATAAATTAATCCCGTTCAGTCAACAACAATAACCCCACGTCCTTCTGGGCTCAGTATTACAAATGCATGCGCACACAATGAGGTCAGGCACAAAATAAATATAAATGGCAAATAAAGAAGACTTCATCTCTCCAGGTCTCCCAGTGTGAGCATCAGAACAACACCACGATTCTTCTTTTTTTGTCTCCTGATGGTTTCTGTCTCCAAATTGTAGAAGCTCTTTAAAAACAATTTACAAAAATAAAAAATAAAATAAAATAAATTTCCAGTATTGGTGACATTTAGGGATAATTATAACAGTATTACCACTAATAATATCAATGAACACCACAGTGCTTACTGTGAGCTAGGACATTTCAAAAACACTTTTACAAATAAAAACTCATTTAATTCTCACAGAAATTCTATGAGATGGGTAGTTGGAGTATTTCCACTGTACGGTTAAAGAGACTGAGGCATGGAGAGGTCAAGTGACCAACCTAAGGCTACACAGCTAGGAAGTGGGTGCCAGAGCCTCTCAATAGAGCCTTTGGAGCCACCCAACCTCCAACTGCAAAGTCTCAGACTTTGCAGAGAACCCCTCTGGAGGAGTGTTGCTGCCTGCATGGCTCCCAAAGCTGGGGAGGGAGAAGAAGGAGAATGTGGCTGTGGGTTAGCGACACCATTCCCTGTTCTGTTTTATGTGTTCTACGGTAGGTGGCTTCTCTGGGTTGTGATTTCTTTACCTGAACCACGGGGTTGAGAGGAGTAATTTGGGCATATGAAAGCCCTTTGCTGACTCTAGACGCCTAGGCAAGAGACTGGAGGTGAGGCTCCGGCCCCTGCTCTTCTGGGACTCTGTTAATTACACAACTGAGCCTGAGCGTTTGAGGAAGAAAGATCTCAAAGGTCCCTTTAACTTGTCAAAATCACAAGACTAAACAAACTTTGGCAAACTGTCCCTAAAATGCTTTAACATACGCTCAGCTGTTTGCGTGAGCAGCCCCCGACCGTCTCTAGGAACCCGTCCAGTTTTAACAGGCTTTGATTCTATTTTTTTTTTCAGAGTTTATTATTATCAAGAGGATTCCATGAAAGGCAAGTTAAGTCTTAAAGCCACACTGTATCATATGAATTTTCCTTTTGATGAGCTGCCTTACATAAATAAAACGACTCCTTCCAGACAGACAACTTTGCTTCTAAGCACCTAAGCGTTTGCCTAAGAAGAGAATCTGACTAACAGACGTCCCATTTCCAACCATTTGAGACAAGGGACAGGTGCCCATCGCTCGGCCTGCCCCCCACTGGAAGGGACGCCTGGTGAGGAGAAATGCAAGCGCATGGTTCAGCCTACAGAATGAACACATGATGTCGTAATTTACATGCCACCCACTGACAACAAAATTGAGAGGTGACTTAGGATGAATTACACGTTTATCCTGCATTGTTAAAGAGGAACTGGAAGGTCAAATCTCATTGGTGGTTTTCAGACTTCTGAGGCTCACGGAATTTGGGGGAACCTGACAAATGCAAAGAAGACTTGAGAAAAATGCCCACGCGCATGTCTGCATGTCTACAGAAAAGATTGTGTGCAATTTCAGGAGCCCCCTGAGTAAGAATCCCAGGGAGAGAGAGACAGACAGAAGAGAGAGAGGAGAGAAGAAATACATGAAAACCTTGACTAAAGTGTTTTCTTTGTCTAACCTTTAAATTTAGACCTGGCCTTTAAAGCATCTGCAGGACTGGCCAGAGAGTTTGCAGGACCCAGTGCCAAATGAAAATGTAGGGACCCCTTTCCAAAAAATTATTAAGAATTTTGAGACAGTGATAGCAGAGCATTAAACCCAGCGTGGGGTCCTTCTGCACAGGTAATGCGCCTGAGAAGCTGGCCCTGGACACACGAGGCAAAGAGTCACGGCGGGCACTTCTGGTCCGTCTTTGAAACTATTGCCTTGTAAACTATAATATCCTGCATTGAGAAATGTTTGGTGAACTTGATATTATAATTTCCTTTTAAACTTTAACATGGTCTTCATGTTGATGATGGATGGAAAAAATTCAACAAAAGCCAATCTGTTTCCCTACTTCTGCCAATGCCGACTTGTGAGAGAGAGAGAGATACAGCATCTCTCTCTGCAGCAGACAGCTCAGGGCCGATTATTATTGGGCAGACCAGCCCCCCTGGGGTGTCTGAGCTGTGTCACCTTTATAGTCTGTTGCTCATAAACTGTGACCCCTTTAACAGTTTTCTATTCATCAGAGTATCATGCACACAAGCTGTAAAACAAGCGAACACTTCCCGACGACTCCTGTGAAAAACCGGCGATCCCTTAACCTACTACCCTTTCCTTCCCATCCTTCTGTCCAGGACTTGCAACTCGAGCTGCTTCTGGTGGTATTTATCCTCATCTTTCCGGATAAGACGCTTGTCTGCAATTTTTGGATTCATCGATTTGGGTCATTGTCTATTGACCTCTGGAGGCAGACGGCTGTGATTTGTAGAGGCTCAATATTTTTTGAAGATTCCTTGTATTCTGGTCATTTCCTGCATTCCCAAGATAGAAGCCATAAAAATTGCATGCTCGGCCTCACCGGCAGCCGGGTGCTGGAATGTAATTTCGACGTCATCCATCTGATGCACCTGCTCGAATTCTGACCGGCAGTGGGCACACGAGGAAAGAGGCCCCCAGAGGAAGGAGTCTACTGGTGCCCATGGAGGTGTAGGTCTGGGGGCAGAGGCTCTGTCACGTGGTCTGGGGTGCCGATGGCATCAGGTGCCAGCGGTAGTGTGGGTGCTGGGCACCGGAGGCAGTGGGACATCCACAGTGCTCCCACAGCATGTCAGACGTTGCTCCCAGAGAGATTCTGGAATGCACCTGATACCCTCCGAAACCTCATTTCCTGCCTTAACGAGCCGGCGTGGAGCCTGCTGTCGGCACCCGGGAGCCTTGACTGACACCCTCCATGGAGGAAATGGCTCTCTGACGCTGCTCTTCCTCTCCCATTGTGTTCCCACTGTCATTTTTGGTTAAATCAGTCTTCAGTGTCTATACATTGTTGTAAATGTAAATGTAAAAAAATATTGTTTACTGCTGAGCCAGTTTGCATATTATGGGTAATAGGAAGTTAAAGAGGAACATCCCCAGCCCTGCTTTTTTTCTCAGTGTTGGCTGCATTTCCAACACAATAGATAGGAATGATTCCCAGTTTCCAAAGTGAGGCGTGGGGTCACCTAAGCAAGACTGGCAGTGGAGAATCCAATAACTAGATTTGCCCTTAGTTGACCAGCCAGCCCCAGCCCATTAAAAGGCGCTGTAGAGGAATGCCTGGTGGCTTAGTCAGTTAAGCGTCCAACTCTTGATTTTACCTCAGGTCATGATCTCGTGGGTTATGAGATCAAGCCCCACATCAGGCTCTGCGAGGACAGTGCAAAACCAGCTTGGGATTCTCTCTTCCTCTCTCTCTGTGCCTCCCCTGCTCATGCACACATACTCTCTTTCAAAATAAAAGAATAAACAGTTTTTTAAAGGGGCTGTAGAAACCTAGGAAATTGGGAATTGGATGAGTATTTCTGGAGAGAGCCATCGGAATGCTGAGAACTGTAACACCAGCCCTCCCCCCACCCAACTCCATCCCACACCAACACATGGGAGGTAAGGGGAACTGTCTCCCTCACTTGCAGCTTTGGGGAGGCCTGGCACGCCCAGAGTTTGTCAGAGCAAAAGTTGAAGGACATGTCACTTGAGTCAGATGGCCCACATGAGAGGGGTCACCTATGTTCAAGAGGATAGTCTGGAAGAGCATTGATCCTGAAAGGAGATAGACCACTGGGTTCCCAGCAAACAGAGAGGAAACTGGAGGAAGGCATTTGCCTCAGGAGAATTACAGGGGCGCCTGGGGGCCTTAGTTAAGCGTCTGGCTCTTGATTTCAGCTGAAGTCCTGATCTCACAGTTCGTGGGTTAGCCTGCTTGGGATTCTTTCTCTGACTCTCTCCCTGCCCCTCCCCCACCAATACTCTCTCTTCTTCATAACAAATAAATAAACCTCAAAAAAAGAGAATTTCAGATGACAAATTCCCAAGAATCGAGGTGGGAATATCTATTCTCCTCGCAAATTTCCCCGTAAAAGAAGGCATAATCTCTGAACACACACATCCAAAAAGCAAGTGGAGGTGGTGGTAGACTTTCTTATTCCTTTACCTCTCCCTTCTTTCCTCTGCTCTGAACCTGAAAAAGCCAGAACTTTTGCTTAGCAAACTGAGAACAAGGAGATGAAGCACGCGACTGAGTAGCCAACCTACCATCGACCTGAGTAGTCAAAGGGGCATCGCTGTAAATTTAAGTGGCATCCATACCATTAGGTAGGTCTGGAAATGCCATTTACCAAAATGCAGCATTTTTATAATTATATGTAATCAGAAAGCTTTTAAATTATTTGATAAAGACATCCTCCTCCATACACATATGAGTCAGAGGACTTGTTCTAGATTTCATTCAAATGGTGAGACAGAAACCAGCTGTGTGGAGCAGACTTAAGTAGGGGGTAGGGGAAGAAGAATAAAGTGGGGTTTGTTTTCAGTGCAAGCAGTTTATTTGAGATGCCATCCCAGAAACCAAGAGCAATGGAAGGGGGTGAGTGTCACAGAAGGACAAGGCCACAGAAAGCTGTATTAGTTAAGTCATTGAGGTAGACGAGGCCAGGCTTAATCCTGCCAGGACTTCTGAGGCATATACAGAATGTCTCCCAGAATTGGCTATCAGTGCATGGAAAACAAGGTCATTTATCTGTCAACTCTTGTCCATTGTTGAAAGTCGTACTTTAGAGTTGTTGCTGTTTTAAATTACATCTAGGGGCACCTGGGTCGTTCAGTCCGTTAAGCATCCGACTTTGGTCCAGGTCATGATCTCTCAGTTCATGAGTTCCAGTCCCATATCGGGCTCTGTGCTGATAGCTCAGAGCCTCGAGCCTGCTTCTGATTCTGTGTCCCTCTCCCCCCGGTCCTCCTTCGCTCACACTTTGTCTCTGTCTCTCTCAAAAATAAATAAGGGCACCTGGGTGGCTCCGTTGGTTAAGCATCTGACTTCGGTTCAGGTCGTGATCTCTCAGTTCATGAGTTTTAGCCCTGTGTTGGTTTCTGTGCTGACAGCTCGGAGCCTGGAGCCTGCTTCAGGTTCTGTGTCTCCCTCTCTCTCTGCCCCTCCCTCACTTGTGCTCTGTGTCTCTCTCTTTCAAAAAATAAATAAACATTAAAAAGATTTTTAAAGTAAATATTTTAAAAAATTAAAATTAAATTACATCTGCGTTATGACTCTTTCAGTGTAGTAATTACACACATTTTCCTATTTCCTTTCTTGTTCAAGTTTTTTAGTTTTTTCCAGACCTAATAATTGCCTCATTTTTTCATATTACACGAACCCCTCTAATTGTCCCATCAACACTTGGTTCTTTAAAAAATGTGCAAACATGTCCATTTGTTTATTTACTCCTCCTACTGACTTCCTTCCCAGGGCCTCTCTACCTTCAGCAGTTTGGTTGTTCTTGTCTTGCCTTTTTCTTGCTTCCTGAGACGTTCTTGTGTCTCTCCCTGTGTTGAATCCATGTGTTTTATGCCTTCTCATTTCTTAGTTCACCTCTTAGTTTACCCCTTGGTTTAGTATAAAAAAACCTCCCAGAATCTTCAACAACTGCTGCAAGGGAAAATTTCTACTCCTTACATTTTTAAAGATTTAAAACATTTTTTTAAATATAATCTCTATACCCAAGGTGGGGCTCAAACTCACAACCCCAAGATCAAGAGTTGTGCACTCCGCCGACTGTGCCTGCCAGGTACCCCACTTGTAAATGTTTTTATTCCACCTTTACCTTTGATTGATAGTTTAGTTGGGTACAGATTTCTAGGTTGAGACAAATTTTTATGTGGAATTTTAAAGATATCACTACCTTGTTTTCCAGCTTCCAGGGGTGGTATTGAGAAGTAAATGGTCATTTTAAGGTTAACTCCCTAGTATATAACTGGGTTCCCCTCTCACTCTCTAAAAACTTTAATATCTTTTATCTCTGAGGTCTGAAATTTCATGATTACATATATTAAGCACTCAGTGAGTTCTTTTGATTTAGAGACTAATTTTATTGGGATGCCCAGGTGTCTCAGTCAGTTGGGGATCTGACTTCAGCTCAGGTCATGATCTCACAGTTCATGAGTTTGAGTTCTGCATCAGGCTCTGTGCTGACAGGCCAGAGCTTGGAGCCTGCTTCAGATTCTGTGTCTCTTACTCTCTCTGCCCCTCTCCTGCTCATGCTCTGTCTCTTTCTCTCTCAGAAATAAGTAAACATTAAAAAAAAAAAAAACAATTTCCTTAACATTAGGAAAAAATGTTCTGCTCTTCACTTTTTAAAAAAATTAAGACGATTTTTTAAAAAGTAGCTTAAGTTTCACTGCAAAATTAAGGAGAAAGTACAGAAGTTTCCCATATGTCCTTGCTCCTACGTGTGCATAACCTCGCCTGTTATCAACATGACCCACTAAAGCAGTACATTTGTTACAACTGATAAACCTGCCCTAATACATCCTAATCACCCAAAGTCTATGATTTACAGGTTCATTCTTGGTGTTGTACATTCTATGAGTTGGGCAAATGTAAAATAACATATATCCATTATTATGGTGACAGAGAGTCTTTTCACTGTCCTAAGAATTACCTGTGCCCTGCCTATTCATCCGTACCCACTCCCGACTCCTGCCAACCACTGATCTTTCTACTGTCTTCATAGTTTTGCCTTTTCCATAATGTCATGTAGTTGGAATCATATAACATGTAGCCTTTGTATACTGGCTTTTTTCACTTAGTAATATGCACTGTTTTATTAATAACAGTTTTCCTCTTGGGGTGTCTGGGTGTCTCAGCTGGCTAAGGATCTGACTCTTGATTTTGGTTCAGGTCATGGTCTTGTGACTTGTGAATTAAAGGCCCACAGCAGGCTCTGTGCTGACAGTGGGGAGCCTGCTTGAGATTCTCTCTCTCCCTCTCTCTCTGTCCCTCTTCTGTTAGCTCTTTTTCTCTCTCTCTCAAAAAAAAAAACAACTTTAAAAAATATAACAATTTTCCTTTTTATATTCTCTATTCTTTCTTTATGGAACTCTTCCTAGTAGGATTTTATACCTCCTCAACTGAGCCTCTGATTTTCCTCTTTTCTATTTTATGTTCCCAGTCTCTGTTTTATTTTCTGAGATAATGTTGTCTTACAGCTTTATCTTGAGGATACTTGTAAAACTTTCTATTACATAAACAAAAATTTCCAAGGAAACAGAATGGAGATTTTTCCCCAAAATTTAAAATAGAATTATCATATAATCCAGAAATTCAACTTCTAGGTAAATAACCCAAAAGACTTGAAAGCAAGGTCTTAAAGAGTTATTCAAATATCTCTCAGGCTTACAAAGCCTTATTTACAATAGCCAAAAAGGAGAAGCAACCCAGGGGTCCTTTGACAGATAAATGGATAAGCAAATTGTAAGCACATACAATGGAATATTATTGAGCCTTAGGAAGGAAGAAAATTCTGACACACACTACATCATGGATGAACCTTGATGTTAAGTGAGATAAACCAGTCAGAAAAGTCAAATCCTATATGATTCCACTTAAATGAGATACCTAGAGTAGTCAAAGTTAAGAGACAGAATATAGGCTGGGAGTTGCCAGGCCTGGGTCGTGGAGGGGGGGAATAGGGAGTTACTGTTTAATGGGTACAGTTTCAGTTTTGCAAAATGAAAAGAGTTCTGAAGATAGATGGTGGTAATGGTTGCATGACCACACTGATGCCACTCAACTGTACACGTACGAATGGCTAATATGGCAAGAAGCAACGGCGTCGGTGAGGATGTGGAGAAAAAGGAGCCCTCATGCACTGTTGGTAGGAAGACAGACTGGTGCAGCCAGCGGAAAACAGTATGGAGGTTCCTCAAAAAATTAAAAATAGAACTACCCCAGGATCCAGTAATAGCTCTGCTAGGTATTTACCCAAAGAATACAAAACCACTAGTTAGAAAAGGCATATGAACTGCTGTGTTTACTGCAGCATTATTTCCAATAGCCAAGGTAGGAAGTATCCCCCAATAGATGAATGTATAAAGAAGACATGGTATACACACACACACACACACACACACACACACACACACACACACAGAACTATTACTCAGCTGTAAAAAAAGAATGAAATCTTGCCATTTACAACAATATTCATGGAGCTAGAGTGTAGAATGCTAAGCAAAGTAAGTTGGCCAGAGAAGGAAAAATACCATATGATTTCACTTATACTTGGAATTTGAGAAAGAAAACAAATGACCAAAGGGGAAAAAAAAAAAGAGAGATGCAAACCAAGAAACAGACTCTTAACAATAGAGAACAAAGTGCTGGCTACCAGAGGGGAGATGAGTAGAGGAATGGGTGAAATAGGTGATGGGAGTTACAGAGTAGTCTTATCATGAGCACCGAGTAATGTATAGAATTGTTGAATCACTCTACTGTATACCTACTTATACGCCACTGTATGTTAACTATACTGGAATTAACATAAAAAACATAACAAAAATAAAAATAAAATGTAAAGCATTTATATTAAAAAAGGAAACGGTTTAGATGGTAAATTTTATGTACATTTTGCCACAGAATTTTTCACTTCCAAGAGCTCTTTTCTATTTTCTAATTGTTTTTTATGGCATCTTGTGCTTGTTTCAAAAATTCAAAATCTTCTTCTCTTTCTCAGGAATAATCTTTTTCCCATTGAACTTTTTTAAAGAATATATTCTTCTGTTTCAAACACTATCTCTAGAACTGAGGATTTCTTAATCTCTAATTTCTTTTGTTATTTGTCTTTGATGTTGAGGCTTTCCTTGAATATCTTTGATGTTGAGGGCTTTCTATTCAGATTTGAGCGAGGTAAGAGAAAGCGGGATGGAAATCTCCATGTTGGGGGTGCTTTTTGATGGGTAGATTTCACCAGAGAATCAGGGGACACTGAGAAAAGCAGCCATTTCAATTGGGGATTCCAAAATGTCAACATCTGGAGGTCTTTATTCTGGTGTTTTTTAGAATACCTAAAGAGAAGTTTAACTGCCTTCCGGAGTCCTGAGTGGGGGAGGGTTCAGGGATCCCACCATTTTTGTACATACACTTTCACTTCATTCCCATGTTTTTAACCATGTTTCTCCATCTGCCTCCTGATTACTTAGGTCCTTGACTTGACAGCCTCTTTAGTTCAATTTCTTTAGAGAATGAATTTCCTAGATCAGATCTAGGAGACAGGGATGGGAAAATAGAGATTCAATTGTCCTGTGTATACTTTCAGACTGTCCTCTTCTTTCAGCCTTGAGCCTTGCTTTCACTTTCTGCATATTTGGGTCTCCGTTTCCTGGGGTTTTCCACAGTTCCATGGGGTGGGGGGTTGGCTTACTCCTCTGTATGTACCCTGGCTTCTTTGGCTTTACTCAACACTTACCACCCTCTTTCTACTTTGTAATCTATTATCTAGGCTCTTGCCTCGTTCTTTTTGTCCTTGAGGTTTACAATTAGAAATTTTCCTATTGCCATTTCCAGAGTTTTGGGGAATAAGAGAAGAAACATCTGCAAGGTTAATCTGTTTAACTAAATGTTACAACTGTTGACTTAAAACACCATCCACATTATTGGAGAAATGTCATTCTTGTTTCTGATTCATTGGCTAGAATTCATCACACCCCGTTTCACAGAAACTGACTATCTTTATTCAAATGTTGGGCCAAACCTGCAAAATAAGTTGTTTAAGTGACCAAAAAATGGTATGGCATTTGCAGTAACGAAGCCTGACCTACTTAGCTATCTGCCCTCAGGAAGTTTTGTCTTGTATAGATTAGGTTCCCTTCTCTTTATCCTCAGTCCAGGACTTCTGTAGGTTTCAAATATTTTCTAGGATATAGTATATGTATATTTTTTTTCCTAAGGAAAAAACCTCCAACTCCGGTTACTAGTATATTAATATCATAGCGTATGTGGGGGAAACATTTTGTGACACTACACTTCCTTCTGTCCTCTGTCCTCTACCTCTTTACCAACAAAATTTCAATTTTGTTTTGGTCAGCAATTATTTAAAGTTAAATCTCCAGGGGCACCTGGTTGGCTCAATTGGTTAAGAGCTCAACTTTGGTTCAGGTCATGATCTCACAGTTCATGAGTTCGAGTCCTGCATCAGACTCTGTGCTGACAGCTCGGAGCCTAGAGCCTGCTTCAGATTCTGTGTCTCCCTCTCTCTCTGCCTCTCTCCTGCTTGTTCTCTGTCTCTGTCTCTCTCTCAAAAATAAATGTTAAAAAAAATTTTTTTAATCTTTTTAAATTAAATCTCCATCTCCCAGTCTCCTTTAGAGAGAAGACACTCCTGACCCATTGGATGCAAATGGGTGGGACTTTTAGGAAAGCTGTTTTAAATGGAGCTCACTCAACCGGCATGAGTCTTTTTGACCTCTGGCCTTCCTCTGATTCTTGCCTAGACCATGGACAGGGTGCTAAGGCTGAGTTGGCACCTTGCAGCCATTAGTTGACCAACATGAGGTCAAAGCCATACGAAAAGGCTGGCTGATAGGACAGGAGGAAGCCGGGTTTCTGATGACAATGCGGGGGCCGCCATGTTAGACCTGCTGGGCTTAAGTATTTCTTGTTATGTGAGAAAACAAAACCTCTTATATATTTAAACCTCTATTTAGTCACATTTTCAGTTATTTTGTAACTCAACACAGCCCACGCTGACACAAATTCTCTGTCTTTTAGTAGGAACCTGTGCTCAGTCATATGTTCAGAGAGGGTGATTACAGGAATTGTGGGCTATGACGGCATAGGAGCTGCTTGCTGCTGGTGCCCCAGACGTCACCCCTTGGCGCTCACCATTTCTTTGCATGGCACCTGATTTCCATCTGGCCAGTGCCTATGACTTTGCCTGAGGGCTTCCTCCAGCCACTGGGGTCTGTTCTCTTTATACACGGAACAGTCTGGAAGGACATTTCAGGGAGTTAATGTTCCCCTTGTTCTCACCATTTGGGAACATCCTCCAACCAATGGCTGATGGGGTGGTCTATAAATACCCCCCACTCCCTTGTCCCTCAAGTGGGATCATTCTGAATCAGGTTCTATACTGGTTCCCAGGAATCATGGAGATGATTTGAGCCTCATTCGCCCACAGTAGCCACCAACTTGATAGCATGTACTTTTGTGGCTTCCTTTTCTTCTCTGTCTCACTTCTACACTCTCCTATTGGGGGTCCGCTGGTATCGCCTCACAAATAACCTACCTGCTCGAGAATCTGTCTCCGCATCTGCTGCCGGGGGCGACCCAAACCAAGATAATGGAATTTTACAGAGTTGCTTGGAGGACACGAAGTTAAAGAGGCAAGAAGTGCCGTGTGCCCTTTGCATCAAACTAAGGCAGTCTTTGCAGTACGGGTCAGGAAATGGTTCCTGCTAACCCCGCATTACAGGGTCTCTGCCTGTCAATCTTTTCTTGGTGATTCTCTTCCTCTTCTATAACTTTCTGTGATCCAGACCCCCATGTGGCAGACTAAGAAAGAGGAGTCAGAATGAGCTCCAGGTCGGCAGACATCTGGCTGGGGGGTGTTGAAGGCAGCCAGAAAGTCTGGCCATGAAAAGTGAAAGGGCAGGACCCCAGCTCCAGCTCCAAAGTTTGTAGCTGGATGAAAATGTTTATAAGCTCTGTGAGGTATGTGGGATTTACCTCAGGTAACTGATTTCTTCCTTTTCTGGTTCTCTTGCCTAAGGGGCCATCTCAGGACGTCATTACAAGTGCTCCAAAGAACCAATACAAGAACCCAAGTTTTTAGCATTTTTTATAATAATAAGCATATTTGAGGAACATGGCTAGGTCACATGTCCTTGATTTTCAAAGAAAAATTCCTGATTTAAAGTATTCTGCCTCACTGATGGAACTGGGTTCAGAAGCTAGTGAGGCCCCAAGTTTTAGGATCAGATATAATCGAACCTGTAATTGGTCTAGAATATTCCATACTATATGAAGACACACTTGTTCCGTTAGAAGAGGGGTCAGCAAACTACTGCCCATGAACCAAACTGGGCCCAGTGCCCATTTTTATAAAGTTTCACTGGAATATAGTCACGCCCGTTTGTTTACACAGCATCCATGGCTGGGTTTTGTTTTGTTTGCCTCATGGTGATATAGTTGACTAGTTGTGACAGAGACTGTACGGCCAGCAAAGCTTAAATGTTTACTGTCGGGACTTACAGAAGCAGCTGGCTGACCTCTGCCTTAGGCAACCACCGAGAATCCCACCCAGATCTGCCCCATCAGGAAACACCCACCTGCCTTACCCCACCCCCATCCTACCACCAACTCACCTCAGTTCCAAGAAGGGTGCTTCTGAAACTCCAACGTGTATGGGAGTCAACTGGTAATTAGTTGTTGGAAATACAAGTTCTGATTCAGTACGTCTGGGATGGGGCCAAGACTGTACCTATCAGGCTCCCAGGACACGCCCATGCTCTGGTCTGAGGACCACCCTTGGAGGAGCAAGGTTCTAGAAGACTGGATTCTCCTCACTAAGACAGCAACTTCTCATCAGTGCTCCTCATTGTTTGGCATCATCCAGCAATACCATCCCCCTCCTTGACCTTCTTCCTTCCCCAACACAGACCACCTGTCCCCCTCCCCCTGTCATTCCCTCCCCGCTCCAAGTACAAGAACATGGATCCACCATCTCCCCCTCCCAGGGAGCTCTGGTCTCCTGTGTGAGAAGCATTTCAAGAGTTAACAAGCTATGAAACCAACAGCCGGAGAGATGCCAGAACTCTAATTAGTCTCCCTTTTTATATTTAGTTTGCTATTAGATAATGCTCAACACCTGTTCACCAGACGAATCTGTTTTTAATCTCTTCCATTTCACTTTCTTGGACATGTGGCTGCACAGACATGTTGCACTGCATGAGAAATGGGGTGAAAGCCAAACAAAATAGCCATTTCTTTGGAAATAGAAGCACGACAAGGGACTTTTGGGCCAAGCACGAGGCGCCGGCGGGGAAGACAACTCCGTGGCTGGGATTCACCGCTCGGAACTCAGGCGCCCATTGCTTTCCTTCCCTTGACTTTAAGCTCCCCCGAAACTTTGAAATGAGTTTCCCGCCTTCCAGTGCAGAGGGAGGAGATTCCAGGGAAACTCTCCTCCACTGGGCTGCAGTCAGAGAGCCGGCAGACGGTTTTTTACAGACACGATCTAAATATTGCTAATTTTGATTTGATTGTTTCATTGGTGTGAAGTCGCCCCAAAATAGGCAGTTCCAGCCTTATGGATCCTGAGAGCTTTTCTTAGATGTCACCAGTGAACCAGGAATACTGAAGCAATTTAAAAACCTTGCCTTCCTTCTTGAGAGTCTATGTGTGTTCTAGAAGTGGAAATTACCTCTTCCATGGAATCCACAGGATTGGCCATTTATAACGGGGCTGCCGCTTTATCTCAGTTTACCTGCAAAATAGCACCAACTCAGTCTCATCCAGTGATTGTTGAAACCTTTGTCGCGCGGGAAACATTGTCCTTTCCGAGAAGGGTTCCCAGCCATAGAGGCCTCTGGGCCCATGAAATGTCCAAATGTCCTTCTTTTTTTGTTTTTTAATGTTTTCTTTATTTTTGAGAGAGAGAGAGAGAGAGAGAGAGAGAGAGAGAACATGAGCAGGGCAGGGGCAGAAAGAGAGAGGGGCAGACACAGAATCTGAAGCAAGTCCCAGGATCCAAGCTGTCAGCACAGAGCCCGGCTCGGGGCTCGAACTTACGGACCATGAGATCATGTCCTGAGCTGAAGTCGGATGCTCAACCAACTAAGACACCCAGACACCCCATGAAATGTCCTTCTTGATGTATGTGTTAGAGTCTATGCAAAAGTACAGATCATTCATTTCCTTTTCACTGCTCAGAACTCATTCATCAGCACATGTTGAACATTACATTAACATGTCAGTAAAAGAAGCTCTTAGCATCTTGTCACTGTTCGTGGTCAGCCATCTCCCATGTTATAACATCATAGATATCTCCAGAAGATAATCCAATAGCGTCTACTGGCCATATAATTTGTCAGACATTAATAAAGACCAGAACTATCAGAAAACAAAACAAAACAACAACAAAAAACCCTCCTTTTGGGGTCCTTGGGCTTTATCAAGTGTTATGCAGTGGCTAGAACTGACCAACAGATGTGGAGACACAGATCCATGCCTTGTTTCTGAAATAATGAGGACAGAGATGTGAAGAGAGGGCTGGGTTCGGAAGTTTCCTTCTTTCCAAAATCTGTCCTGAGCCAAAACTTCCCCAGAGTCCAACACAGTGGAGAGACTCTAATCCTGGAGGTGAACGGGAAGCTGTAACAGGTCATTGCTTGTAGATTGTCACGTGAGCATACATCCTTCAGTCAGGACTTTCCTGTCCTAACCCTCCTGAAATGTCGTGCAACAAACCTTTCACTCACAAAATGAAAGTGCAGTGTTGCGTGACTACGTCAGAGTTTGCAATATTTGAGTTTATTTTAATTTTTTAGTTTTCTGTTTTATTTATTTTATTTAAAAATTTAAACTTTTTTAATGTTTTATTTATTATTGAGAGAGAGAAATAGAGCATGAGTGGAGAAGTAGAACATCAGGGAGAGAGGGAGACACAGAATCTGAAGCAGACTCCAGGCCCTGAGCTGTCAGCACAGACCCTGACGCGCAGCTCAAACCCACGAATTGTGAGATCATGACCTGAACCGAAGTTGGCCGCTAAACCGACTGAACCACCCAGGTGCTCCTATTTAAAAATTTTTTTAATGTTTATTTAAGAGAGAGAGACAGACTGTGAGTGGGGGAGGGGCAGAGAGAGAGGGAGACAGAGGATCTGAAGCAGGCTCCAAGCTGTCAGCACAGAGCTCGACCTGGGGCTCGAACTCATGAACCGTGAGATCATGATCTGAGCCAAAGTCAGACCCTCAGCTGACTGAGTCACCAGGTGCCCGATTGGTGTTCTGTTTTAGACAGAGGACAGGCTTCACCCAAATGCTGTTTGGGGTGCTCGTACCCGGTCGCAGATGAAAACTCCAAGCTCAGTGGAGCTGTGGAAACACGGCAGGCCAAGAGCCCGTGCCCTGAGTCTGAACTGGGATTAAGCACCAATAGGGGAACGCAGCATTTCTTCTCTCCGTGCCTCAACCCTGACAGAAGAGAGGGCTGGCTCCTGAACTAGCTCCAGATAAGGGCACTGGGTGATGGCCGCACCCAAGCCCAGAGCCCCCGGGGCCTGGCTCCTCGCTCCCAGCCATAGCCCCACAGCATGCTGTGCTAGGATAACAGATGACCCCCAGACAGCAGCCTTGTCTCAGGCCCCCCAGGACCTCTCCCGTCCTCTCTCTTGACTCTTGGACCTTCTCTGAGCCTCCAGCCCCTGACTCTGCCCTCCGGTTTACAATGCCTGCTTCGGGCCTCCCTCTTCACCCTGACCTGGGCCACCAGCCTTGGCTCCCTACACATGAGACACACCCTCCCATGGGACCCTCAGCCGCTGCCCTGTGATCCCTCCGTGGGGAGGCTAGGACCTCTCTGGGGACCAGGGAGTCAGGAACCAGGAGATGGAAGAAGTAGGGGAACTCTCTAGGACCAGGGAAGCCATGTCTCTTGGCTACTCTGACTAAGGCGTTTTCTACCACCACAGCATGAAGGGATTGGCCCTTAACCCCGGAACCTCTCTGTAGCTTATTGTCAGTTTCTGGAAGTATTGTCTTTACCGCATGGTAAATCCACATTAGTTCATTCCATGGGGTGGGCTCCGTTGCTGTCAATTTTTTCTCTTCTTTTTTTTAAAATTTAGTTTTGAGACAGAAAGAGACAAGAGTACCAGTGGAGGAGGGGCAGAGAGATAGGGAGACACAGAATCACAGCAGGCTCCAGGCTCTGAGCTGTCAGCACAGAGCCCGCCGCGTGGCTCAAACTCACGAATTGTGAGATCATGACCTGAGCCGAAGTCGGACCCTTAACCGACTGAGCCACTCCGGCACCCTAGCAATTTTTTTTAAATGCCACCACCCTGAGGTTAAAAGATTATAAAAAAAATAGGTCTCTGCCTTAGGAAGTAGATCTCCAGGCTGTTTCCGTGTGTGATCACATCTTACACATTTGTAGCATTGACTTTATGCTCAACCGATATATTACTTGGGTTTTTCCAGAGAAACAAAATTGATAGAAGATAACAAAATTGATAGGATATACATATATCCTTCAAAAAGACATTTACATAATATTACATACAAATATATACAAGATATTTAAAGATTTATTACAAGGAATTGGTTCCGTGGTCTTGGAGGCTGAGACGTCCAAGCTGGAGGCCCAGGTTGCCGATGGTGGAGTTCCAGTCTGAGTGCAAGTCAGATAGTGGAGGACAACTAAGACCCCAGTATGACAACAGCCAGGCAGACAGAGCGAATCGTCTCTCCCTCCCTCAGCCTTTTTTCTGTTTGGGCCTTCAGTGCTCACGCACGCTGGGGAGGGCTCTGCTTGACTCAGCTCACCGCTTCAAATGTCCATCTCATCCAGAAACACCCTCGCAGACGCATCCAGAATACTACCTGACCAAATATCTGGGCTCCCATGGTCCAGGCAAATTGACACATACCAGTAGCCATCACCCTCCTCCTTGGAAAACACCCCCCTTCTTCCTCCCTTCCTCCAGGCTTCTCTAGAGCATGAAGTCCATATTTAAAAATACTTAAATACACCCACAGGATCCCCTGTTTACAAAGACAATCTTCTTTAAAGAATTTTGCCAGAAAAGTTCCAGAGAGGACTCCGATGGGCCTGGTTTGGGTAAGGCGCCCATTCTTGAGAAACTCGCTAGATCCACAGGGAAGGGACCTCCGACTGGCCAGCCTGGAGCACCAGGACGGTCCCTGCACCGAAAGAGACAGAGCTCCTACACGAGGGCATCGAATCTACTGGAATCCTTGGGTCTCCAAATTCCATGAGTTTGGTGAACTTGGAGACCTCGCATTTTTATTTTAACCGTGCTTGAACTGAAATGGAATGTTTCTTTTAAGGATAAACATAGGCCAGTAGTATTAATAGTGCCTGCAACTTTGAAGCCAGTAGAAATCACAGATATATTTTGTATCCCATTAAAGTCAAGGCAGAAATCTCAAAATAGCATGTGTGTTCACCTCCACTCTAAAAGTGCCAGAGTTGGGGGCACCTGGGTGTCTCAGCTGGTTGAGCATCCAACTCTTGATTTCTTCTCAGGTCATGATCTCACAGTTTATGGGATCAAGCCCCAAGTCAGGCTCTGTGCTGACGGTGCAAAGCCTCCTTGGGATACTCTCTCTCTTTCTCCCTCTCTCTCTTCCCCTCCCTACCCTCTCTCTCAAAATAAATAAATAAACTTAAAAAAAAATGGTGAAATTATTAGGCCCATCCCAGAACCCTTTGAGCTAACGCATTAATAAAGACACAAGGATATAGCTATCACAGAGTATGATCTTTCTGGTAACTGTCTTTCAATATGATTACTTCCCTTGTAACCTTATGTGTTTATTTTATAAACTTTATTTATTTATTTATTTTTTTAATGTTTTTTTTTTTTTTTAATTTTTGAGAGAGAGAGAGACAGCTTGAGCAGTGGAGGGTCAGAGAGAGAGGAGGACACAGAATCTGAAGACAGGCTCCAGGCTCTGAGCTAGCTGTCAGCACAGAATTAATGCGCCCTGCTCCCCTCAAACTCCGAGTATTAGCAGGTGACTCAAGTGACTCAAGTCCTTTCAATGTGGAAGGACTTACCCTTGGCTATTCACGACCCTCTGGAGTCTTGCTGGGGCTTTAGGGAGGGGAAGCAGCAGGGCATGGGGCAGGGCTGAGGGGGCTCTGCCCGGCTCCCTCTGTCCCTCATGTAGAAAACAGAAGCCTGCAGGGTTCAGACGACTCAAGTTGGCCGTTCATCTTCACTGACTGTTTTGGAAGTACAAACATATTTTGATATTTTCATTTTCCTAAAAGCTTTCCTCTTCTCACTTTTTTTAAAAAAATGTTTTATTTATTTTTGAGACAGAGAGAGACAGAGCATGAGCAGGGAGAGGCAGAGAGAGAAGGAGACACAGAATCTGAAGAAGGCTCCAGGCTCTGAGCTAGCTGTCAGCACAGAGTCCGACGCGGGGCTGGAACACACGAATGTGAGATCATGACCTGAGCCGAAGTCGGACGCTCAACCGACTGAGCCACCCAGGCGCCCCTCTTCTTGCTTTTTTAATTCTGGCCCCATAGAGAGACTAACAAAGCTGAGGATTGTTTCCCTGTTTCCTGCACAGATACAGGGATGAGCATGAGAAAAAGGTGCGGCTCCTCCCACTTCCGGAGAGTTTAAAAATACGGGGCACCTGGGTGACTCAGTCGTATTTAGCTCAGGTCATGATCTCACGATTGGTGAGTTCGAACCCCACATGGGAGTCTCTGCTGTGAACTCAGAGCCCACTTCAGATCCTCTGTCTCCCTCTCTCTCTGTCCTTCCCCTGCTCACTCTGTCTCTCTCAAAAGTGAATACACATTAAAAAAAAAATGCTATAGGGAAGCCTGGGTGGCTCAGTCAGTAAATGAACGACTTCGGCTCAGGCCATGATCTCACTGCTCATGAGTTCAAGCCTCATGAGTTCAGGCTTTGTGCTGACAGCTCAGGGCCTGAAGCCTGCTTCAGATTCTGTCTCCATCTCTCTGCCCCTTCCCTGCACGCTCTCTCTCTCAAATATAAAAAATACAACATTAAAAAAAAATTGTTTTTTAAATACTATAGGGGCACCTGGATGGCTCAGTTAGTTAAGTGTCCCACTTTGGCTCAGGTCATGATCTCTCGGTCTGTGAGTTCGAGCCCTGTGTTGGGCTCTGTGCTGACAGCTCAGAGCCTGGAGCCTGCTTTGGATTCTGTGTCTCCCTCTCTCTGTCTCTCCGCCGCTCACACGATGTCTCTCTCTCTCTCTCCAAAATAAATAAACATAAAAAAAAATTTTTTTTAGTTAAAAAAAAATACTATGTCCAAACTTCAGTATTGGTGACCAAGATTCGTGTTGCCTTATTGCTTTAGAACAATGGTTCTCCATTGGGAGCAATTTTGTCTCCCAGGGGACGTCTGACATTGTTTGGAGACCTCCATCTGGCGAGGAGGGTAATACTGGCATTGGTAGATGGGGAGACACGAGGGACAGTGATAGACACCCGACAATGCCTGGCGCAGGCCCCCCCATATCAGTAAAGTTGACACTGAGAATCCACCGCAGAGTTTTCCGCCAAAATCGTCACCGAATCTTTCTTGGCCATTTGCAAAGGCGTGGGCTGAAACATCAGAAAAATAAAATAGAACCAAAGCAGGGACGAGTCTGCTGTCTCAAAAGAAGGATGTGTAACAGGTTACAGTTGGAAGCAGCCGCCCTGTTCAGTAAATTACATTTCTTAGAGAAAAAGAGTGGTGACTGCCTAAGGGCAAACGGGAAATGGAGATCATTTCTATGGGTTCTTCTCTCGAAGTTATTCATCAGTTCTAGAGGGTCTCATGGTTTCAGGTTGGTTGTATATCGATATCTATCTATCATCTATGTATCTATTATCTATCTGTCATCTATTATCATCTATCTATTATCTATGTATCTATTACCTTTTTATTATCTATCTATATATCTATCATCTATTATCTATCTATCTATATATCCATCCATCTATTATGGATCTATCTATCATTATCTATACATCCATCTCTGTCTATTATCTCTCTCTATCATCTATCCATCCATGCCTCTTATCTACTTGTCTGTCTATCTATCTATCATGTATCTATCCACTCATCTATTATGTATCTATCATCTACCTATTATCATTATCTATGTATTATCTAGCATCTATCTATTATGTATCTATTATCTATCTATCATTATCTATACAACCATCTCTATTATCTCTCTATCATCTATGCATCCATGTCTCATCTATTATGTATCTATTTATTGTCTATCATCTATGTATTATGTATCTATTATCTCTCTATCCATCTATCTATCTACCTATCATCTCTATTATCTAACTATTATTTATCCTCTAACATCTATATACTATGTCAAGAACCGATTGCTTGAACTTTGGCAACAAATTCACTTGGACCTGTAGCGGCGGAAGCCCTGACCAGCCAGAGCTGTGCCACGAATGCGCCAGGATTTGGGAGACCTTTTCTCCTGCCGTTAAGGACGGACCAGCACGTGGAGCCCCAGGCCTGGCCCTCTCATGCCCTCTTCTGAACTGCGCTGACCACTCATGAGTTAGAGGTGGCCAGGGGACCTTTTCAGCTCTTGTTAAAATAGAACAAACCAAAGTGAAAATCCGAGACAGATTCTGGGCATAGGACCTTTGCTGTCTTCCCTCATTTTTCATTATCATGAAAGCGAAGTGTTGCTTCTCTTATTTTCTCATATGCCCACAGGCAGCCCTTGATGTTGATTTAGTCTGACCTAATCAGGTAAACAAGGGAGGGCTGGGGTCCATCTGGAAGCAGTGGCAGGTGCCCGCCTCTCGGCTCCTAGGAGCCCTGCAAGCTGTGCTTGGGAGAGACCTTCAGCTGCTCCGACGGGCTGACAGGTGACTGCTCCTCCTTCCAAGGCCACGCGAGACTGTCACACCTCCAAATGAGGGGTTGGGGAGGCGGCTGGTCTCTGTCCTTCTCCTAAAGCTCCAATGGGGCTTGAGAGCCCTGAGAGTTTGGGACACCCTGCAGAACTGGCCAAGCTCCAGATGGGGTGATGGCAGGGGGCGGTGGGGAGCAGACATGAAGGAGGCCTGAGGTGGAGACCCGGGAGAGAATTAAGTGAAATTGTCCTTGAGCAGAGCTCAGACACCCCAGGGAGACCCCAGGGTGGGGCTAGGGTGGGGTTGCTGGTCTGCAGTCAATCAGAGGATTGGGTAAGAAGGTCACTATGATTACATGTGCATCTAGGACTGATGACCATCTAGGAGTTGCAGGTGCAGACGGCTCATCCCCTCTGGGCTGGCTGATAGAACTGGGGGCTCACAGGGCCATTGAGTGGAGAGGGGGTGTCCAGATACAGCAGCCAACAGAGCCCAGAAAACAGAATAAAAACTAGGTGTTATTAGTACCATTTTCGTAGCTTGATAAGGCTGAATAACAAAATGCATTAGACTGAGTGGCTTATAAATAACAAAAATTTCTTTTTCACAGTCCAGCAGGCTGGGAAGTCCAATATCAAGACACTCGTAGATTTGGTGTCTGGTGTACTCCACCCCTTAAATTGGGGGAGAAAGCGCATAGGTAAAAAAAAAAAAGGTGTGAGTTTTATGCTAAAAAGTTGAGATGAATCTTGGACTGTGGAATACAGTCAATTTCTGCACCTTTGAGGAGAAAAGACATTGAGGACACCAGCAATTTATGGTGAACTCAAGACTAGAAACATTCTTTCACTTTCTTATTTGTTTACTGGGCATTTGTTTGAACACCTAGTATATGTTGGGTCTAGGGATGTAGACATGAATGTCATATAGTTCCTACCTTCAGAGTGTGCCCAACTCAGGGGCTAGACAGGTGCCTACTGCTGATTATAAATTATAGATTATAAATCTAGCACATATGTTCCTTGCTTCTTCCTTCTAAACTTGTTCTGTTATATTTTAGGGAAACCTGTGTATGTTGGAGGACAGGGACACACACAGGGAATGTATTTATGACACCTATAACTTGACTTTGCTGGTTCAATAAGATTTGGAGTAGCAGAAGGACGTCAAAATGGCCAGGAGCAGGAGGAGGTAGAATAATAAATGCAGAATTTCTAGGTCAAGCTGAACTTTCAGAGGGCTAAAGATTATGGAAAACCACTTTCATGGCTTCTCTGCCTATTTATCACCCCCATGCAGCGAGATCAAAGTTGTCAAATGGTCACACACCATCTGCTCCTTGGTTACTTCTGTCATATCCTATGGTTGGTTTCGTTTACAAAGAGCTACAGGACCTGAGCTCCCTTCTAAAAGTGTGTGCTCTGTGCTCCATCACTTCGGAGGCTCAGGATTGAGGAGAATTAGAGTAGTAAGGGGCATAGTTTGGGCACTTTGTTTAGTGTTTTTTTTAACCAGAGGACTGTGGACATCTATCAGCCCCAGGGAATTGCAAAATTTTGAGGGTAGGTGGGTATATACATTTAGGGGAGGAGAAGGTCTATGCATTCATTAGATTCTTAGAGGTATCTATCACTGGTGCCCATCACCAGCTCCCAAAACAAAAATAAAGCTTTGGAACCACCAGATAATTGGACATCTTTCACTTCTCACTTTTTCCTCTACACAGCAGAGGTGGGTGGCACCTTTATGCCTCTAGGAGATTATGCAATACTGCTGCATACAACTAGTATGATTGTGCACAAGCAGGGAAGAGGGAATAAGGGAAAAAGAGAGGGAGAGAGACAAGGGATGATGCAGCCGATGCCTTTCAGGAAAGGAAGAAGGGGAAATAGTAAAAAAAATAAAAGTGGAGAAAAGGAACTAAATTTCACTATCTCATGCCACTTTGGAGGCTACTTGAAAGATAACCAAGCTTTGTGTAGCACGTGGTTGAGTTCTACAGTCTTCACCTTTGCTAGTGATCTTAGACCTTTGTGGACTCAGACCTGTCATGTCAGCGACAGAGTGGAAGAGAAAGTGAGAGTCATTCATTTAACGAGTGTTTGTTGGGTCATTGTTTGGTGTTGGGCGCCAGGATGGGGAAACAAAGAGGAAACAGCACCGTTCTAGGTATCTCAGAGTCTTGTGGGGAGAAAGGACACAGGTGACCAAGAGTGGAGAGGCAGGGAGAGAGGTGGACCAAGGGGATTCCAGAAGCACAGGGAAGGGCACTTCACCCAGCATGAGATGACTTAGGAGGGCTGCCTGTAGGTGGCAGCATTCGAGCCAGGTCTGAAAGGGTGAGTCAAGTGAACTGAGTTTTAAGGTAAGAAAGACAAGAAAGATTGCATGATAAAAGGTCAAGGGGCAAGGGATATAGCAAAGTGTGGAACCAAGACCATAGCAGGTGGGAAGCCCTTGCTGTAGGAGGCATGAGGCAGGGAGCTGCCGGACATGCAGCTGGGGAACTGGACACAAACCATTCCTGAGGGGTCTGCAGTTCTCTTCCTGTCTTACCTCTGTTGCAGCTGAACACTGAGCCACATGGCTTTCTGCACCGAGCCTGCTTTTCCATGACTCCATGTGCTTGTTCAGGGGGTTACAGCTGAGGGGCGTTATCCCAGAAGTGCCACCATTGATTGTATTCCAAGGGGATCCTACAGAGAGCCCAACCTGAGAGAACTATAATCTTGAGAAAATTTCTACTTCTTTCTTTGAATGTGTCTTGAGCTTTAAGAAATCTTTTGATGAAGAACTGACATTCATTGTTTTTATGGTCTCTATTGGGAGCCAGTTCTTCACGGGAGAATTCTTGTGTAATTTTGTACATCTGTGAACACTATCTTTTCTCCAGACCCTCTTTTCAGGGGTATTTGTCTAGGAAATAGCCTTGGGACATGGAGTGAATGTCTTTCTCTGGGGCAAAGGACAAGCATGATTACCGCCCACTATAAAACATTCGGGTTCCCCAAGCTCAGAGTTCCTCTCTTGCAATGTAACTCTCCGTGTGTACAGGGGTCACCTGGCCTTCTTTGGGTCACTCTATAGACGTAGGGTTGGGGGAAACTGCACATAAGCTGACACTGCTATTGCTGCGAGTTATGAAGTCTTCTGTCTCTGATTCAGGAGTCTTGTGTCTTCCGGCAGCCTCCATGAAACTGGTCAGCTGTCTTAGTCAGCTCAGGCAGCTATAACAAAAACCAAGGTGACTCAGACAACAGACATTTATTTCTCATAGTCCTGGAGGCTCAGAGTCTGAGATCAACATACCAGCATGGCTGGGTCCTGGGGAGAGCTGTCTTCCTGGCTTGTGGGCAGCTGCCCTCTTGCTATACGCTCACATGGTAGGGAGAGAAAGCTCTTGTCTGTTCTTATAAAGACACTCTTCCCATTGTGAGGGCCCTACCCTCCTGACATCTAAACCCAATTACCCCTCAAAGGCCACACCTCCAAATGCCATCACGTTGAGGGGGTAGTGCTTCAATATATGAATTTGGAAAGAGACACACACGTTCAGTCCATAACACCAGCTAACCTGTTAGCTTGCACGTAGGAAAACCTCAGACCCTTCACAGTTCTGGGAATCTTCCTCCTGCAATCCTCCAAGGAAGAAAGAATTACCCCCCCCTTACTCTTGACCCCATAACATTCTATGTTTATTCCTGTTATAGCTCATGTCCTATTATTGAGATTTGTTATGTGAGGGCCTCTTCTGCTGGCCTGTCAACTTTGATCTGAAAGAGACAGACTGTGTCTTAAATAGTTCTGTTTGTATGTCCCAGAACATTTTATACTATATGGACCTTGAGAGCTTGTTTGGAGGTTCTAGCAGGGGAGCGCAGCTACTTGTATACCCTTGACGGAAGAACGGTCCTCCTCTATCGGGGAAGGTCGTCCTCTTCGACCGAGCGCGCAGCTTCGGGAGGGACGCACATGGAGTGGTGAGGGAGGAAGGGGACACCCGCCTAGCCAGCCAGATCAGCCGAATCAACCCTGGCAATCAATGGGGTGACAGGTCGCAGCCTGATCGCCCTCACATCCCATCTTATACTATACGGGGCACATAGTGGATGATCAGTAAATGTGGCGGATTCCATTGAGGCAGAAACTATGCACATTGGTTCTGAAAAGAGATTGTAATCAAGAGGCGAATTTGCTCCACTCCTCTGGTCCCAAGATGACTTCCTGCCTTCAGGAAGAAAACTCCAATCTCAAAACTGCTGAAATCTCTGTCTATTCCCATTTTCTGCAGACCTTAGTGCTGAGTCACCTCCCACCAGCCATTGCCCTTGTCCTTGAATTAGCTTCAAAATCTGACACTGACGGGAGGCTAACTTTCCAAGTTCAAGCCCCAGGAAAATAAAAGTAAGTAAATAAGAGTTCAACGCCAGATGGCTTGGAAGGACAGAGCTGGAGTGCAGGATTAACTGGCTGGTAATAAAAGCTGTCATTACAGAGTGTCATCGTTGGCGGGTTATTTATTAGCTCTTCCCTTTCGGTACCAAATGTCAAACGCGTTAATGTGCAGAAAGCAAGCCTTCCCCTCCCAGCTGCTCTGGTGTCAGGCTGCCAGCGGCATTGTCTCCTTTGCAAGAACTGCCAGGGATTCAGCATTCACATGCCATGTTACGCAGACCATATTGCACTTAAAAAAGGCCAGATGAGGACAACCCGGCCTAATAGTCAGCCTGTCAATCATTCTGCTGCATTGTGCATGAACCTGCTTTCTTCAAAACCTTTGTTCTCTGTTGAAATGGGCTCTGTCTGCACCCCGTGCACCAGACAGGAGCGTACGGTTCCCTTTGCCAATGGTCGCCTAGGATCAAAGATGTGTATCTGCCCAGTCAGTGCTCACGGAGGCTTAGGGAATTGTAAAATGACTGCATTGAGAAAAATATTGCCTGTGTGAACGGAGCTTGGTCTAGAGAGTGCCCTTAAGTCTCTCTTTTCCCTGTGCACGTCATCCTTTCTCACTCTCACACACACCTAAATTAGTTTCATAGGCATCGTTCTCTTCTTTCTGTATTACATCTGCAGCTAATGCATACATTTTAACCTGGAGGAACCAAATGCTCTATGACATAATCGGAGAACAAACCTAATCCTGATCAGCGTTTGGAGAGGATTCCCACCGTTAAGAAAAACTTGAATTAACACGTGTTCCCTGAGCACCTACTGTATACAGCACCAGCACCACTGGGGACGCCAACAAGGCATGAGGTCTGTTCTAAGGGAGCCTAAGGGCCCACGGGAGATGGGAAGCTACCAAGCCTATGGTATGTGCTTGCTATCTTGTATTTTGCTCATGATTTGAGGCCAAACCATTTGGGACAGAATAGACATGTGGTCAGAGGAAATGGTCTCTGAAAATCTCCTACGTCGTGGTGATCATTTCTCCATTTTTCAAGTGGAGTTGCTGTTTGAGACCACACAGTGTGAGAAGTTTCAAGGAACGTGCTACTGTGGCCTTGAAGCCACAGCTTGGGCCTCAGAGGCCGGGGCTGATATGGGGAGGCGGGAAGCCGCTGCCAGGGGCAAAATTAAACACCTCGCTACCCACAGCTTGCCTTGAACGGGATCTCGTGCAGGTGCGATGGAGGGTGAGAACGACAAGGAATCTGGAGAGAACATACCTGCCCTTAGGTATAATTTACCAGGAAGGCAAAATACGAACAGGTGAAAATTTCCACCAGATGCAAGATGAGGTTTCCAGGAATGTCGTGGGGTGGGGTATGATCGCTAAGCAGCAGGAACAGTCGAGAGGGGTGAGTGCAGAGGAAAGGGACATTCAGGGACCTGAGAGACCTCGAGGTGGTGTGGGAGTTGGGAGGATCTGGAAAGAGAAGAAGAACTGGACATACAGAGGGAGGTGGCGGGCGTTCCTAGAAAGAAAGAAAATAAGACCAGAGGCAGGCAAGTTGCCTCGTTGTTGGGATAAAAGGAAATCCAAGAAAAGATGCTCCTCCTTGAGAGGAATTGAGTTCTACATTAAATGAGAAGTAGTAAAAAGGAATAAGGCAAATGAGAGACAAAAACTAATCCCTTTACTACTGAAAAATCTGGGGTTGGAAGATATGGGTCGTACCGGCACATCTAGGTTCCCTAGCACCCGCAAAGGCAGCCTGGGACCCCTCCTGGCCTCCCCGCTGTGGGGGGGGCTGCTTCTTATAATGTGGGCCTGGATCCACTGAGTGCTGGCCTGGCTCCCAAGTTATAAAGGAAAGAGAAAGGTGCTGGGCTATGATGCCCTGTTGCTTCTCCCAAACCAACCAGTTAGAGAATTCACTTCTCCTCCCAGGGCACGGGGAGGTTTTCCCCAGTGGAAACCAATTGCAGGGGAGATGGGATCCCCTCAGATGACAGGGTCCAGAGAATCATGAAAGACCATCTGAACTGCCCACGCTAAATGGGGGCCAAATGAAGGCTCTATTGGTGCCAAGAGAAGGACTGCAGTATAAACTTTGGGCAATAGAAGCCATTGAAAATCTCAGAAGATTCAAGCAGCCTGTGGGAAAGATTGACCCACAACTGAAGTGTGAACTGGATTCCCCCCCAGGGAAGAGACTGTGGGAGAAAGCCTGGGAGGAGCTGGTCCGGGGCCATTGTAGGAAGGGCCTGAACTAGTGGACCAGCTGTCGGTTGCCTGGGAATGGCAGGAAGAGGCGGAATGGCCAGGACCTAGTGGGCAGCTATAGGGGATGAGGAGAGGGAGCCGCTCAGAGGAGCCCAGGTTTGTGCCCGGAGGACTGAGGGAATGGTGCTCCGTGAGTAGACCTGGACGCTTGGGCAGAGGGAGTCCAGCTAATTGTGGGGATAAGTCTGCATTTCTGTGCACTGAGTTGAAGGTGAACATAGGACACCTGGTGGTCCTGAGGGATGGGAATGCAGGGGAAGGAGGATCTTCGTGTGTCCCAGGGGAAGCTACTGGAACAGGGAGAGGGTAGGTGTCAAATGCTGAGGTCAGATGAGGACAGATTGGGAACTGGTAAGTGTGGTAATTGGGATGTCACTAGTGACCTTTCCACAGTGCAAGAACAGAGATTGAGAAAAGATTTCAAATGCTCCGTTTCCTAAAGAAGAACCAATGTAACCTGGCTCTGTCATTTTCCGTGCAGCCTAGTAGCAGAATTATAAGTGAGTTTGAAGATGGCATTTGGACATTTTATTTGCTATCCTCTTAGTATGGGACTGAAATCCTGGTTTGTTAGCTTCCCCTGACGATGTCTTTGAAGATGGCTGGCCTCCAGGTCTCATCCTGGGAGAGGGAATGAAAAGCTAATCATGTTTGGAGGGCAGCATCAGAGTCGACAGAATCTCTTGACCCCTGACATTCCCACGGGGCAGTTGTGACGTCAGGGGCTACCTGACATGGCTATTTGACACGGGCATTTAGAAGGAAGTAAAGAAGAGGGTCAGACAGAAAGGAGGGAAGGAGGGTTCAGAAATCGAGTTGGAAATACCTGGTAGTCTCATAACTTGGTAATTTAAAAAATTTTAAATGCCAAATGAATGCCATGCCCTTAAATAGCCCTTTACCCCTATTACATTAGTCAGGGTTTTCCAGAGAAACAGAACGAATAGGATATGTATATATATGAGTACATGTATGTGTGTAAGTACACACACACACATACACACAAACACACACACAGATGAGATTTATTATAGGAATTGGCTAATGGGGTTATGGGGGCTAAGAAGTCCCACGATATGCTGTCTGCAAACTGGACAACCAGGAAAGCAGGGAGTGTAATACAGACTGAGTCTGAAAGCCCCAGAACCTCTGATGTCCAAGGGCAGGGCTGACGACGGATGTTCCAGCTCAACAGAGAGCACATTTGTCTTTCCTCTGCCTTTTTGTTCTATTCAGGCCTCAATGTACTGGATAGTGTCCACCTGCATTGGTAGGAGCCAAATCTCTGCACATGGCTTCTGAACTTGAAGCAGAGTGAATCATGTGAGGTGACCAGTCGTCCTGAGGAAATTGTTGGATCAGCTTTTCCCATCGCACCATATTTTGGATCAAAAGCATAGGGGCGCCTGGATGGCTCAGTCAGTAGAGTGTCTGGCTCAGGTTGTGATCTCACGGTTTGTGGATTCGAGACCCGCATCAGGCTCTGTGCTGACAGCTAGCTTGGAGCCTGGAGCCTGTCTTCAGAGTCTGTGTCTCCCTCTCTCTCTGACCCTTCCCTGTTTGCGCTGTCTCTCTCTCTCTCTCTCTCTCTCTCTCTCTCTCTCTCTCTCTCTCTCTCTCTCTCTCAAAAATAATAAAACATTTAAAAAATGTTTAAAATGCTAAAAGCATTGTGTGCTGTAAGTTTGGACCTGTTTTCCCTGAGGCTCCTTCACTGGTTGAGGAAAGGAGGTGTTTTTTTTTCAAGTTTATTTATTTATTTTGAGAGAGAGAGGGAGAGAGACAGAGAGAGAGAAAGAGAGAGAGAGAGAGAGAGAGAGAGAGAGAGAGAGAGAGAGAGAGAGACGCACATGCGCAGGCAGGGGAGGGTCAGAGAGAGAGAAAGGAAGAGAGAGAATTCCAAGCAGGCTCCACACTCTGAGCTCAGATCCTGATGCGGGGCTCGATCCCATGAACCATGAGATCATGACTTGAGCCAAAATCAAGAGTCAGTTGCTCATCCAGGTGCCCCAGAAAGTCAGTTTTTAAGAAGAACCCAGAATGGCCACACCATTGCAGTCAGGACAGATATACCCAGGCTGGTCAGAATGTGATACATCTCCCTTGATCAGAAAATCTGGACAGTTATTAAAAGTCATTCTTATGAGTTTATGTCAATAAATCATTATATATTATAGTTACTGTCTCTGAGAAAAGAAAAGTGCAGAACTCATTATGATTTGGGGAAATTGCCATGATGTCTTCATGATAATTTTATATTAGCTTTGGGTAAAATAATACATTTTACTATTTAATTTTTTTGGTACCTTAGTATGAAAACATACTCCATAGCAATGGTTGGCTGCGTGCTTTATGCAGTGTGTACGTGACAGATGATTTGTTGCTGTAAATGCGCTATCCAAGCTCATGACATACTGAGTTAGGGTTTTGCTCAAGTAGATGGGGTTTTGGTTCAATGGGCCAGGAAGCATGTGTGTGTGTATGAGTGAGTGTGTGGCGTAGGGTGGGTGGACAAAGGGTACCAGTACATGATGTGGTTCTGACCCCCAAATACCCCTCCCAAGGGAATCATTCTTGAATCTTTGCTTTTACACAATATCATCTTTTGTACTGGTAAATCTTTTCTTCACTAAGAAGACCAGAAAATCTGGGTTGTCACATTATTTCACTGTTTGGGAATCTAGAAAAGTTCCTGAAGATGCTTCAAGGAGCTCAAGGCCCTACTATTGCACGTATATAATATTGTACATATATGCACACATATACATAGTTGCACACTTCTCTCTCTTTAAATAACATAATAAGTATGAGAGATATGCCTTCACTTTCATAGGACAGAAAAACAAAAATTTTATCGGATCATTGACTTTATTTTAGAGACAGGACACCAGCGCAGAGAGGTCACCTGGCCCACCCAGCCCCATGCTGTTTTTGCAGAAGCTAGACTCCATGGCTGTGGGTCCCCCAGCTCCTTCCCTTACACCATGTTCTCGTGTGAATCTATTCCTCCCCCAGGGCTCTCTGCTTCCTAGCTGCAGCTGTGGGACGCTGAGTGCCACCTCTACCTTCATGAGCCCACCGGAGGCTCACCCACTACTGCAGGCACCAGTGAAATGAGCAGATGAGAAAATGAAAATTCTCTACAGAACTCAGGACAGAAAAGGAGGCAGTGCCTGCTTTCAGTATATTTTAAAAAGAGCCATGTGCAATTGACCTCACTTAAAAACCTGTCACTTTTGGTTTATTCATAGGTCTTCTCTTAGAAACTTGCAATGGAACATTCCTGAATCGGTATTTCCGTCTGGATTAGTTGTGGAGGGCAGGTCGTGGAGAGGTGTGTGCATGGCCTGTCTGCCACTGCTTGTCATTTTGAGCCATGGCAGACACCACCGGTGGAGCACAGGCTGCTCTCCTTTTCCTGAGTTCAAGGGTGACCTTGGAATCCTCCTCAACAAGTTGAAAAATAGCTGCTAGTCCTGATACTATAGCTTGGTCCGATGGAGCCAATCAGAGGTTTTATATACATATAATGGTTTTATATCTACCAGCAATGATGGCAATAGGAATAACAACATTTATTAAGTCCCTACTATGGACAAGACCTTTGCTAAGAATTTTATTACTATTATCTCATTTCTTTTAATGGCACTGTTACACATGTGTTTTGAATATTTTTACTTTACAGATAAGGAAACTGAGGCAGGGAGAGGTTAAATAAAGTACTTCAGATCTAAGACCTGTAAGTGAAAGACCCCAGATTGCCTGCTTCTGAGGCTGCACCCTTACTCTGCTGCCTTTGCAGCCTCTAGACACTGACAAGGGGAATGAGAGCAAAACTCTTGTCTCAGATCCGGACGCGCACAGAGATCTACCAGGACCTTGGTTTCCATCATTTCTGTTTCTGTGCTCCCTTTTTTTTTTTTTTTTACCTACCCTTCTCTGGACTGCCATCTGTCATCAAAAGGCCAGACATCTCCTCGCTCTTTGGCCCTGGGACCTAGGATTCCCATTATCCTGGTCTCTTTTTCATTGGCAGATGTGATGTTTCGGCTCAGGTCATGATCTCACTGTTTATGGGATTGAGTCCCAGTGCAGAGCCTGCTTGGGATTCTATCTTTTCCTCTCTATTTACTCCTCCCATACTCATGTTCTTGTTCTCTCTCTCTATCAAAATTAATTTAAAAAAGATATATTCAAGGCAGCAAACTGGCTTGTTTCACTGCCTCAAGCCTCATGCTAGTAAGCGGTGGGGGGGGGGCGGTGGTGGGAGGGGGGTAGGGAGGGGGCTGGCACTGACCTCTGGCCCTCAGAGCCTCAGCAGCCCTCCTCCTCTCACTGTCCTGTGCTCTTACGGCAGATAAGTTAGAGAAAACCCCCTTCTCCCCATTAGCCACTGGGGGCAATCAGTGGACATCAGCTCACTCTTCAGGAACATTGTGGATCCCTGCTTTAGATCCAATGTCCAGAAGATTCTAGAACAACACAAATGTGTTATTCATTACCCATCAGCAGGTCAGAGAGAGAAGTTCTTTGGATTGATTTGTAGAGAGAGGTCCTTAAGAATTAAAATTGGGCAGTACCACCTGTTGGCAAAGATATAAAACACCAGGACTTGCCCATCTGGCAGTTGGTTGTGCTGGTGATAAACTACTTTGACAAGCACTCTGGTGACATCCAAGAACGTGGACAATGTGTATTCCCTGTGATCCACCAATTCTACTCTTTGGTATTTTTCCTATAGAAACTTGCACATACGCACAAGAACATGTATGACAACATTTCTGTGATTGTAAAAAATTAGACAAAATCAATGCATTAATAAGATCATGGAGATGAGGGCTGTAGGGGAGGGACTCTGGGAAGGTTGGATGGGGGAAAGGAAAGGAAGGTCAGCTGTGGTTGAAGAACAGGGTGAGGGCATGATGGGATCTGGCAGCAGAGGCCTTGGGAGCTGGCTCCTGCCTTGTTCTGTAGATAAATGGGACTTTGACCTCAGTAGAAGCAGAGTTTCACCTTGGCTGTGTTTGTGAAATCAACCCAAAGAAGACCACTGCATTTTCACTGAAGCCTCCCTTGTCTGGAAGCAAAGAGAGGGCCTAAGTGTCTGATCCACGAAGTTCCCTTGAGTTGGACATGTCTGATTAATTTCCCAAAAACATTTTCCTTCTATGCTGTATGTAGAACTGTCCAAATTCTTTACATTAATAAGCCTGTTCTAGATTTCTCTTAAACACATCCCTGTTCAATGGGCTTTTGGTTTGGTCAGCTTTGTTCTTGGCTGTCTTGTGTATGGTATTTTGTTCTTTAAAGAAAGGAATCAGAAAGCCTAGGCCAAGACTTTCCAACCTTGGAAATCAGGAGATGTGGATTTCAGTGCTAACTCCATCAGTGGGGTCCCAGCTTCACAGAACACTTCCCTCTTCCCCCGCTTACGCTCCTTTTTGGATTTATTTATCCCGAATCTCTTGGCAACTCGCATTGTTATGAACTAAATCTTTATGTTCCTCCAAATTCTTATCTTGAAAACCTACTCCCCATGGGATGGCATTAGGAAGCGGATCTTTGGGGAGGTAATTAGGTCATGAGGGTGGAGCCTCCATGACTCCTTGTAGACTCTCTCTCTCTCTCTTTCTCTCTCTCTGCTCTGCACCATGCGAAGACACAAATGAGAAGCTGGTAATCTGCAACCTAGTCTCTGACTGCGGCCTCCAGAACTGTGAGAAATAAATTTCTGTTGTTTACAAGCCACCAGCCTATGATGCTTCATTTTAGCAGCCGGCACTAGATAGTCATGCGACCTGGCTGCATACTATTTCTCATTTAGGAATGAGAAAGTCTTCAGCCTGGCACTTCCTGTTCAAGAAAACTGGTGATCTTGATATTTGAAGATAATCTCTCAGTACAGAGCACCTGAGAACACTGAATAAAAGAAAAAAATTAACAGATGAGTGACCTGGCAGTCAAGTGAGAGAAATCATTCAAAATCAGACATGATTCTAGAAGAGCAAATCAGTGCTGCAGCTGACAGTTGCCCAGGGATGATCTGCAGGCTCCTGGTGACCTAGAGTGTAGATGTGTGCATGTGTGTGCTGTGCTTGCATGTATGTGCACATGTGTATGCATATATGCCTAGGGGAGGACATAAGAGATGATGTGGGGCCCACACCAGGTTCTAGAGTGAATCAGAGACCATCTGCCCCCAACAAACCTGAGACCTCCCCCAAAGAAAGCCAATACCCTCAAACGTAGGCATCCAAAAAAGAAAAGGTCACAGACATAAAAAATGGAGATTCTTCTCCATGTTGGCTTTGATGCTTAACACAGGGGAAAAAAGAACTATAAACATCTCAAAGGTTCCTAACTTTGGGTTTGAAACTAAAATTCATTCTTATGACCACACTGGGGTTCATATTACAGATACTTAAACCCACATACTTAAGAAACAAAAAAAAAGTATTGAAGGTAACACTAAGGGACAAGAAACTACCACAAAGGACCAGGGAAATTAATAAAATTTTGGGCATAAAATATAATACTTGGGATTGGGACCTCAAACGGTTGGCTTAACCAATAGGTTAGGCAGCTGAAGATAGATATTGATCACCAAGCATTTAGCAGACAAAGGAAGAAAATAAGAAACATAAACTCAGAGATGTGGAAGGCAGATTAAAAGGGTCTCACATAGGTTTCATCAGAAGAAGAGACTGGAGAGAATGCAGAGATGCAATATTTGAAGAGATAGACCACGGATTGGAATTTCCCCCAAACGATGAAAGGCATGAATTGGCAGATTTAGCATGTTCAATTTATTCCAAGCAGGATAAAGAAACTATACCTTGTACTTGGGTAGAAAACCAAGACAAAGGGATGCTAAATGAGGAGAGATAACCTACAAAGGAAGGAAAATCATGTTGGGAGTTGACTTCTCAAAATCAGCAATAGAAGCAAGAGGACATTAAGGTAATAGCTTCCAAATGTTAAAAGAAACCATCTCAACCTAGAATTAGAGAGCTGGTTGGTACAGTTTACTAGGTAGTCATTTACTAGTAACACTGAAGAATATTAGTCAGGCAGAGAAGAAATGAACCCAGAGAGATAGAGAGTCTGAAATGCAAGAAGAAACAGGGAAAGACAAAAATGTGAACATTTGGATAAGCCTAAGGAAACAATGACTATATGAAACATCAATAGCAACAAAAATAATAGTCTAATTTCTTCTTCTAAAATGTCTTGTCTTTTTTTGTTCCTTTGCATTTCCATATAATTTTATAAGACATTAATCATTAATTTCCAGAAAAAACTTGGTGGGATTCTTCTTGGATCAATTTAGAGATAATTGACATCTTTACAATGGTGTATATTTCCACCAAGCAACATGATCTATCCCTTTATTTATTAACCATTAGTAATTAGTAATATAATATTAACAATGTTTAGTAGCTTATGTATTGAAAATGTTCTTTATATTTATTCATACAATTTTGATTTTGTGATGTTATTGTAAACTCTGTGTGAAAAATTTCATTTCCTAGTTGTTATTTCCTTTTGTATAAGTTACATTTGATTTATCTAGGTGATCTTTTGTCCAATGACCATGTGACAATTACTTAACAGTCTGCAAATGTTCTCAATGTTTTCTAGCTACACAATCGTGTTGTAATCATGCTGTGTAGGAATAATGATGGTTTCAATTCTTCCTTTCCCACTTCTACATCTTTTTCTGGCCTTTTTGCAATGGCCGGGAACTTCCACACAATATAAACAGACATGGTAAAAGTAGATATTCTTGTTTTATTCCTTATCTCAAGTGAAAAGCTTTCAATAATTCACCATCAATATCACATATGATGTAAAGATATTTTTAAAGACCCTTATCAGTAGCTACTTTTTGGCATGGACCTCAAGTATATTGTAGTAGAGAGGTGGAATTTAAGGAAAGGTATTAAGCAGGCTGTGTTGTAGCTTATGGGCAAGTAATAAATTGTATCATGTATCTTGAATGTATCATAGATAAGCTGCTATATAACGATTGCCACTTCAGATAGCTGTGAAATTAGGTGATTAACTAGTTGGTACCTAACCTTCTAATTTCTGTATAAGTCTAATTACATGAAATAGAAGTTGGGGTTTGGATTTTTTACTTTGCTTTTCTGTTTGGAGTGTCATTGTAACTACTGTATTGTAAATGATGGAAAATAATTGCATATGTTACAAAAAATAAATTGTGTTATATTCAAAAAAATAAAGACCCTTATCAGATTTAGAAAGTTATATTCCTATTTGCTCAAATTTTGATTATGAATGGATATGAAATTTATCAGATGCTTTTCCACATCTAAGATGGTCATATAATTTACCTTACTTATTCTATTAATATGGTGAATTCATTAACTGATTTTTTTTTAATCTTAAGTTAGCATTGTCTATCTGGAATAAATCCAACTTGGTCATGAAGGATTATTATCCTTTTTTTATCACTGGAACTGACTTGCTAATATTTTGTTTAAGTTTTTGCATCTGTTTAAATGAAAGAGGTGTGCCTGAAACTTTCCCTTCTTAGGAAACCTCATTAGGTTTCCAGTATCTGCATTATTTTCACTTCATCTAATGGTTTTGTATGCATTATCCTATTTTTCTATTCCCTGGAAGTATTTTGTGTAAGACTTGTACTGTTTTCTCTGAAATTTATTAGTATCTTCAAAAAGTTAAGTTTTGGTTTATTGATTTTCAATTGTTCTATAACTGTTTTCTATGTTGTACATTCATATCTTTAATGTTGTAAATTCTTGTCTTCAGTATTTCCTTCTTTTAGGTTGAGTTTACTGTTCATTTTCTAAGTTCTTGAGATGGATATTTAGATAATGATATTTTATCATAATTATAATTATTATAATCAACATGATTTTTTAGCCTTCCTTATTTTCTAGTATATGGATTTTTAAGGATATAAATCTTCCTCGAGTACAGCCTTACCTTCAACTCACAAGTTTTGACATATTGTGTTACATTATGATTCATTTCAAAATGGATTTTTAGAAATAAACTACTTTGTTTACAAACATTAGAAGACTTCTTAGTTATTTTCAGCTATTGGTTTCCATCCTAATTCTACTGTGTTCAGAGAATTTACTCTGACTGATTTCAGTCCTTTTACATTTGTGGATATTTATTTTATGCCCAGGATATGGTCTATTTTTTAATATATTTTTTAAACATTTATTTTGGAAAGACAGAAGGACAGAGATATAGCATCCAAAGCACGCTCCAGGCTCTGAGCTGTCAGCATAGACCCCAGCACAGGGCTTGAACCCACGAACTGTGAGATCATGACCAGAGCCGAAGTTGGACATTTAACTGACTGATACACTCAGGTGCCCTGGATATGGTCTATTTAAATAAATGTTTTATGTGGTCTTGAATAGAATGTATATGTGTATCACTGAGTATCATTTCCTGTGTATGTTAATTAAGCAAAGGGGCTAAATCACACTGATCAAATTTTGTACATCCAAGCTGACTTTTTCTGCTTGTCCTATTAGTTACTGAGAGTGGTATGGATTTGTCTTTATTTCTGTTCACTGTTTCAAATTCTGCTTTCTGTATTTTGAAGCTATGTTATTAAATGCAAGAAAATTTAGTTTATCTTTATAGAAGATTGACATTGTATTATTGAGAAATATTCCATTTTTATCTCTAGTAATGTTTCTTGCTTGAAAACCTACCTTGTTTGAGAGCTCCTCCAGCATTCTTTGGGTTAGCGTTTTTTTCACAGTATATTATTTTCATCTCTTTACTTCAATTTATATTTAGGCATCTTGTAAGCAGCCTATATACTTTAAAAATCCAGTACAACAATCTTTGCTGTTTTTAAATAGCATCTTTATTGAGATATAATTCACATACCATAAAATTCACCATTTTAAAATGTATAATCCAATGGTTTCTAGTTTATCCATTGTTTTGTAACTATCACATTGATCTAATTTTGGATCATTTTCATTACTCCCCAGAGAAAGCCCACATTTCATTACCCACACCTTCCACCCCTGGTAAGCACTGATCTACTTTCTATCTCTGTGTATTTACCTCCTCCGGACATTTCATATAAATGAAACATAAATCTGTGGTATTTTGTGACTGGCTTCTTTCACTTAACATAATATTTTTGAGATTCATCATCAGTACTTCATTCTTTTTATTGCCAAATCACATTCCACAGTATGGGTATACCACATTTTGTTTATTCATTTACCCATTGATGAACATTTGGGTTGTTTCTATTTTTTGGCTATTATGAAAAATGCTGCTAGGAACATTCAAGTACAATTTTTTTAGGAACATATGTTTTCACTTCTTTTGGATATATATGTAAAGGTGGAACCACTGGGTTGTATGGTAACTATGTTTAGCATTTTGAGGAACTGCCAAACGCGGTTCCAAAATTACTGCACCATTTTACAATCTCACCAGCACTGCTCGAGAGTTCCAAATTCTCCACATCCTTGCCCACACTTGGTATGGTCTATCTTGATTCCAGCTATCTTAGTGGGTCTGTCGTGATTGCCTCTGTTTTTGATCTATATTTTCCTAGCGGCTAGCGGTATTGAGCATCTTTTCATGTGCTGGTTGGCTATTGATATATCTTCTTCTTCTTCTTCTTCTTCTTTTAATTTTTGTAGTGATTATTTATTTTGAGAGAGACAGAGCAGGGGTGGGGGAGGGGCAGAGAGAGAGGGAGACAGAATCTCAAGCAGGTTCCAGGTTCTGACCTGTCAGCACAGAGCACAATGCAGGGCTCGAACCCACAAACTGTGAGATAATGACTTGAGCCGAGGTCGGCCGCTTAACCAACTCAGCCACCCAGGTGCCCCATTGATATATCTTCTTTGCAGAAATAACTATTTAGTCCTTTTTTTATTTTTAAACTGAGATTCTTGTCTTTCTATAAATGTAAGTGTTCTTTACAAATTCTGAATATAAGCCCCTAAACAGGTGTATGAATTACAAATATTTTCTCCCATTCTATAAGTTGTCCTTTCTCTTTCTTGATGGTATTCTTTGAAGCACAAACATTTAAATTTAGATGAAGGTTAAATTATTTGTTTTTTTTGTTGTTGTTGTTGACTGTGTTTTGGTTTTGGTGTCAACATGTAAGAAACTATACTTTACCTCAAGTTCAGGAAGATTTAACCCTATATTTTCTTCTAAGAGTTTTATAACTTTAGATCCTACATTTAGGTCCATGATTAGTTTTTTTTTCTTAGATTTTTAAGTAGGCTTCATGCCCAGCATGGAGCCCAACACGGGCTTGAACTCAGAACCCTGAGATCAAGACCTGAGAAGTCTGTGATTCATTTTGAATTGATGACCTATAATATGCGATTATCTAACTTTGTTCTCATATAGGTATTAAGTTGTCCCAGCACGATTTGTTGAATTTCCCCATTGAATCGTCTTGGATCCTTGTTGAGAATAAATTCAGCATAAAAGTGAGAGAATTTATTTCTAGACTCTCAGTTCTATTCTGCTGATCTGTTTGTCCTTTTGCCAGCACAAAATTATTTTGTTGTAAGTTTTGAAGTTGGGAAGTGTGAGTTCTCCAACTTCGCTTTTCTTTCTCATAAATGCTTCGGTTATTCTGACTCCCTCGCATTTCCATATGAATTTGAGGATCATGTGAGTTTTTGTAAAAATAAAAAGACAGCTGGGATTTTGATAGGATTACACTGTATCTGAGGATCAGTTTGGGGGAGTATTGCCCTCTGACTGTGTATAGAGTCTTTTGATCTATGAGCATGGAATGTCTTTGCATATTTATAGGTCTTTTAAATTTTCTTTTCATATTTCTGGTTTTCAGAGTACAAATCTTATATTTGCTTTATTAAATTTGTTTCTAAGTATTTCTTTTTTTGATGTTATCGTAAATCATTTTCTTAATGCCATTTTCAGATTATTTATTGTTAGCACATAGGAATACAATTGAAGTTTGTATATTGACCTGGTATCCTGCAACCTTGCTGAGCTCTGTTATGAATATGAGTAGTTATTTTTGTGTGCATTCCTTGGGATTTTTAATCTTTTTTAATGTTTATTTATTTTTGAGAGAGAGAGAGACAGAGCACGAATGGGGGAGGAGTAGAGAGAGAGGGAGACACAGAATCTGAAGCAGGTTCCAGGCTCCAAGCTACTAGCACAGAGCCTGACACGGGGCTTGAACCCACAAACCATGAGATCATGACCTGATCCAAAATCGAACATCCAACCGACTGAGCCACTGAGGCTCCCCAGGACTTTTTTAATATACAAGTTCATGTCATCTGTCAATAGAGATCATTTATTTTTTGCAATTTGCAATTTGGATGCATTTTATTTTGTTTCCATGCCTAATTACCCTGGCTAAAACATCCGGGACATTGTTGAGTAGAAGTAGTAAAAATTAACATCCTTGTCTTGTTCCTGATCTTAGGGGAAACCCGTCAGCATTTCACCACTGAATAGGAAAAGTTCTAGATACCCTTTATCAGGTTGAAGAAGTTGCTTCTTATCCTTAGTTTGAGGCTTTTATCATGAAAGAATGTTAGAATTTGTTAAATGCTTTTTCTGCATCTACTGAGATGATCATATGGTTCCCTTCTCTTTATATCATGAATATTATGTATTACAGTGATTTGTTTTTGAATGCTAAGTCAACTCTGCATTCCTGGGATAAATCCCACTTGGTCATGGTGTATTCTCTTTTTATATAATGTTGGATTTGGTTTCATAGAACTTTGTTGAAGATGTTTACATCTATATTCCTTCTGAGACTCACACTGTGCATCCATTTGAATGCTTGATGTTGTCCTACGGGTATCCCAAAGCTCTGTTAATTTTTATTTATTCTTTTTCTTTTTTGTTTTTTTATGTCACCTTAATGGGCATATCTTCATGTTTGCTAATTATTTCTTCTCCCAGCTTAACTCTGCTGTTGAGCCCCTCTAGTGAATTTCTCCTTCAGTTATTTTATTTTTTTCCACATGAGGTTTTCTGTTTGGTTATCTTTAATAATTTCCATTTACTTATATTCCATATTTGATGAGCTATCCATCTCATACTTTTCATTAATTCTTTATACATGATTTAATTTAGTTCTTTGAACATATTTATAATAACCAATTTAAATTCTTTGCAGAGTAACATAAATATCCAAGCTTACTCGGGAATAATTTCTATTGACTGCTTCTTTTCCTGTGTAGGGGCCATACTTACCTATTTCTTTGTATGTCTTGTCATTTTTTGTTGAATACTGGACACTTAAAATAATATAATGTGGCAACTCTGGAAATCATACTTTGCTCCTCAAGACTTGTTGTTTCTGTATGTTTGTTCAGTGGCTTTCCTGGGCTTATTCTGTAAGTACTTATTCTTTATTGTGTGTGGTCACTGAAGCTTCTACTTGGTCAGCTTAATGCTCATCGAATTATTAGACAAAGATTTCCTTAAATGCCGGTAAGTATCCCACACTTTGCCAAGGAACTCTCTGTATGTGTTGGGGTATACCTTCAATGTTCAATGTAATTTACAATTCTGCTGTTGTCTTCATTTCCTTCTTGTACAGAGCCTCAAGGTCAGACAGAGATAAGAGATTAAGGCTTTCTCAGATGCTTCCTGGGTATGCATGTGCTCTGCCCGTGAACATGATCTTCTAGATTCAAGGAATATATTAGAGTGTTTCAAAACCTCCTTATGGACATTTTCGTTTTGTGTTTTGGTTAGTCTCTTGTTAGCAAAAACTGGTTTTGCTAACTTAGGAAGCTGTGATGTTAATTAATTGTCACTGACTGCCACTGACCATACCCATGGAGCCAGCTCTGGGTCAGGTCAATTAAGAGGAGGTTTATGAATGGGGCTATTCCAGGGAGCTGCCAGAAAGGTCAGAGCATGACAATTCTCTGGGAATGGTTTTATTTGGGGGGAGAGGGTTCCAACCTGTTATGCCCCCTCCAGTGGCTGTTAAGTGGCTCTTTTCCCACAACTATTGTGAAGCTGCTGGCTTAAAAAGCTACTGCATAGCTATAGAGGGGATGGGGGTTGGAAATAGGGTAAATTAAAATGTAACAGTCTTTACCAACATTCAGCTGTTTTTCTTGAATAAATGTTTCTCATATTAGTGCAAACCTTTGGTTAATTTCTAGAGTTCCAGAAAAGATCATTTTGACAATTTTTGCTAGTGTTCTTTTTGCTCTCACAGAGGAGCAGAATTCTGCCAACCTAGAAGTGCCTCCCCAATCTTTAATTTTCAGATGGATGTTGACTGCAAGGGTTTTAAGGCCCTAGCATTATCTGGGAAGTGGTAGAGTTACTAATTAATAAAAGAGTCTTTGAAATGGCAGTTGTAATATTTAAGGTGACCGACCATTTAAAGGATAGAAAAAATATATCTCTAACACGCTAATAGACAGAAAACGGTAAAACAGAATTAATAATTTTAAAGGCATAAAATGAAGAGAAAAGGAAAATAAGATAGCTACAACAAATACAACAGAAAAAGTAGGATAGTGGATATAAGACCAAATACAATAATAACTTATTCAATGTGAACATTATCTCTTCATATGTAGTTCCTATTCCATGAACATTAGCTCTTTCAGCGTATACTATGTGTCTCATGCTTTTTTTGTTTTCTTTTGTTTTGTTTTGTATTCCTCATTCTTTTTGCTCTCTGTGCAAAGTCAGGATATTTTCTGCTGACCTTGCTTTCAGCCCCTGACTCCTTGTTTTAGCTGTGTTTTACCTAATGTCAACTCATAAGCAATGGTTTTAATTTCAGTTTTCATAATTGTTAGTTTTCTCATTTTCATCCTGTTTTTAAAAAAAATTGATTCCAGTTCTTTGGCAAAAGTGTCCATCTTATAATCTATTTTTTAAAACATATCAGTCACAGTTACTTTAAAATTATTTTAGGTAGAGGCACCTGGGTGGCTCATTCAGTTGAGCATTGGACTCTTGATTTCAGCCCAGGTCATGATCTCACAGTTTGTGAGTTCAAACCTTGAATCAGGCTCTTTGTTGACCATGCAGAGCCTGCTTGGGATTCTCTCTCTCCTTCTCTCTCTGACCCTCCCCTGCTTGCTTTTTCTCTTTCAAAAATAAATAAATAAACACTAAAAAAATCCGCATCAGGTAACTTTAATATATTGGCACCTGTAGGTCTACTGTCTAGTTGTTCTTCTGGTCCTGCTTACTCATAACTGTAGATTGAATACCAGATGCTGTGTGGGATAAGTTGTAGCGCTCTGGAAGATATTATCTACTTACAAAGAAGGTTTACCCTAAACCTTGGCCAGCAGGAACAAATGCAACTCAATCTAATCAGGGACTGAGAGATTGATTTGTGGGTTTTGTTAGAATCCCGAGGTGGGATTTTACTTTCTCAGCACTGTGGAACCACTGAAAACTTTACTCTGATTTTTAGCTCTTTCTACTTGACTTCTTAGCATTGTGCCCGCCAAGAACATCCTCGAAAGAAAAGTTGAGTGTCAGGCTCACCGCCTGTACTTTTCTTCTCTTCTGAATCTTGACCTCTCAAGACCTGGATGTTTTGGCATCCAAAACCTCCAATTTTTGTCTTTCTCACCATGTGAGGTTTTTTAAAGCTTGGTTGGCTTTTCAGCCTCACACAAAGGTCGGCAAATGCCCGAAAGGGATAAGCTTCGTGCAAAAAGTTGGTTTTCCTCAATGCAGTTTCTTTCTCTCTGGGATCTGCTGTGTCAAGTCCTGGCTTCCTTGAAAGTTTTTTAATGCCTTCAAAAGGTTTCGGGTATTTTGTTTTAATCCAGCTCTTCTGTGTGTGTGTGTGTGTGTGTGTGTGTGTGTGTGTGTGTGTGTGTAATGGAAGCATTGGCCTGCTAAAAAGTTACTCCACCACAACTAGAATTAAAAATCTGCATTTATTTTTTTAAAGAGACTTTATTATTGTTATTTTTTAGAGCAGTCAGGTTTCACAACAAAATTGAGCAGCAAGTGGAATTCCCATATTTCCTTATGCAGGGCCTTGCTCACTATGGGCCTCCCACATCAGAGTGTTGCATTTGTTACCATTGATGAGCCTCCACGGACACATCATCACCACCCAGAGTCCACAGTTTCCATTAGGGTTCAAATCGGTACTGTACATTCAATGAATTTTGACAAGTTGCATTTCTTTTAAAATGAATCTGCAATGATAACACAATGAGTTCTCATCTACCCTTCACCCAGCCTCCCTTATATATAAATGTTTTTATTTATTTTTGAGAGATAGAGAGACAGAGCATGAGCAGGGGAGAGGCAGAGAGGGAAGGAGACACAGAATCCAAAGCAGGCTCCAGGCTCTGAGCTGTCAGCACAGAGCCCGATGCAGGGATCAAACTCGGGAGCAGTGAGATCATGACCTGAGCCAAAGTCAGATGCTCAACTGAGTGAGCCACCCAGGTGCCCCACTATGGTGTATATTTTTTAAAAACTAAAAACTAGGGCCACCTGGGTAGTTCCATGGTTAAGCTTCTGAATTTGGCTCAGGTCATGATCTCACAGTTTGTGGGTTCCGGCCCCATATCAGGCTCTGTGCTGTCAGCTTGGAGCCTGCTTACAATCGTCTGTCTCCTTCTCACTCTTTCTCTCTCTCTGTCTTAAAAATAAATATATAAATATTTTAAAAAATAAATGAAAACTAAAAAAAATGGCATGCTACTATTATTTAAACTCCAGACTTTATTTGGATTGCACCAATTTTTCCATTAAGGCCCTTTCTCATTTGTTTCAGGATCCGACCCAGGATCCCACAGTGTATTTAGTTGTCATGTCCACATTGGCTTCCCTCATCTGTGACAGTTCCTGTCTATGATTTTCATGACATTGAATTTTGGGTATTACTGGCTAGTTATACTGTGGAAAGTCCTTTGGTTGGGGTTTAGCTGATACTTTTCATATGGTGATAGTGGGGTTATTATTTTTTGGAAGACAAATGTCTTTCTAATCACCTCGTATCAGAGGGGTACATGCTGTCAACCTTACTACTGGTGTTACTGACCTTGATCGCTTAGCCCAGATATTTGAATGGTTTTTCCATAAAGTTATCTTTCTCTCCTTTCCATAGTCTGTTCTTTGGAAACAAGTTATGAAGTCCAATGCATATTCAAGAAGAGACGGTGGAATTAAACTTTATCTCTTTATCTACATAACTATTTGGAATTCTTTAGGGACAATTTGTCTCTCCCTTCTTATTTACTTATTTATTCAATCGTATATTTATATCACTACAGACTCATATATAATTATTTTACCCTTTGTGTTATAATTCAATGTTATTTATTTATTGGTTGCTCAAATTGTTCCATCTTTGCCCATTGGGAGCTCTTTCAGTTTGACTTCTGTGTCCTTTTGATATGTCCCCTTCCCTTTTTTTTTTAACACCGCCTTATTTTCTTAATACTGCAAAATGCTCCAGCTTCATCCTTTACTTTCCCTGTCTCGGCCCTAAAACCAGCCATTTGTCCAAGGCTCTGGTTTCTTTTATTAGAGAATAGTATTTAGAAACCAATATCTGACTGCATTTTGCAAGATAGTTGGAGTCTTTTGTCAGAGTCTGCATTCTATCCTGGGATTCTCTGACCTCTGGTTGACGGTTCTTTTTTTAATTTGCATACATTAAAGTTCACTCTTTGTGAGACAGAGTCCTATGGGATTGGACAAATGAGTAGGGTCATGTGTCCACCATCATAGTGCCATACAGAATACTGACATCGCCAAAAACCAGCCTGTACATCCCTTTTGTGGCTGCTCGCTCTGCTCGGCATCCCAGCAGCCACTTATCTGCCTTCTGCATTTAGTTTTAATCCTGCCTCTCTGTCTTGTTTGCGGACCTTCGAATGGGAAAGAATGACCAAGCTGGGAGTTTAATGTCGACTTTGTTGGAGTGAGCAGGCAATAATGCCTTCTGGCTGGATTGTGAGTTATTTGTCTTATTTGTCATTATTTCTGTAGAATAGCACTTAACATGAAGTAGATGCTCATGAAAAAAAATTTTAATACTAAAGACCCAGCATGGGCCCAATGCAGTGTATCTGTACCCATTATAAATGTGCTCCTTGAAAGGTTTGAGAATTCCTAAGTATTCTAAAACCGGTAAATGAATGTTGCTGCAGGGTGGATGGGCAATGCGAATCCCAGCTCTGCAATTCTCTCCATCCTCCATTCCTAAGCCTCCTAGTCCTTGATTAAAATCTGTGTAGAGCACTTGACACTCTTACCTTGTTGACCTTAAAAACAACCCCTCCACATAGGCCATAGTTACCTCCATTACAAAAGACTGCCTCTTTTGGATCTCTAGGTTTTAATTGAGATTTTTTTTTTTAACCTAGAAATTACTTGCCATTTAATCTTCCACGGACCCAACAGTGGCCAAAAAAAGCTTTAGGGAAGCAATAGATATGGCTTCTCTCAACAGCCAGCCATGCAAAATGGCAGCAGATAACAATCTAAAGAGAAAAGTTCAATTCTTTAACAAGTCACATTCAACACATGACCTCCAGAAAGGGACCTCCACTTCTCTTGGCTCCTGTGACACAGGTCACAGAGCAGCCACTTTTTGGATGCTGATATAGGAAGGAAATGCAAGTTCCTCATTTTGGCCTGGGTTGACCTGTCAACTTGAGGCCACCAGATTTCTTTCAGAACCAGACATGAGAGTAAGTGTCCTGGTGCTGTGAGCATTTCTCCTTCTCTTGTTGTTTTCTAACATGATGGAGAAGAGCCAGAAAAGTAATGGAAGATGTGAGATTCAAGATACAGGAGGATTCACTAGAAGAATTGGGCAATTTGCTTGTAAATGAATCTGTAGCCTCAGGGTTACATGGACCCAGAAAAAAAAAATGGAGTGGAAATTTGGCAAACATGATCATCGATGATCTAATTTGACTGCTTATTCCAATCAAGTTAATTGGTTAACTGCCAGGTTTTCATTCTACTTTGAATTGCTCAGCGACAGCAAAAGGGAAGGGGATTAAATCATGCTTCTGATGCTCTTATATGTAGCCAATGAAAATGTCTTTTGGGTATAGCTATTTGGCCTTTAAGGTACTTTACGATGAGACTCTTCTTGCATTTTCTTTGCAAAAATGACAGAAGAGGCTCAGTTGGATTTCCGGCCCATTAAATAACTTAGATACTGAGATTAGGCCAATTTTTCACTCGCAGGTTCCAGACATTACTCAGCCACAGATCCAACAAGATGCATTTATAGCAAGATTGAAAACTCCTGGAGAGGTTGGCCATGTGCCCCTGGCCTTGGAGAAGAGACTGTAGAGGCAGCGTTCAGTTAGTTTTCAGGAGTTTTATGTGCCTGTGTGGAAGATTATTCTAGAGCCTTCCATATTCATCCATTCATTCATGTATTCATAATTAATTAATTAATTAATTAAACACTGATCACATGCCAGCTCTGCACTAGATGTGGCAGATGCAGAGATGAAGGAGACAGACTTCTTGCCCTGAGGAGTTCAACATCTGGTTAGACAGTGGGGGCTGTAAATTAATAATGTCACTATAGTATGACCAATGCATAGAGGCCTATACTATGACCATTGGGCATATGGAGTAGGTAGGATGCAGTCTGCTTGGTTGGGACAGAGAAGTTTTGTTTCGTAGAGTTAGGAGTTGAAATTGATAGATGAAGCATCAGATCCCTAGAGGCTGATGAGGAAAGGTGTTCTAAGCATGACAACAGCACATGCAAACACATATGAAGAGGTGTGTTCTTCAGGAGACCTGCCAGGTGCCTACTGAGCACAGAGCTTGGGGTGCAAGAAGAAGAGGCGGAGTTTCATGGGCAGTGCTAGAGGCAGTGTTTCAGAGAGTTTAAAGAAGAAAAAACATTTGGTCATCTTTGAAAGTCATTGTAATGGCGACAAGGATGAGCCGAGATTCTAGCAACAGCCAGAGATGGTTCAAATCTATGACTACTATTTTACTGTGTAGCCTTGGAGAAGTCCCCGGGTACCATTAAGTTTTAAGAAAGTAAGATAATAACACACTCCTTCAGATATTGTTGAGAAAATTAGAAACGACATATATAAAGTATCTAGAAAAGGATCTGAAATGTTGTGCTATAATTGTGAGGATAATACCATGTATTGGAAAGTAGAAGAGTTTCTGAGTCAGAGAGTCCTGGATTCTGATCCTAGTTTTGCTTCTGACTAGCTGTGTATTATTTTGGCACATTTCTTAATCTTTCTGAACCCATTTTCTGATAGACATCCTTTTATCAATAAACATTTATTAAAGAACCTCTCTGTGCAGTCTTGGGCTACCAGTGAAGTTACATCAGTGAACAACTAGGCACAGTCTCCCCTAAAACACATAATCCTAGTTTAATATAAGAAAATAAGTCAGAAAAATTCCAGTAGTGGGGCAGCCTGCAAAATACCTGACCAAAACTGCCACTGTCATTAGAAAAAGGAAAACTCTAAGAAATGGTTGCAGCCAATTGGAGCCTAAAAGAGACATGACAACTAAATGTAATAAGGTATCCCAGGGGTGCCTGGGTGGCTCAGTTGGTTAAGAGCCTGACTTGCAGTTTTGGCTCAGGTCATGATCTTGTAGTTTGTGAGTTCGAGCTTCACATGGGGCTCTGCGCTGACAGCGGGGGACCCTGATTGGGATTCTCTCTCTCTCTCTCTCTCTCTCTCTCTCTCTCTCCTCTCCTGCTCACACTCACTGTCTCTCTTATAATAAATAAACTTTAAAAATGTAATATGATATCCTGGATATGATCCTTTTCAAAATATATTTTAATGTTTATTTACTTTTGAGAGAGAGAGAGAGAGAGAGAGAGAGAGAGAGAGAGCACACAAGTAGGGGAGGGGCAGAGAGAGAGGGAGGCATAGATTCTGAAGCAGGCTCCAGGCTCCGAGCTGTCAGCATAGAGCCCGATGTAAGGCTTGAACTCACAAACTGCGAGATCATGACCTGAGCTGAAGTTGGATGCCTAACTGACTGAGCCACCCTGGTGCCCCTCTAAATTTTCTTATTATGTTAAATGCACATAACATCAAATTTCCCATCTAAATCATTTCAAGTGTACTGTTCAGTGGTGTTCAATACACATCAATTAACTTTTATCACAGGACATGGGGATTCTAAGAGGTGCCCCAGAGGATCTCTTATGTTTCAGACATACTCCATTGCCCCCACTGAGTAATGGCCACCTAGTTTCCATGAGATCAATCTCCCAAATCAGTACAATAACCCTTTTCTTTTCCTGTTGGTTCATTGGCAAGAGGAACCCAAAGTAGCCAAGTGGTAGTCTCAGCTTGAATAAAACTATGATTGTGTCTTCTGATAGAAACAAAGACATCTAGACTGACAGGCTCCCAAATCATGGTGACAGGAAGTAAAAACGTTGCTGGTGGATCATGAAAAGTAATAAGAGAAACTACTACCTATTCCACCCCTTGGTGGTGGAAGATATCAAGGTATCCTAGATATATAAATCCAGGCTACAGCAGAAACAGTATCATACACCGATTTAGAGGATACACCACATTCTGAAGTCTCATAAACGTTGCCACCCAACTGCAACTACATCTGAGTCATCCAAAGGCTAGTCCATCATTCTATCAGCTAACTGCTTTAGGATGATAGTTGAACTGGGGCAATCCACGAGCATGAGTCCATTCTTGCACTTTGTATGCTATAAAGTGAGCTCTCTTTTCAGAAGCAACGCCATTTGGAATTCCAGAACACTAAGTGAAGTACTCTGTGGCTTTGGTAGAAGCACTACAGACAAGACAGGCAAATCCATACAGTGTCTATCTGCTCAGACCAAATGCTATCCTTGCCAAAATGGAAGTCATACAGTGTAATAAATATGCCACTGTGTGGCGGACTGATTCTCTCTGGGGCAATAACATATGGGGAATCCATTGTTGGTCTCTGCAGTTGACCAATTGGACAGTTAGTAGTGATTTTAGGTGGATTAGCTTTGATAAGTGCAAGTTCATGTTGCAGAGCCCATGCATAATGGTCACCTCTAATCTCTTAACCACTTTGTTCAGGAATCCATTGGGCAAGGACAGAGATGGGTGACAAAGAGTCTGACTGCTATCCACAGAATTGGTCATCTTGTCTATTTGATTGGTTCTTAGATCCTCCCATGCTAAGGCCACTTTATTGTAAGCTTTTACATGGCACACAAATGTCCTTGCACAGTGTGCCCATTCAGAAAGGCTGAGCTACATACCTTCTCCCTAGATCTTCTTGTTATTAATTTCCCAGTTATGGTTCTTCCAAGTCCCTGACATTTGGACCAAACCATTAGCTCCTACCCATAAATCAGTATAGATACATATCTCTGGTCATTTCTCCTTCCAGGCAAAAGAAGCAACCAGGCACACTGCTTGAATTCTTGCCGGTTGGGAGAACCATTCACCACTGTTCTTTGGTGGCATTAGAGTGATAGAGCTATTCATTTGGAGGAACATATCATGCAGAACCATCTGTAAACCAAATCTAGTTTTTCTTCCTCAGTCACTACATATGACTATGGAAAGGTCTTCAAAGAGTAATGGCTATGTCTTCTTCCTGTGTTGGCAATATAGGATTTTCCCTGTTGCTCGCCTTAAATCTGGACTCATAGGAAAGGGGGTGTGGGAGGTAGCTTCCAGCTTACCAAGTTAGTAATGTTTACATGGATATTTACCATTGCTGATGCTCTTCATTCCTTCTTAAAGATCTGGGTTTCCATCTTGTATCATTTCTCTTCAACCTGAGAATTTTTCTTTTAGTAATTCTGGTAGTGCAGTTTCTTGGAAATGAAGTCTCTTAGTTTTCTCTTATCCAAAAGTATCTTTATTTTGCCTTCATTTAAAAAAAATTAACCTTTATTCATTTTTTGGGAGACAGAGAAAGACAGAGCATGAGTAGGGGAGGGTTGGAGAGAGAGGGAGACACAGAATCCGAAGCAGGCTCCAGGCTCTGAGCTGTCAGTATAGAGCCCAATGTAAGGCTCAAACTCACAAGCCATGAGATTGTGACCTGAGCCGAAGTTGGAGACTCATCCAACTGAGCCATCCAAGCACCCCCTCTTTTGCCTTCATTTTAAAAGAATTTTTACACTGGTTAAAAATTCTGGGTTGGAAGTCCTTTTCCCTTTCAACATTGTAAAGATATAGTTCCGTTTCTTTGGTTTCCTAGAGTTTATTTTTTTAAAAATTTTGTAAAACATTTATTTTTGAGAGAGAGACAGAGCGAGTGGGGGAATGGCAGAGAAAGGAGGAGAGAGAATCCCCAGTAAGCTCCATACTGACGCAGAGCTTGAACTCATGAACTATGAGATCATGACCTAAGCCAAAGGCAAAAGTCACTTAATCAACTAAGACACCCAGGTGCCCCTGTCTCCCAGAGTTTTTGATAAGAAATTGGACATTATTCAAATCTTTGTTCCCTTGTGTGTAATGTGTCATTTTTCTTCAGGTTGCTTTCAAGATTTTCTCTTTATTTTACTTTTGTCACTTAACTATAATGTACCCATAAATTTGTATATATTTTCTTCTATTTATCCACATTTGTCCTGCTTAAAGTTTGCTAAGCTTTTTCAATCTGTAAATTTATGTCTTTTTACCAAATGGGCTATATTTTACCCATTATTTATTGAATATTTTCTCTATCCCACCCTAATCTATTCCAGCTCCCTGAGCCTCCAACTGTATGTATGTATACCTTTTGACAATTTTTAAATTAGTTCCTGAGACTGTTTATTTCAATCTAGTTTTCTCTGCTGCCCCACCCCCACCCCACAGATTTAACAGATCCATAGTTTGGATCCATAGTTCTATGACTCTATCTTTGAATTCATTGATTCTTTATCATTTCCATTCTATTCTCAAGCATATACAGGGAACTTTTAATTTCAGATATTATTTTCAGTCTTAGAATTTCTATTTGGCTCTTTTGAAAAATAATTCTATTTCTCTGTTTTCCTATAAGTCAATGAATATAGTTCAAAAGCTGTTTTAAAATTCAAGTCTGCTAATTTCAACAGCTGTTTGGTCTCTACTGATTGCTTTTTCACTTGGGAGTAAGTGATATTTGCTTGGTTCTTCCTATGTTGAGTAGTGTTTTTTTTTTTTAATTATTATATCCTGGATATTGTAAAGTTTATGTGGTGGAATTCTGGATTCTGTTATGTTCTTTCACAGACAGTTGATTTACTTTTGCTTTCTTTGTTTTAGCATTTAATTAATTTGGTTGAACTCAAACTACAACTTTGCCTTTAATGCTCCAAAGCCAGATTGTCATTTCTGTTTTTTTTTAATTGCAATAACAGGTTTAAGTGTGGGTCTCTCCCCTACTGAATGGTAAGCTTGTCAAAGATAGTAACTTGGTCTTATTCATCTTTGTGTCCTTCACATAGAGTTTATTTTGCACACAATGGACCTGCCATGATGATGAATGCATGAAAAAGCTAATGAACCATGTAGTTCACGAAACATCCACCAAATCAGAACACTGTTACTGTGAAGATTCGGGAACCAGGAGGGAAAAGCTGAGACTTGCAAGCATATATCAACTTTAACCTTCCTGTGCTTGGTACAATTTTCAGTTGTTAATCCACTACCAAGAACCTGGGTCTCAGCTACGTTTGATCTTCAATATTTGTACCCTCATATATTACTTCCTACAGAGTACACATTGTAGCAAAATCTCATTACAGTAAAATAATTGAAACAGCAGATAATGACTGTTCCATCATTACTTTAGTCACATTTCCATAATGTGGGAATAATCTAAAAGGCATACATTCATGCCCACAGCTCAAGCCCACTTTATTTATTCATTTGATAGACACTTGAGTATCTGTGCTGTGATAGGTGCTAGGTTTCGGAAATATAAAAATTAATAAGCACAGTCCCTGTCCTCAAGAGGTGAGGGTTAGTCATTTAATTGGTTATTTGAAGATTCTACAATTATGTACTGAGAACTTATTTTGTGCTGGGAACTTTGCTAGGATCCAGGGAGGCCATAATGAGAAGATGACCAATTCTGTGCTCCCAGGGAACTCACGGTTGCTCTGGAAAGCATTAACTCTAGGAGAGCTTTTCTTATATTTCAGTCACTCAAATACCACCCTCACGTTTTGTTTTTGCCTTGGCCTACAAATGTCCTGCTAATTCAGCTTAAGTCAATTTAATTTTAAAAGAAAGGTTATAGGGGTGCCTGGGTTAAGCATCCAACTTCGCTCAGGTCATGATCTCATGGTTTGTTGGTTTGAGCCCCGCATCGGGCTCTGTGCTGACAGCTCAGTCTGGAACCTGCTTCAGATTCTGTGTTTTCCTCTCTCTCTGCCCCTCCCCTGTTCATGATCTGTCTCTGTCTGTCTCTCAAAAATAAATAAACTTAAAAAATTTTTTAAATAAATAAATAAATAAATAAAAGATTACATCACAAATTGGATATGCTACTTATGCTTTTCAAATTCATAGGAACATAAATGCATAATTATTAAAAGGCAAACTGACTAAATGCAAAATACCAAGTATCACATGTCCCCCACTCTGGGGAACACTGCTTTCAATCTGTTAAATGTTGTAAAAGAGACATTTATAAAATGCAAAAAGTATAATGGGGATATAAAAGGGACTATTAATCCTTCCTATGTTCATAAGGAAGGCTTTGCAGAAGCGTTTTTGAGGGAAGTGACAGTATCCCCTTTACTGTTTTATCCTCTGTGGTAGTTAAAATAATGCCCCTCCCATGGCCCAATCCACAGTCCAGCCTGAATGCATGCATATATTATATTACAGGGTGAAAGGAAATAAAGGTTGCAGATAGAATTCAAGGTACTAATCAGCTGACCTGAAGATAAGGAAATTAATCTAGGTGGTCTGGATCGGCCCAATGAAATCAAGAAGACCCTTAAAAGCAGAAGCAGAAGAGGAGACAGCAGAGAGTCAGCATGATTTGAAGTGACAAAGAGGCTACCATTACTGCAGTTACATACTATTAACCTGGAGGAAGGCGGCCATGAGCCTAGGAAGCAGGTGGTTTCTAGAAGCTGGAAGAGACAAGGAAACAGATCCTGATCCCCACAAAGTCACATAGCCTTACCAACACCTTGATATTTGCCCAGTAAGACCTGTGTCTCGTTGACTTTCTCACCAATAGAACCAGAAGGTAATTGATTTGAGCTTGTTTAAGTCACTGAATTTGTGATCATTTGTTATAGCAGCCATAGGAAGCTAATACAATCCCTAGTGCCAGATGCACCTTAGACTTTGGCTAAAAATGAATCAAACAGAATGGAATCTTCCCTTTAAGTTCCTTAAGGGCAAGAACCTCATCTTTTTGTCAATGTAGACCTAGTGCCTATAATCACAGATAGCATATAGTTGGCAGTCAGTGACTATTTTTAGTGAATTCTGAAGAAAGGCACTATTTGAGCTGGATGATCAAGAATGGGTAGAAGTGGGTTGCGTGGGTGGCTCAGTCGGTTAAGTGTCCGACTTCGGCTCAGGTCATGATCTCACAGTCCGTGGGTTCCAGCCCCGCATTGGGCTCTGTGTTGACAGCTTAGAGCCTGGAGCCTGCTTCAGATTCTGTGTCTCCCTCTCTTTCTCTGCCCTTCCCCCACTCACTCTCTGTTTCTCAAAATAAAATATATTATTATTCCAAGGCAAGGAAGTGGATTGAAGGGCTTTGAAAATGAGGGAGATGCTTGAGCAAAGACCAAATGTCTGTGGTGTGTTTAATTTTTTTAACGTTTATTTATTTTGGGGAGAGAAAGAGAGAAAAAACAAGTAGGAGAGGGACAGAGAGAGAGGGAGACACAGAATCTGAAGCAGGCTCCAGGCTCTGAGCTGTCAGCGCAGAGCCCAACATGGGGTTCGAACTTACAAACCACAAGATCATGACCTGAGCTCAGACACAACCAACTGAGCCACCCAGGTGGGCCATGTTTGTGGTGTGTTTAGAGAAATAAATTCTCATGTGGCAGAAGACAGCATGGTCAGGGAGAATGAGTGACACAAATCCAGGCAGGGTCAAGGGGCAGAGCAGGAAGGGCCTTGTGTTGGATACCAAAGAGTTTGCTTCAAGTCCTGAGGCCACAGGTAGTCATGTGTCAATCTTGTTTGCGGCATTAAAGGCAATATGGGATTGCTCTCTCTGGAATCTTAAGCTGGAATCCTGCATTTCTGGAACGAGGATCTGCAATCCATGCAGATGTTTCCGGAGAAGACCTGACCTTGTGGACTTGGATTCTTGGACTGGGGGCAGGGATGGTGGTGGTGGTCCAGTGTTGCACATGAGGAATGGCCAGACAGAGAAAGGCAGCAGCCCGAGAAGCTGGGTGACCCTCAGACTCCCTGGAACTTCCTCCCAGCAGGAGCCGACGAGCTGTCAAGATTCCGTCATAAACCCCACACTCCATGTGTTTGCAATGTGGCCGCGGAGATGCACAGGGGATCGGGGCCTGGGGTGTGAGGGCTTACTTCTGGAGGCATTGCTTCCTCTCTCTTCCCATGCATTTCAGAGAGAGCTTATTTTGCTTTCTTAAAGTTATGGTGTGGAATAAAGGGACAGTAATGAGTTCCAGATGCTTTTATTTTTCTCCTTCTATAATTGGAAACAAAAATATAGCATGGCTTTTAAATTGAAAGTGCCAGAGAGGAATGATGCTTTTAGCTCTGGGGTTTTAGCTGTGATTTAGAGCCCAGCGTGAGGCTGTGGCCGTCATCACTACACACCACCTCACTCACACTGCTCCCTGCAGACCCAGCTCAAGGCTTTATCTCAGAACCAGAATGAGGTTCAACTGTGAGTCCTATTTTAAGAAACTCTAATACACGAAACTTGCAAACTTGCAAAGCAGACAGATTTGGGCAGAGTGAGCAGCCTTATATTCAAAGGATGATTGTTTTGCAGAAGACCACGACACAGGCCTCTTTTGATTGGAACTCCCCCAGTGCACCTAAAAGTTTCCCCCCATACCACTGATTTCTGAGGAGCAGGGCAAAGAACCTTCCAGCCAAAGCGTTCCAAGCGTGGAGTGCTGAGTGAAGATCAATTAAAAAGTCAAGGGACCAGAATCTTGAAGTATAAAGTGATCTGAAGAAAGAATGCTTGAATTACCATGGGCTCATTCCAGAAAAACCCAACTTTATAGGAGACCTTGAAAGTCATCATGTGACAACTTGACTTAGAATCCTAATTGCAATTGGATCCACCTCCTCCTAAGTTAGACAAAGAGATCATCCTTACCATGCAGGAGGAAATAACTATTGATAGACTCGGATCTTTGGGTCGCTTTTGGAGTCCTCCATTCTTTCCTTTGGCCAACTGCTGTTACAAAATGGAGAAGTGGGGAAAGCAGGATTCAGATTTAGACTCTGGGAAAGCAGTTGGCCTCCACCTACAAGACATAATAAGACCAGATTACACTCTCCCCAGGGAGGTAATCTTTAACACAAAGCAGATCCCAGCCCCCGGTTAAACAGCAGGCCAGCAAGGGAAGATAAAAGTAAATGGCCACTCAATCCTTATATGATTTGCACAGCACACTGGCAAAAATAGGAATTCTGGACCCCAGACCTGAAATTTAAGACTGGTCTCTTGCTTTTTGTTCATGCAAAGCAAAAAGCTCAATTGCTCTTTGATTCCAAGACTTTCAGGTCCATCTAGATGAGCAGTACAGCCTGTCTCCTTATCCTCTCCCTGCCCATTCTTCCTTTGCTTTTTATGTTTCCCTCTTGCTGCCACGCAAGTAATTAATTCTCAACACATTGAGCTGCCATTCATCAAGTACTCACTGTGTGCTGGCCACCTTACAGTGGTGCACATCATTGCCCATTATCACTCCCATTCTCCAAATTCTTGGATTGATCAGCCAATTCCAAAGCACAGAGAACCTACCTTATATTCTGCTCTTAAATCTATGTAGCCAGTGATGTGGGTCTAAAGAGATGACTCCGTGGTTCTTAACATTTTGAAAATCTGATCAAGGCTGGAGCTCCACCCTGAATGTCTTCAGAACCTCTGGGGCCTCAGCATCTGTGTCATAAATCTGCTCACTCTAATTTGGATGCATGGTGGGCTGGAGAACTGGTGTGAAAGCATCTTAGGGGTTGAAGGGGCAACCTGTAAGCACTCTACTCTGCTGTGGGACTGAAGCCCTCCTCCTGCCCCTCATTGGGCCTGAGAAGATAATAGGGGAGACCAAAGCAAAAGGCAGGTGACTTGACCCTAGTCTAGCTCTTCCCTGGTCTTCTGAGTTGGGTCAGGTGGGCCAAAGAGAAACTTGAGTTCTTGCTCCTTTCCTTTAAATCCTAAAGCTAGGTTTCCGCCCCTTTCCTCTGTCTTTTGCTCCTACTATTTTCTGGATGCCTGAGCGGACCCTCCAAGAAGTCTTTCCGAGCCCTTATGAGAAACTTGCTAAGTCTTAATAACGAGAATTTAGTGTATAGAGGAAAAGAGGAGGAAACGTTAGAGTCACCTACTCCTCCCAAGGCAGGAGAGCCCGTCAGCAATAATGTGGGGTGTTCTCAGTTCATCTTCTTCCAAATGGTTAGGAGTTATCTTGTCTCCCCATCTTTCCATTTTGTTGATGTCTCTATTGAGTATTGATTGACAGAGCCCATCCCCCCAAGGGCAGATACTCCACACAGTGTGACTGTCTAGGGCGGGGGGATTCTTTCAGCTCTAACCTCCTGGCCCACAGGAGCTGTCTGGGGGACTGCCAGAACTAAACATCTAAACACAGACATGAACCTGCTCTTCCCCTGTGGGTGAATTTACTTCAGGTCAAGGTCCCCTGAGAAAGATGTGGAATGTGTGCTTTTCCTGAAAAATGACTATGTAGTCATGATTGTCTTGGAATTTAGCTTAAGTAAATAATTAAGGATGTGTTCCCACAACTGGTGATAAGGGTGTTCACTGTTGCATTATTTTTACTGAGCAAACCTGGAAATAACCTAAATGTCCAATAAGAGAGGATTGGGGGAATGAATCATGCCACTATGAAAAATTATGGTATACCATCCTGCTCTGGAACGTGGAGAGTATTTTAAATGCCAAAAATAGGATACAAAACAACATACGCATTTTGATCTCATTTCTGCATCTGGAAAGATACATTTCAAACTATTAATAAGTACTATCTTTAGGTTGGGGCTAAAGGTGGTTTTCATCTCCTCTTTCTTTGCTTGTTTGTATCTTCTAATAATCTTAGTAATTAATAAAGAGTGCAGAGTAAGTAATAAAGCATTAATTGGAGCAAACCTAATGTTGGTGTTGAGGGAAGGCAGGTATTTGAAAGTGAGGCAGAAATAAGAACATAGGAGTCCCTTGGAGCCCCCAAAGGCATAAAGGCCATGCTCTCATTTGCATCCGACACAAACTCTCCCTGCCAACCACCATCGACATCCATAGGCATTACATGTATTACTTACTAACACGATCACCACACTTTTTCATTAGTTGGAAGAGAAAACAGATGGAGTGGCCACACCATTTCTGAGATTGCCTGAAAGAGTTGCAAATCTTCAAGACAAAGAGATCCAACCCATAGGCCAATTGAGTTGAGAAATAGGCTCTTCCTCTACTGTTGGAGTTGGCCAGGGAGGCAGTCTCCTAAGTCTGGAGCAACTGAGGTAAGACATAGTTGTCGAGTATAGATGAAGTCACAATATTACTTTCGTTTCTGATAAAACTGAGTTTGGAGACCACAGTTAGTTCTCTTAGTCAAGCGGGCCTGATAAGACCTCGTCCCAGAATAAGGCTGCACCATGGCTCTGTCACTGGTGGCATGAATAGCTTTCAGTGTCCCCTGGATGTCCTGCCCCATGTGACTTTCCTCATCATGGAGCCCCCGGCAGTAGAGCAGAGGTACCCCCAAAGAAGGGATGGCCCGAGTTCTCCAGTGGAATACTCATCAGTCCCAACACCTCCCTCGGGGTGGGGGAGGGAAAGGAATAAGGAGAACAGGCACCCAGAGAATTCCTCTAACATAAGGGTCTGCAAACTCCTCCCTGTGGGCAAAATCTGGCTCTCAGCCCATTTTTGTCAGTGAGTTTTACTGGAATGCAGCCACACACATTCATTTATGAATTGTCCGAGGCTGCTATCCTGCTCCAACAGCGGAGCTGAGGAGTCCTGGCAGAAACTGCGTGGCTCGGAAAGTCAAACGTTGGCAACGTCTACTCTATAGGATGTGTGTCCGGGAACACCCCAGGAGAGGGCCATGTGTCTCCTCTAACATCCTTGGCCACGCCCAACACACAGTCTCCTGGCCTCTCTCCTTTGTCTGGCTGTCCTGCTTGTCTCTTGTTGCCATTCTAAGGCATTAAAGTTCAGCCAAGCTCACTCCTTGGCCCTCCTCTCTCGTTTTACATTCTCACAGTCTTCTCTTGGTTGTCTCAAGGGCCTTTCAAATCACACAGATCTTAGCCTGGGGTGACCATATAATCTATCAGTTCAAACCAGGGCATTCTGGGAAATAGCATTTCTAGACAAGATTCTGAGATAATAGGCATACTGTGAATTGTTCCCAGGGACAATGGAGAAGTCAGATCATTTTGTTTTCTTTTATTTTTAAGTTTATTTATTTATTTTGAGACAGTTTGAGTGAGCAGAGAAGGAGCAGAGAGAGAAGGAGACAGAGAATCCCAAGCAGGCTCTGTGCTGTCAGGACAAAGCTCAATGTGGGACTCGACCCTATGAACCATGAGATCATGACCTGTGCTGAAGTCAGATGCCTAACCGACTGAGTCACCCAGGTGCCCTGAAGTCACATCGTTTTAAACGAAAACACTAAGTATCTTCTTTCCCTGAACCCAGATCCTTCTCAAGAGTTTCCAGAGGCTCTGGCATCACCGTTCTGCCCATGGTAAAAACAAGAAGCCAGGACTTATCCTTTACACTGCCCCCTCCCTCACCACCCACCACTCCATCACCAAGTCAGACTGCCTGCATTTCTTTGGAATCCACCTACGTCTCCAGGCTCAGCTGCTACCTCTCAGTCCAAACCACCACCACTTCTTGCCTGGGTTTCTCCAGAGCCTCCTCCCTGGCTGAGGACCATGGGCTTCAGCCTTCCCCACCTCTGATTCACTGATCCCTGTGAAACCTCAGTCTGATTGGGCCATGCTACTGCATGTGGTCCCATGTGGAGCCCAACATGTGGTCCGCATATCTTCAGGATAGAGATACAAGTCTTTTTATTTTTCAGAGAGAGAGAGAGAGAGAGAGAGAGAGAGAACAATTGGGGGGGGGCAGAGAGAGGGAGAGAAAATATCAAGCAAGGCTCCATGCTCAGCACAAGACTTGCTTGATCCCACAATCCTGGGATATGACTGGAGCCGAAGTCAAGAGTCAGATACTCAACTGACTGAGCCACCCAGATGCCCTAAGACACCAAGTTCCTCCTCTTGGACTCTGGGGTTGGCATGGGCTGCTTCTACCCTCATCCAGAATCCTCCCTCCCTTCTGCCCTTTAGGAATGCTTGAACGCATTCTGCACCTTCCTCCTTCTGGATCTTCCTGCAGACCTTCCTGTGTAACTTCCCTACTTGAGTCCGAGTCCACCCGAGTCTCGCTCCCTCCGTGTCCACACTAGGCTGTTACTACGGCATTACCTGTCACTGTGCCCTGGACTCTGCCGACTGTAGTGACAGCAGTGTTATTTGCTTACTGACCATCTCTCCCACTGTAATCTGCCTGAGGACGGGGTTCCTATTTTTTCACTCACCAGCATTTCTCATGCCCATAGTAGACATTCAAGAAATATCTATTTTAATAATGATGACACAGGAAAAACAGCCTCCATGATATCAGAGTTGGTGGGGAGGAACTCAGTTTAGCCCAGATGGGAACGTTGCCGGTTTTCTGTGGCTTCTGTAACCAATCACCATAAATGTGGTCGCTTACCACAACAGAAGTGTCTTTTCTCACAGATCTGGAGGCCAGGAGTCCGAAATCAAAATGTCAGCCGAGCCACGTCCCCTGTGTGGGGTCCAGGGAAGACGCTCTTCCTAGCTTTGGTGGCTGTAGGCATTCTTTGACTGGCGGCCACACGACTCCAATCTCTGCCTCCACCTTCACACCACCTTCTCCTCCTCCATGTCAAATCCCCCTCTTGAAGAATCTTCCAAGAACACGTGCGATGGCACTGTGGAACCATCCAGATACCCTCCTCATCTCAAAATCCTCAGCTTAATCGCTTCTGCAAAGACCTCTTTTCCAATAAGGCCACATTGACAGGTTCCAGGAATTAGGATGTGGACACATCCCTTGGGGGTTAAAGAGGGGCGGTCATTTCAACCTACTAGAGGGACATAGGCCTAGATTTGGCCCAACAGGTCCTGTGCAATTCAGGATCGGGATCTCTGCAAACCAGGAGACAGGACAGATTCAGCGATCATGAGCGAGAAACATCACTATAGTCCTTCCCACTGGAGCCAAAACAGACACGATTATTGTCCCCTTACCGGCTCTTGCTTTCTCTGCCCACAAAGACCACCTCCCCAGGCACAAAGCTGGGGTGACAGCTAACTCTTCGGGACTGCTGAGATTCTTGCTGGCAAGTCAGTGGGAAGAAGCAGAGCCAAGGACCCACATCTGCTGCCCGATATGGGGCGGACAGCTTCGTCTCCAAAAGCCTCAAGTATACATCCAGCTACCTTTTCTCCAGGGAGCAATTGGGGTGTTTTCCTGTCATTTCTCATGTGTCTTGGGATAAGAGTATTAATATAAAGCATCATTATTATTTGCCATGTTAGTTCCTTGCAAGGACTGACTCTTAACTCTCAAGGCGTCTTCTTACTGTAGTGAACTCTCCAGCTGCCTTAAAAAATAACAACAAAAATGCATCCACACCGCTCAGTAACCGCACACCTGTGTCTCTCCTACTTTCAGGAGGTGTCCGCCTCCAGCGTTTCCAAGCCGTGTTACTGCAGCCACCAGGGCTACCCACAGTCTTCCTCCACCCTGGAAAAGAGTCCTTCATGGCCAGGCCACCAGAACATATTTTAGAAGGAACAGCTTCCTAAGGAAACGAAACAGACACAAACATAGGGGCCTGGCCAGGCATAAATACTACTGTATTTTTAGAAGCCTGGGTCCTTTTATTTTTAGGTAAGGAGTCTGATTCCATTTCTGTAAACCCACTTGTCCTTTGGGGGTCTAACTTCAACTGAGCATTTTTGAGCTTCTAGGCAGCCTTCTGAAATGGCAGGCCCGCTGGCTGTGCTATTTAGGGGGGAGAACTGGGGTGAGGTTCCATTTTTGGCAGAGGGTAAAAATAAAGAATTTTCTTCTGAGTGGGCCCCTCTCCGAATCCAGCCTGGCCGCTCCGTCTACACTGGGCACACGTGCACAGCGTATGTCAGGCTCGCCTCTGAAGAGAGAGTGAATCACTGCCTGGCGCTGCCCTGAGGAGCTTTAAATCATGCTGTTCCAACAACAATGTAAAGCAGTGTTTGATTTTCTGGAATGGAGTCTTTGTAACTTTTTTTTGCAGTAACATATGAACAGCCGGTACCCACTGTGAGGACTTTAGAGAAAACAAACTAAAAGATGACCGTCAGATGAGTTCCCTGCCACAGGGAGCTCCCAGACGCCTTGCCTGTCTGCGTGGTGGCAGCCTTGGGAGAGGGCAAGGTCATTCCTTCAATCAACAAACATTTCTGGAGGCCCCCCGACGTGCAGTGGGGTTGTGTAGGAAACAATGAGCTGGGTGTACATAGCGTGTGTTTGCTTTTAATGAAGTGAATCACTCCCGGCTCCTCCAAAATCACAATCCTAGCAGCAACCTGGTTCATGATAACCAAGTTCAAGTTCAAGTTCAAGTTCAAGCAGGGCCATTTTACCCATTGCATGAATGGTGCCTCCCTCCCCCCCTCCCTCTCTCTCTATTGCAAGTGAAGAGGGCTGATCTCATCTGGGTTACACTTTGGGGGAGTTGGGGGGGATTGGAGAGATTCTGGAAAGTTAGACCAAATCGAATTTAGTATCTGCTGGGACACCTCTCTTCCAGGACACTTTAAGTTTGGGCTCAAAGCCACTCAATCCCCTGGGGTGACCCTGGCCGAGTTTACCATCTGCCAGGGTCCCAGGGAACCCCCAAGGTGCCAAAGCTGCAACCTGCCTCAGAGGTTCGAGGGTGGTCTTGAGGGGCGGGGCCTGAGGCCAAAAGGAACCACAGTGGGTTCATCTGACAAGAGCCCAAAACAAGAGGCAGGAGGTCCCTGGTGATGATGCTTCTTGGCCCAAAATGTAGGAGGGGGCGGAGTGACATGCAGTCAAGAGCCCAGACCAGGCTGGGGGAGGGCAGGTGCTGGTGAGGCCCGGGAGGAAGGGTGGTGGTGAGGAAGGGGAGGGGGGTTGGTGAGGAAGGGTTGAGAAGGTGGGAGAAGTAGAGGAGGGGAGGAGGTGGACTAGGAGGGAGAGAGGGGCCTTCCTGCTTTCATGTAAGAATTCCACTCTTCTATGAGAGGAATGGTGTGTGCAGACAGGGACCCGACGTGCTGAAGGATGCCTGCCTGGTGGAACCACGGGGAAGGCAGGAGGCTGGCTCACCTAAGTGAGGAGGACCCAGGGCACGACTTCCGCCACCACCCGCGGGGGCCCGGGGGAACCAGGGGACGCGAGGACACGCGGGAAGGGAGGCCCAAGGGGTCACACTCATGAAAACATCAACCCTCAATGCCGGCATCTGCGCTGTGCCGAAGGGGCCCTTTTCCTCGCTGGAGGTCTGTAAGCCCCTCGCTAGTGGCGTTCTGATCCATCGTGGCCTCTGCTGCGATCCTCACTAGGCCTCCAAGCTCACACGCATGTGCACACGCATTCACTGCCCCCCCCCCCACGCCCCGTCTTCGGGACGGGTCACTCAGAGGCCAGGGAGCCCCAGCTTCCTTCTCAGGGCAGCTGGCCCTGCACCCTCCGGGCCTTCGAGATCCCGCCTCCGTGCGCCTCACGTTCCATCCAGCATGGCTCCGTCCCTAAGACTCACATGGAGCTTTCTGGAACACAGCGCACAGACTGATAAAACCTAAGAAGATGTTTCTACAAGGATAGCCCTAGACGGATCCGGTGCCAGTTCCTCTGCTTTCCCTAGTCAGGCAGATGTTGAGTCTGATTCGAGTCCCGGCCGCCTTCCCGGCGAAGGCTCCCGGCGGGCAGCCCTCTCCGCCCATCCCCTCCTGCTCTTTTCCGCAGGAACCTGCAGAAGCCCCCTCTCTTAGGCGCCCTAAGTTGGGGTTTCCGGCCTTTTGCTTTTTTTCTGAGCCACTAGGGGGTATCTTTGCTGCCATCTGACCAGACTGGCCGGCTGTGAATTTCGGGGAGACAGGAGAATCACCGCCAAGGATCTCCCAGTGAAACACTGCCTGTGTGTGCACACAGCCCCTCCCCGCAAAGATGCCCACATCTATTTAAGATAGGAAGCAGTTAATTCTCTTTACTGACAAGCAATGAAATGTCAAAATAGAAAGAAAAGAAAAGCAATGCAAACACCAGGCACATATCATCTCATCCTACTTCGCTTGTATTATTACGGGTCCAGGGGACAAATGTCCACTGTTGATTTCGTGTTAGTTTTGTTGTACTAATAAGGTCTGAGTGCCCTGGTCTTCCAGTCTCTTATTTCTGGAAGAGTCTAGAATAATCTTTCTCTTGAACCTTATTCTTTCCTAAGAAAACCCAGAGTATTCAAGGAAAGAGCCCAGACTTGGGAATCAGACAGATTCAGACATGAATCTTAGTTCAGCTCTGTGTCCTCCGGCAAGTGATTTAATATTTCAGAGCCTCAGTCTACTTATCCATGCATTGTTGAACCTAACTCCATCACCTACTAGCTGTGTGACCCTGCACTTGTTACTTAACCTCTCTGGGCCTTAGCGATCTTTCATAATATGGGATAAACTTTGGTATCTATCTTGGGGTCGTTGCTAATATTAACTGAGTTACTGTGTGAAAAGCGATTAACACAGTGCCTGACATGTAGTAGGCATGATGGGAACGTTTGCTGTTAGAATAACCATGGGTGGCTATGGGGACCGAATGAGATGATGTGTGTTGGGCACTTGGCACATGGTAGGGATGTGCCCACCCCCCTCCTCCCCGCAGCCTCCTCAGCATCCTCAGCTTCTCTCTGATTCTCTCTATGAACACATTCTCAGGTGCCTTTCCAGGGCAGGCTGTGCACCCCGGTCTTTCTCTGAGCTTGCCTGCCCTATAATTTTGCACGGCCCTAAGCTGTGTGTCGGCACTGACCCCAGCATCTCCCATCAGATCTAGTTACTCTATTCAGGCTGAAAATGAATGGGTGACTAAGCATCCCTCTTACAGAAGCCAGTCCTACTCTTCAGCACAAATAATATTCAGCCAGAAAATTAACCCCAAATATAACGTGGCAGACTAACTGTGGCCATAGGTCCTTGGTAGCTCTAGAACCGGAGTCTATTTGCCCACCCCTCCAAATCAGGTTGGCCTTGTGATTTTCTCTGACTAATAGATGTGGTACAAGTGACTTTCCAAACCAGATCACGGCCCTGAGGAGGTCACATAGGCAGCTGGTCCAACCTACTGGAAGATGAGGGACCATGGGGTCCCAGTGAGGCTGGTACCAGCTGCTTCTCGCAAATCCCTCACCGCGCCTGTGCTCTATGTCTCTAACTAAACATGGCTAGCATCCCAGAATGTAGAAGTTAAACAGAATTCTCCAGAGGCATTTCTTTCAGAAAACGTATTCAGTTTCACATGCATATCTTGAGGTCTTCTGGAAGGAGTGTTGGGAGCCAAAGATGGGGATGAGATGCAGGATTTGGTATTGGAAGAGTTAATTCAGGATTGCCAAGCATTTTGGAGCATCCATGGCGAAGGGCACAACCCGAATGGAACATGCTCTCTGTTAAATTGCAGCTGGGCCGGGAGAGGAGAGGGACAGCCACATTTCACTATTAGGGTGAGTGAAATGCTCTCTGCCGTTCCAGTGCGATTGAAGCCTGCGCGTGAGTAAAAGACTTTGGAGCCCATGAACATGGAGATCAGGGCTAGGCTAGGTCTGCAGTTGCAGTCAGTGTTAAACTGTTTTGTTTTTGACAAGCACTCTGTCAATACGGAGTCCGGAGCCCAGGGTCTAAAGGAAAAGCACCGGAGTGGTAAAGGAAGTTCACACAACTGGAGCAACGCAAGTCTTTCTCCAGGCCAGGAAGAAGTATGTGTTTAAGGAAAACAAGAATGCCATGGTGGCATATAGTGACTAAAAACTTGGTCTTTGGGGGTCAAACAGATAGAAATTCAAATTTTGCTTTTGCCATTTACTAGCTAGCTGTAGCAGTTATGTACTGCTGTGTAACAAATCATCCCAATTCTTAGTAGCTTAAAATAACAACCATGTATTTGTTCAGAATTCCACAGGTGGGAACTGGGCTCAGCAGGGAGGCTCTTCAGCTCCTCTTTGTGAGTGGTCATGCTTGTGGGTGTGGTGAGGGCTGGCTAGTCTCAGATATACTCACTACCATGCCCCAGGGGCTCAAAAGGAATGTCTGGAATGATGTGGACTGCTGGGTGTTTCTCTCCATTGGTCTTTTTTCCACCTGGTCTCTCATCCTCAGGGAGGCAAGACAAAGTGTCTTCACATAGTAGTGAGACTTTTCCCAAAAGAGAAGCTCTGATGCATACATGATTATCAAACCTTTGCTTGAATCACCTGTGCTGATGTGCAAGTAACATGGTCAGCCCACAGTTAATATGAGGGGTGGGGATTATACAAGGATGTGAATCCTGGGAGGTAGAATTCATTGGGGAATTAACATAACAATCTCCACGCTAGTGACGCTGACCAAATTCCTAATCGCTCCGAACCTTGGTTGGTTTTCTGACCTGTAAAATGGAAAAATAATCTGCATGTTATTTGGAAATAGGGCTGGATTCGTGTAATAAAAACCCCCCGTTTAGTGTGGTGTGAATGATCCAGAGGTTATAAGTTTCTCCAGGGGTAGGTAGTTGGTAGTGTTAGCTCAGAGACTAAAAGATGTCAGGGTCTAGGTATCTGCAGTTCTCTTGGCTTTCCCCTCGGGGTAGGAAGATGGCTGCAACAGCTCCCATCCTTCCAATGCCTTCCTAGGAAGCAGGAATGAGTAGAGAAAATAGCAAGAGGCATGCACCAGCGGGGTCGGCTTGTCTCTGAAAAACCTTTCCCAGAGCTCTACCCACTCACATCTCATTGACCAGGACAGTGTCACATGACCACCCCCAACTGCAAGGGAGGTTAAGAAATGTCACTTTTAAAGCAGGGTACAGAATCCAAATAAAGTTAGTAACAAAAGAAAAGACTATGTATTGGGTAGGTGCCTAGAAGTCACTGCCAGCCCTTACCCCTACCTCATAAGGTTGCCTTCCATGTAGTAGGTGTTCATTAAACAGTAGCTTATTTAGCTGATAGCTTCTGCTGTCTAGCTGATGCATCTGAGCAGGGAAAGAGGGAGCTCTGAGCTGTCCCACGACTCTTCCCTTCCTGGTGTCCCAGTGATTCCTGTACCAGTTAGTGACGGTACGTAAAAACCACCCCAAAACTCAGGAGGATAAATTAAGCATTGTGATTGCTCACCAGCCCACAGCTGGGCGGGACAGTTCTCTAGTCTCTGCTGGGCTCCCTCATCCGTCTGAGGTCAGCTGCGCAGCAGAGGGGCGGCTCTGGTGAACTTGGCTGGGCTTACTTGCATGTGTGGTGGGTCAGAACCACAAAGCGACAGTGGAGGGACTGGCTACAGGCAGAGGTGAAAGACGGCAGTCATCCTGTGATCAGTTTATCCCGGGTGGAAGGACGCCATAGTCATGGAAGGAGCCAAGATGTTCTGTCTAGTTGTTAATTGCACCTCCCTGGTCCTGCTGTTTCGCTCACCAGAACCTCCTTGGATCCTATTTTCTGCAGAAACTTTCATGGACTAGCTCTTACTTTCACTTGCTCAGTCCTCTAGCTGTCCTCCCCTGATGTCCAGGGAGCACCAGGACATGGGACCATTAGAGTGTTTTCTCCCAGGAGCACCTCACGGCTCCTCCCTTGGGCCCACACCCACTTGTGTCTGTTCACTGTCTCCCATAAGCTGACTCTTCTGTCCTCCAGCCTCAGCATCTGGGGGGCACAGGTAGCCCTCCCCTGAACAGCGGCGGGCCCTGGGGTGAGGCCCCCAACGCTCCTAATAGTTTTCATCCTACAAGCCCCCATTTAATACCAAAGACACCTTCTCTTCTGAAGCTTTCTTAACAAGCCCAGTCCAGCGGAGGACACACAGCCAGATCAGCTCCCTGGGGCTCCATCCCTTTGGCAAACCTCACAGACCCTGGAGCTGGGTGCCCTGGGTCCTACACCCAGCTCATCTATCCCTTGTTTCCTGTGGGATTTGGAGCCAATTACTTCCTTCTCTGTACTTGGGAGCAAGGCTAGCCTGCCTCGTGGGTTATCATGAGGATTCATCGAGCTCGCCGCGACGCTGTCTACACGTCAGTCCTTGCTGCATTCGCCACTATTTATTAACAGACCTCTCTTTTTGGTCCTTTTCACCCTCCACTTTCATTATGCAGCATTAATCCTGGCTGTGGCTTTAATGATTTCCTTTTACATTCATTCACTCCTCCCCCTGCCTGCACGCCTTCCATATATTGGTCACCGTGTTAGACACAGGGGACAAAAAAAAAAAAAAAAATCAGTCAACTGGTCTTTGTCCTCATCAAGACAGTCCATGAACCCAACTCTTTAAAAAACCCCAATAGCAAGGAAGTCCAGGCAAGAATGACGAGATCCTGGGTCAGGACAAGGGGAGGCCGTCAGAGCCTGGCATGGAAGAAAAACCGTAACTGTTTCATTGCTCCGAAATGCTGCCACAGCAAACCGTTCTCGGGGAACTAGGCCGTTACCTGCAGCTTACAAATACTTTGGCTACACTTCGCTTGGATTCTGACTGTAACCAGATTTGACTTGTATTTAGTGGCTCCATTTCCTCGGGGTTGAAAAAGAGCTCCCGTCTTTCAGGAATGAGACTTGACAGCCGGTAGGCATTTCCAGTCCACCAGGCACTTGCAGGCAGAGGGAGGTCACGTGGCACTGGCTGTAACTGGTTTTGTTGAGGCCAGATTGTAGTCATGGGGGAGTTTTAAAAACCCATTCATCTATATTTCTATTCGAGAAGTCCATGGCCCTAGATTTAAAAGGCAAAATGGTGCTAAAAAGCCTGTTGAGGGGGCGCCTGAGTGGCTCAGTCCCTTAAGTGTCCGACTCTTGGTTTTGGCTCAGGTTATGGTCTCATGATCCCACATCTGGCTTTGTACTAATAGTGCAGAGCCTGCTTGAGATTCTCTCTCTCCCTCTCTCTCGCTCTGTCCCTCCTGTCATGCTCTCTCCTTTTCTCTCAAAATAAATAGACTTCAAAAAAAAACCACTTGAAAACAGCAGCCCCTTGCCCCTTCCCCCCTCAAAAGTTCTCTTCCCTTGAAGCGAATACTTCCCAATCTTTTGAGGTATTCTTCTGGTATCTTCCTTTGGGTTTCTAAATAACACATGCATATTGCAATTTCTTGCTTTCTCTCCATTGGCTGTTGGTGTACCCTGCTATTGTATTGCGTAGTATTGGTGTTGATACCCTAATACTCCTACTTCCTCTGTTCCCGATCCTTTGTTCGAGCCATCTGATTTAGTTCTATAAGGATGTCTGGCTAAATTAGTATTCCGGATTTGTATTATTTGGGGCATGTAAATATCAATTGCAGGTGTTCCATGGAGCTGACCAGGATTACTTTTTCTTTTTCATACCTAGCGTTAATAATTACCTCATTTAAAAATTTTGCTTAATTTTCCATGTCCTTACCATTAACTGGTAATGTTGCTTCTACCAGAGCTGAAATTTCTTTGACGACCTGCACATCAAGTTCCATTTTTATTCTAGATATGTCTCTTCTGGAAAATTTCCAGACCTGCCTCCAGAAATACCCCAGACTACAATTCTGTCATTTCTCTTTATGCCCATCATAGGATTTCCCTTCAGAGCCATTCTGGGCGTTCTTTTAACTCTTCCCCATGTTGAATCCTTTATTTCTTTGACTTCATTTTCTTTTAAAAATTTTACTTTTTTGGTAGAGTGTTTTAATAAATGGAATTTATAAATAGCTAAAAAATAACTTTATTCTATCTGCACACTTGATTGCTAGATTAGCTGGTGTGATATTTAAGGTTTGTGTGTGTGTGTGTGTGTGTGTGTGTGTGTGTTTTATTTTTTTTTTATTTTTTTTTTTTTAGACAGAGAGAGTATGAATGGGAAGAGGGGCAGAGGGAGAGAGAGAGAGAGAGAGAGAGAGAGAGAGAGAGAGAGAGAGAGAATCCCAAGCAGGCTTCATGCCCAGCCTGGAGCCTAGCAAGGAGCCCAACTTGGTGCCCAATCCCACAACCCCAGGATCATGACCTGACCTGAAATTGAGTTGAAGCTCAATGAACTGAGCCACCCAGGTGCCCCAGTGAATTTGGTGTGATGGCTCAGTTTATGCATTAACTTGCCTGGGCTAAAGGATGCAAATGCCTAGTAAAACAGTATTTCTGGGCATATCAATGAGGGTGTTTATGGAAGAGATGAGCATTTGATCCAGTAGACTGTGTAAAGAAGATCCATACTCCCTGGTGTAAGCAGACCCAAACAGAACAAAATGAGAGAAGGGTGACTCCCCACTCTCTCTTCTTGAACTAGAAGGTCTATCTTCTCCTGCCTTTGGATGTCAGAGTTCCTGGCTCACACCTTTGAACTCTGGACTCATACCAGTGGGACCTTGGTTCTCTGTCCCTCTGCCCAAGGCTTAATTGTATCACTGACTTTCCTGGTTGTTGAGCTTGCAGACAGTAGACTATGAGACCTCTAGTCCTCCATTACCAAGTGAGCCAATGCTATAAAAAAATCTCTTCTAATCTATATCTGCTTCTATAGCTATATATAATCTGTATCTATATACCCTATTGGTTCTGTTTTTTTGGAAAATTCTAACATAGCTGGGTATAAAATTTTAGTTTCCAAATAATTTTCACTTCTAGTTTGAAAAGCATTGCTCCATTATCTTCCAGATCCCATTATTACTTTTGGTAATCTGATACCGTTCTGATTCCAAACTCTCCATCTGTTGCCTATTTTTTTTCTTCCTGGAAGTTTAGGATACTTTTCTGTGCCAGCTCTTCTAAAATCATGCAATGGTTTGCCTTGATGTGGGTCTCATTTTCATTCTTTGCACAGGAAATGCAAGTTAGCCCTTTCAATCTGGAGACACATGCTTTCAGTTTTGGAAATGTTTCCTGTATTTGTTCTTTAATTAAATCTTTCTCTCTGTACTCTCTTTTCTCTTTTTCTCTTATTATGCAATGTTGGCACTCTTTGACTCATAGATTGTAATTGTCTTCTCTTTCCCATTTTACATTTTTTGTCTTTCTGGGTGATTGTTTCAAAATTATCTTCAATGCTTCCATTTTTTTTCCTTTTCTATTGATTTTTAAAAACTTCTGTTCTCAACAAACCTATGGTTTCCAGGGAGGAGGAAAATGGAAGGGTGGGCAACAGAGGTGAAGGGGAGCAGGAGATACAGGCTTACAATTGTGGAATGAAGAAATCATGGGGATAAAAGCTACAGTATAGGAATATAGTAAATGGTAGTTTAATAGAGCTGTTTAGGGACAGACAGTAGTCACACTTGTGGCCACAGTATAACATGTAGACTTGCTAGATCACTATGTTATACATCAGAAACAAATGCAACATTGTGTGTCAACTATACTTCAATAAAAATCTTTAAAAGTTCTGCTCTCTTCAAATTTCCACAAGCTCCTTCTCATTCTATACATTCTACAAATATCACCTCTTTTTTTAGCGTCAGCTTTTTGTTTCAAACATGTAACATCTTCTCATCTTCTGAAGATAACTTTTTAAAGTTTAGTTATAAAAATGTCCTACTCCTTTACAATAGCCAAATTATGGAAGCAGCCCAAGTGTCCATCAATAGATGGATGGAAAAAAAGATGTGGGTGGCACCTGGGTTGCTCAGTCAGTTAAGCATTTGACTTTGGCTCAGGTTGCAATCTTGCGATTCATGTGTTTAAACCCCATGTCAGGCTCTGTGCTGACAGTTCAGAGCATGGAGCCTGCTTCAGATCCTTGGTCTCGTTCTTTCTCTGTCCCTTCCCCACTTGCTCTCTCTCTCTCTCTCTCTCTCTCTCAAAAATAAACATTAAAATAAAAAAGAAAAGAAGTAGTATATATACACAATGGAATATTATTCAGTCATAAAAAAGAATGAAATCTTGTCATTTGCAACAACATGGATGGAGCTAGAGGGCATTATGCTAAATGAGATAAGTCAGTCAGAGAAAAACAAATACCGTAGGATCTCACTCATACTTGGAGTTTAAGAAACAAAACAAATGAGCAAAGAGGAAAACGAGAGAGAGACAGAGAGGCAAGCCAAGAACCAGGCACTTGACTATAGAAAACCAACTGATAGTTACCAGAGGGGAGGAGGGAGGGGGAGGGGGGAAATAGGTGATGGGGATAAAGGAGGGCATTTGTCGTGATAAGCACCAGGTGATGTATGGAAGTGTTGAATCACTACCTTGTACACATGAAACTAATATAACAATGTGTTAACCATATCCGAATTAAAACCAAGTAAAAAATAAAAATAAATAAATAATAATGAAAAGGTTCTCCTCTTGCCCCTCTCTATGCCTTTTGAGTTCCTCTTATCTGTCATTCATGCTAGAACTTTTCCCTCAGATGCCTGGTGACACCTGGTTGCCCAGTTTTTAGTCAAAAGTGGAGCATGGGGATTTCTTTTTGGGGCAATGAAATGTTTTGGAACGAGACAGAGGTGGTGGTTGCACGATATTGTGAATGTACCAACGACCACTGAATTGCTCGCCTTAAAATGGCTAGTTTTATATTATGTGACTTTCACCATAATTAAAAAAAATTTTTTTTTACAGAGAGACAAGTACATCCTGCTTTGCACTAGGATCTCTGTTGCGCGTTGTTACTGAAGCTGCAGCCCCTGAAGGAGGGCAATGTGGTGAGATGCATGAGCAAGGGTAGGGGTGGGGGGCTGGGAGTTAGCCTTCACTTTGGCACCAACTGACTGCTTGCACTTGAACATGTGACAGGACTGCTCTTCATTCCAGTCTTGTGAATATCTTCTGATCTATAAAGTGGTAGGTTGCAGGCAGAAGCCCTTTCCAGTCCTCAAAGCCCGGGCTTAGGCAGATGCCCTTCAAAGATCAGGTGTCAGCCCCTTTGGGAGTCAGGAATTACTGGGAGTCCCTTTGAAACCCTGGGGCAGTCATTTAATCCTGCCCCCACCTTTGGAGCCACAGTTTCAGCTAAAGGGACAAAGCACATTAAAAGTAACAGAATACTTGAAACACAAGAGAATCCCCAGGGGACAGAACTATTGACTAGAACGGGTGACTTAGAACTTAACCTGTTGGCTGAAATTGATATACTTTAAATTTTCATGCATCAAGGACAGCTCATAGTTTGGTCTTAGGTTCCTCACCTCAAAGACCCTTCTCTGTCCTTAGATGAGATCCTGGTTCTCCCTAAGGTTCCACAAACTTTCCAAATTGGGGTATCTGCAGGTCTCAACCCAAGAGCGGCTCATCAGCATTTTAGAAAAACCAAGACAAATCGGTGATGCAGAACAAATATTAATATTCTAAAATGTTATAAAAGGCATCCTCGTTTACATTACAGAAACCGGTTTGGAGGAGAGGGGGAGGGGAGCCAAAATGGCTCAGCGGGGGACCTGGGGGGCTGAGAGGTGGTGGTGGGGTATCTAGAGTCCAGAGGGAAATAAAAGCAGGCCCGTTAACCAGAATCTCCTTCCTGACATTCACAAAAATATGCGGAGCCCTTTAAGACTGCATTCAGATTCCAGCTACTTCTGAAACTCTGCCGTTCATTTTAGAAACTAAGAATTGGAGGGGAGTGTGTGGTTTGGTTTTGAAAGTCTTTAGAGAAACTTCCCTCCCACTGTGACCTCCAGTGGTTTCTTTCTTCCCGCCTCCATCCTTCACGCTCCCCTCCTCCCTGGGCCCTGGGCTTTCTCCAGGAAGCTCCCATCCTCCACCCCTGCACCGGTTCCCCAACCCCCTGCCTGTGCTGGGGGCTCGAGACAGACATGCAGACCTCCCCCCTCGGTGGGCCTTGTCCTCTAGCCCTCAGGCCCCACTCTGGCTGCTTCCAGGCCGACCTCTTAGCTGTCTCCGGAAGGCCTCTGAATCCACCCCTTGGCATCCTTGATATTTACCTTCCAAGTTGAAAAGTTTAATTGCAGCCCCAAGTGAGGTCTGGGAAGCGGAGCAGGGGAGGGTGGAAGTAATAAATTCCTGCCTGGACCTGCAGGAGGTCATTCAATGCCCACCGAGGGGCAGTGATTGCCCCCCCACCCCCACCCCTCGCCAAGGCCCCTCGCGGGGAGGCTGTGACCGCTGGTGACTAACCAGCCCCGGAGAGCCGAAGGCTGGCTTCCTCTTCATGTTCAGTCCCATCTGCTCCTTCCTTCTCTGAAAACTCGAGTTTTCCCCCATACCCTTTTATGCAGGACTCTAGCTTTTTCCTTTTGGGGGCCAATTCTTCAATTCCACGTGTGTGTTTGAACTGAGAAGGGCTTGGGGAGCACGGAAGGCGAGGAGGAAGCTCACGAGGTAACGCGCATTGTTCAGCTGCGGCCCCCGGTGCTCCCATCTGGTTTACTGTGCTCTTGGAGGCATTCGACTCTGCCCCCCTGTTTCCTTATGTGCAAGATCTGAAAGCAGATGAAAACTGGGATGAATTTTCTCAGCGTCTGAGGTCTAAGGAAGAAATGTTCGGAGGGTGGGCCATCACCTCTAGGCAAGGTGGGATTGGCCCGAAGGTCAGCGGCTGGGCTGGCTTCTAAAGGAGTTGGTGCCTCAGTTTCTCCATTCGCTCCCTTTTTGCTATCAACCTGTCCTAGGCAACCAAGTCAGAAGACATATAATATTTGAATTGACAAAGATTCCCTCCTCTCCCCAATTACCCGGGCTCCACTGAACTTTTCACGCAGACCTTGACTTTTGGACTCTCATCTTCATCTCTGCATTGCCCCATTTTAGCGACAATCCTGCTGAGTCAACACAACAAGAATCCCCGATTTTTGATACCTGGATCCAGTTTCTTGGCCTCCACCATCCCTCAGATGATTTCTGACCACCTCAGCCATTCAGCAAGAATCCTCCTTGGCCCCTTTAGCAAGAATCTCCCTTTACCCCTGACGTTGCCCCTTATTAATAACCATACGCTGACTCCCGCGCTGACCCATGGCTGCAAATCCCCATGTGTGCAGGCTGTACTCAGAGCTGAGTCCAATGCTCCCCATCACAGTGGTCCCCAGTCCTTATTTCCTTGAACAAAGTCTTCCTTACTGTGATTTCACACGCGTCATTGAGTAATTTTTTTCATTAGCAGTATTCTTATTTATTTATTTATTTAAAATATTTATTTATTTGGAGGGGGAGCGTGCAAGTGAGATCGTGACCTGAGCTGAAGTAGGATGCTCAACTGACTGAGCCACCCAGGCTCCCCAGAAGTATTGTTGGTGTAAACGACCCTTGCATTACTTGTAATATCGACCTGTGACAGAGCTGTTATGATTCCTATTGCTGTCTCACAGATGAGGAACCTCAAACTCAGTTGGGTCAGGTGACTCACCCGATATCACAAGTCCAGGACAGGCAGTCACCCCCCTACCACCCGGGTCTTCTGACTCTCACATGCTTGCTTCCTACCAGAGGTAGAAATGAGGTGCTCTCTAGTTTGAAGAATGCTTGGAGCAAAAAGAGTTCGTGTCGGAACTGAGTCTGAAGTATGACTTTGATGAATTCTTATTCCCTTCCCCAATCAACAAGGGCGGTTGTCTCTGCTGAGACCGGAAAGTTCCACCCTTTATTATGTAACAGCAGCTGCATTTCCCAGGAAGATCGCTACCCTTGCAGTATCTGAGCCTCGCGAAGCACACTGGGAACGGACTGTCGGATATTTTGGGCCAGGGCTCTACCAGGGGAAATAATCCGAGTGATTTGAAAGAGCTTTTTTAAGCCCACCAAGTCTTGTGATGAGACTTGTGCGTCATCAGAGACATCACTTGATTCTCGAAGGCTCTGTAAGACTCCCCTTCTCACCAGCAGATTCCAAGTTTATTGCCACTGGGCCAAACCAGAAGATAAAGGACACTCTGGGGGAGGAAAAAATGGGTTTGAAAGGAGCCATGAGACCCTACCATTAAGTCAACAAGCTCAAAAATCACAGGAACAGAAGAGAATTCGTAGTACTCATCTGTGCTCTGGTGGGGTCTCCAGAAAGGTGTCATTAAAGTAATGGCGGTGGTTTTGAGATGAATGTTGATCTTTATAAAATGACCCAGTGAAGATGTTTGAAAGTCTGGAGAAAGTAAGGAGTCATGTAACCTGGGTCCAAATTCTGGATCAGTTACTAACTATTCATTTGACCTTATATATGTCACCTCTTCCCTTCCTGTCCTCAGCTTCCTTATTTGTACAACAAGGTAGTCGCGCAAGGTGATTCCACTTCTTAAGGTTCCTATGACCACCTGACCTTCTCCAGCCCTCAATTTCCTGCCAGAGCACCAAGGAGAAGGGTGGTGGCAGCTGAACCTACTGCCAATGGGCAGAGAGAATACCTACTAGCATCCTGTAGCCAAATATACTAAGGAAATAATAGTGTCACTGCCCCCCAATTCATATCCAAATGGGGATTTATGGTTACAGAGCCTTCCATGCACATTATCTGAACTATTAGGATAAGCATTTCAGTTTCTTCCCGGGTTACTGGGAGACCTGACCCAGATATATGAAAAGGTACATTCTTTCACCAACTGGAAGAAGCAGAGTGAGCTTCCAGAAGCTGGCCATGCTCAGGCCTGGACCAGCTGTTTCCCAATACAAGCTTTCGATTAACTCCTGAGGCAATGATTCTGTTTGTGGCTATGTGTTTCCATCCTTCTTTCTCTCCCTTTGTTCCTTCATTCAACCATTCATCCACCCATCTATCATCCATCCATCTCTCCACAATCATCCATTCATCCATCCATGTATCTCTATACCCATCAACTCATCTATCATCCATTCATTCCCGTCCATCCATTCATCCATCCATCATCCATCCATCTATCCACCCATCTATCCATCCATCATCCATCTATGCATCCATCCATCCATCTACCTCTTCATCTATTATTCTCTAAAAGTATTTACTGAGCACATAGTTGTGAGACTATGGCAAGACCTGGGCGGAAGATCAGGGATATGTTGAAGAATGGCCCTCATACCAGAGGAGTCTTTCTTAAATCTGGGCAGACGAACTTCTGCAGCAAAGATCAGGCAGCTAGAATCACCAGGGCTGATGAGGGGTACATGGGAGCCATGGGGCCCTCTCCGCCCTTCTTTCCCTCTGCATCCCCTCCATTCTCTCGGACACCAGTACCGCAGATCTATCCTTGTCAGACTTCTTCCTTAGCTGAAAGTAATTATGTGGTCACATTTACACAGCTGAGAAAAGAACACTACAGGGCTACCTCACAAAGGAACATTACTGAGCTTCTTCCTGGATGATCGGCATTATCATTGCAGCTGGGCCCTCCTCCTTGCCGACAGGAATGTCACTGTGGTAAAACGGGCCCTTAGTTTTTTCAGAGCATATTAATTTTTTTTTTAAATGGACGTATGATTCTTAGTACGATTCTCATTCAACCTGTTGTCTTATCATTAATTACACTATAAAAGAATAATTAAAAGGATGAGTACTTGTTCTGACCAACCCCCTTAAAAATTTTTTTTTAATGTTTTATTTATTTTTGAGAGACAGAGAGAGACGGTGCGAGCAGGGGAGAGTCAGAGAGAGAGGGAGATACAGAATCTGAAGCAGGCTCCAGGCTCTGAGCTGTCAGCACAGAGCCTGACGCGGGGCTCGAACCCACGAACCATGAGATCATGACCTGGGCCAAAGCTGGACACTTAACCAACTGAGCCACCCAGGAGCCCCCCATTTCCCTTTTAGAATGGTTGTGGTAACCCGGGGTTTCTCAGAGGAACATGATCCGTATGGTGAGAAGTGCATGGTCTAGAGAGCAAAGCCATAGCATCAACAGCCACCGATGGTGAACATCCACATGCTAAGGGGCTCTTGCAAGAAGGAGGATGTTGGTCATGGGTTAACCTAGAAGTTCAAAGCGAAGACAAAATTCTAAGGCAGATTGTAGTTCAACATAACAAGCTACTTTTCGAAACAACCAGAATGTCCATCAAGTGAAAAATAAACGAACAAGATGTGGCAGATCCATACGATGAAGTATTATTTGGTGACAAAAGGGAACGAAGCGCTGATAACCCGGTACAATATGGATGATCCTTGAAAACCTCGTGCCGGGTGAAAGAAGCCAGACACAAAAGGGCACGTCTTGGATGATTCCATTTACATCAAATATCCAGAATGTCAAACCCAGAGACAGAGAGTAGATCTGTGGTCGCCTGGGGCTGGGGGTGGCGTGGTGGTCGGAAGAAAACGGGGGGTAATTGCTCATGGGTATGGGGTTTCTTTTTAGGGGATGGGAATGTCCTAACACTGGCGTAAGGATTGCACAACCGTGCGAATATATGAAAAACCACTGAATTGTACAGTTTAAATAGGTAAATTGTATGGAATACAAATATCTCAAAAGAGTTACTATAAAAATGAGCTTGTTTGTTTTTTTTAATTTTTTAAATGTTTATTTATTTTTGAGAGAGAGAGAGAGAGAGAGAGAGGGAGACACAGAACCTGAAGCAGCTCCAGGTTCTGAGCTGTCAGCACCGAGCCTGACGTACGGCTCAAACCCATGAACCGTGAGATCGTGACCTGAGCCAAAGTCTGACGCTTAACAGACTGAGCCACCCAGGTGCCCCAGCTTGTCTGTTTTTAAGTCTAAAACAACCCAAAACTACCTTCTAACAAAGAGAGTGAAAGAGTACACTAGCACGGCGTTTGACACATGGAAAGCCCTGGCCGCCCTCTGGCTCACTTCTGTCCCCGTCCCTTGTCCAGCAAGAGGGAGACTGAGCTGAGGAAATAAGAACTCTTGTCATCCCTGGAGATACCAGCGAATACACAGTGACCATCTGAAGGGAGCTGTAGAGGGTTCCCGACAGTGAGAAAGAGGATGGGTCTGAGTTTGGAATTTCTTGAGAGCAGAGCCTGAAAAGTAGAGTCGGGGCAAGTACTTGATCTGGGAGGCGATGCCAAGAGCCAGTAGTCTGCAGCAGGACAGGGGAGGCAGAAAAAAGAGAGCCAACATAAGGAGCATTGTCAAGGTCACTGCTGTGGTCCTCCTGAGAAGCCTACGGAATGCTCTGCTTGAAGGTGGGGGCTGGGCCACCCATCCACCAGCCCCTCTCCCCACCGACTGAGAACTGCCCCCTCTTCCAGGCTGTTCCAGGCCAAAGGGACCACCACAAGGGCCCGGGATCCGTGTACCCCATGCCTGGAGTGAGATGCCATGAGCGAAGTGAGCCTGAGCTCACACAGAACTTTCCAGCGCGGCTGTGACTGAAATCAAGGGAGGCTGAGGGAGATGTGTTACAGGCACCGACACATCTGCCATGATGGGCAATTTTGGCTCAAACAAGCCACTTAATGCATACGACTAGCATTTTTCAAAGATGAAGTAAAGTAAAATAGAAGGGATCGAATGGATTGCATCTGAGAAATACCATTTCAGGACATTTTTGTTTCATTGCATGCTAAACATGTTTGTGAGCCTATGTAGGCGTTGGGTTGCGATATAAGAAGTATTTGTGTCCACGCCTCACAGAGAAAAATGCTGCTCTGCTAGAAGAATCTAAATTCTTTCAGAAAGTACAGTTCATCTGAGAGTAAGTGTTTAGGGTGGCGTGCAGTAACTTGATGAGATCGTGTGTCCTGGTAGGAAGTCAGGAGAGAGGTAGGAGCCCAAGAGGATCTGGGCTCTGGTCTTGTCTGTTTCTTAGCAATGACAATCCAGGACCACCTACCTTATGAAAAGAGATTTATTTTAAGGAATTGGCTTATGCAGTTATGGGAACCGGCGAGTTAGAAATCTGTGGAGAGACCACCAGGCTGGAAACATAGGCAGGGTTTTTAGGTTACAGTCCTTTTTTAAAAAAATAGTTTTTTACTGTTAATTTATTTTTGAGAGAGAGATAGAGCATAAGCAGGGGAGAAGCAGAGAGAGACGGAGACACAGACTCCAAAGCAGACTCCAGGTTCCAAGCAAGCACAGAGCCCAGCACGGGGCCCAAACCCATGAACCACGAGATCACGACCTGAACCAAAGTTGGACTCTCAACCGACCAAGACACCCAGGTGTCCCCTATATCACAGTCTTGAAGCAGAATTTCTTCTTTCGACAATCTGATTTTGCCTTTCACAACCTTCACCTGATAATATGAGGCCCACCCACATTATTGAGGACAATCTTCCTCACTTACTGTCAACTGATTATAACTGGTAACCACATCTACAAAATACCTTCACAGCCAACACCTGGATTCAAGTTTGATTAAATCACAGGACGCAATAGCCTAGCCAAGTGGACATATAGGCACCACCATCACACGCGATATGCAGGGATTTGGCCATGTAGAGGAACCAGTAGAGGCCTTGGTTCCTTTCAGTTCTGCAGCACCTTGAATTCAAGCTCATTCTCTGACAGCCCCACAGCTAAAGGCTTGGAGAATAGACTTCGCAGCCTGAGGCTTGTGCTTTGTTATTCTGAAATTCCAGAATATTTGATCTCTGCCCTGTCCCTAGTTTTACAGGTGAGGGAACCCAGGTACAGAAAGTCCAGCTCATTCTGTAGAGGTCCCGCCATGACCTTGTTGCCAAGCCCTTGGTCTCAAGACATTCTGTCTTAGCATGTGAATGCTAGTTTGCTCAGTCAAGTAGGGAAGGAAATACTCTGTTTTAACAGAATCTTGACGTTACTGTGAGTGGTTCTCATTCTCTTAAACCAGGAGATGGTTGTGTTTTCATTTGATGGTGAACATTATTGAGAGCACATTTCCTACAGAGAAAAGGCCTGCGATCCTTCCTTACGGGAGGAGAAGGAGGACTTCTTGAGAAGAAAGGGGCGGGGGGCGCGGCTGTTCCGGGAAACTCAAGCCACTCTGACTTGGATGGGTTTTCCCTCATCAGAACCAGATGTGCAAATGTGTCTGGGGTCCTCCACCTCGCCACAGGGTGACCCCCCTAGAAGGGGGAAGGCTCTTCCCGTGTTGGATGCCTGTGATCCCCCAGAGCAGGCTGGAGGAGGGGACCTGGGGCCGGGAGTGCACTGGCCTTTCTCCCCTGTACTTCCTCTGTGCTCTCCCGCCTTTGAATCATTTAAACATGGCCAGGTCACCATCCTTAGATGTGCTTGGTTCTGACTCCAGCACCATTTCAGTAAGGTTCGCACTGGTCAAGGCCCCGTTCTCTCCTCTGTGGCTTGTAAAGAGCTTAGCTTAAGCTGTATTTTTATCTGTTATATGTTGAGGATCTGTGTAAGATTTCACTTGAGAAAAATCAGTTCCAATGCAGATAGATAGATAGATAGATAGATAGATAGATAGATAGATAGATACAGATAGATATAATCTGAAAATCATCATCATCATTGAGGATAACAGGAAATTATTCAAGGTGATAGTCTTAGATGTAATGACTGTAATATAACATTAAAATATGTGGGAAAAAATTACCAAATTGCGTATTACCCTCCAAAATACTCTTTTTAATTCCCTTATTTATAGTCTACGGCCATACCACCCTGAACGCGCCCAAATCTCATCTAATTCCCTTTTTACAGTGCCTTGGGGTGCCTGGGTGGCTAGTCGGTTAAGCATCCAACTTTGGCTCAGGTCATGATCTCGTGGTTTGTGGGTTCGAGCCTACATCGGGCTCTGTGCTGACAGCTAGCTCAGAGCCTGGAGTTTGTCTTCGGATTCTGGGTCTCCCTCTCTCTCTGACTCTCCCCTGCTCACGCTCTCTCTCTCTCAAAAATAAATAAAATACTAAAAAAAGAATGTCACAGTCTCCTCCATTAAGAGTCAAACATCCTGGTATATTCTGGTGTACAGTCAGAAATTATTAAGGAAGGAAAGGGACATGTGACACAAGGCAAAACACGTCTTATTTGGACAAAGTTGGGAAAGGAGTTACAGCATATGGTGCTTCTTATCCGAAGGGGCGGGGCTACTCCAATCTCATCTCCTCTCCAGACCTCCCCCCCCAACCCCGCCCCCGACCATGCGCTCGGGGAGTCCGCCCATTCCAGCAGACCTAGCCCAACACTGGCTTTCCATCAAACGGACAATAATCTCCCAAGGGTCTCTTTCTCTCAGACAACATAACATGCCAAGTCAGGAACACAACCCACATACTAGGTGGGGGAAAGCACAATTTTTTACAAGAACCTCAAGATACCTCTGGTTTCTGATATTTTTCCCCATATGGATGTAATTAAACAAAATAAAATGATATTCCTTGGCGTTGGAGGGAAAATAAACACCTTCTGAAATTAAAAGGGTTTGGCATGACGTTGACTTTTGGTTGTTCTTTTGCTCGTGAGAAACAGTACTTATTTACATTATAACCAGATTTATTCAAAAAAGTCGTTCTGGCGTTTCTCTTTAACCTAAAAGTGGGATGACCGCCCGACTGCTCTGTAGTTGGCCTGCGCTTGTGCTGTTTGGGATAACGGCAAATAAGGGTGCGCTCCGGCACCGGGGCGATGCCAGGAATCATGAGGAGCATCCGGAGAGGAAAAGGGCCAGGACAGGGTGCCCCGGTGACAGCTGGTGATAGCACAGCATGGCGGCAGGGGAGCCGCGCTCGGGCTCTGGGGCTCCCTGAGCGACAGCATCACGCAGCCACGCATATTTCACAGTGTCCTGTGGGTGAGTTTGCGGATGTTCGGTCTCGTGCATTCTCCCTGTACAGCGCCCATCCTCTCTCCTTCATACCATTATGGACCCCAGGGGAGAAGAAGGTTCTTGTCTTGGCCCTCTTCCAGGTCTTCTCTCTTCAGCCTTTTCTGTCGGGACCTGGAGGATAACGATGACGCGGTGCTTGGCTCAGATGTCCTAGTTCTCCACCTTCCTCTACTTCAGCTTCTACCAGAGAAACCCAGTCATTCCGACTGAGCGTCTCTGCCCTGGAATTTGCACCCCTTCCCTCTTTTGTCTCCCAGCGCCCTTGACATTTCCACAAATGATCCTGCAACAGCTGGCTACCCATAAACAAACAAACAGGCAAACAAACAAACAAAAAAAGTGACCCAGACTTCATATTTGATACCAAAAAAAAAAAAAAAATAACTCCAATGTATCATAGACCTAAGTTCAAAATGCAAAGTTGTAAAACTTTTAGAAGAAAACATGGAGGTGGGGCAGCTGGGTGGTTCAGCCAGTTAAGCTTCTGATTCTTGATTTCAGGTCAGGTCATGATCTCACGGTTGGTAGGATCGAGCCCCACTTTGGGCTCTCTACTGAGTGTGGAGCCTGCTTGGGATCCTCCCTCTCCTTCTCTCCTCCTGCCCCTCTGCCCCTCTTGAGTTCTCTCTCTAAAAAAATAATTCATTGATTAATTGATTAATTTTAAGGAAGAAAACACAGGGGGAAATCTTTGTGGTTTGGACATGAGCTCAAAAGCATGATCCATAAAATAAAATGTTAGTAAATTGGCCTTTATGAAAATTAACATATCAAATGGTACAGAAACCTTGAAAACTAGTTTGGCAGTTAAAAAAAAAAAAAGATTAGGGGAGCCTGGGTGGCTCAGTTGATTAAGTGTCCGGCTTCGGCTCAGGTCATGATCTCATGGTTTGTGGGTTCGAGCCCCGCATCAGGCTCCGTGCTGACAGCTCAGAGTCTGCAGCCTGTCTTCGGATTCTGTGTCTCCCTCTCTCTCTGACCCTCCCCTGTTCATGCTCTCTCTGTGTCTCAAAAATAAATAAAAAACATTAAAAAAAAACCATGCCCTTAAACTATATGACCCAAGAATTGTTTCATGGGCTTTTATCACAGAGAAATGAGACATAGGAACACAGGAAAAATCTATACACTAACGTTCATGATCGCTTTGTAATAGCCAGAAACTGGAAACAACAAAAAAGCCTTCTAAAGGTGATGGTTCGGCAAATCATGGCACCTTTGTGACATGGAATGCTTCTCAGCAATAAATGGCACGCACTGTGGATACACACGACACAGATAAATCTCAAAAACATCGTGGTGAGTGAAAGTAACCATTCATAGGAGCTACGTATTGTATGATTCTGTAATATGACATTCTGGAAAAGGCAAAGTGGAGAAACAAAAATCAGACCTGTGGTTTCCTCGTGGGGTGGAGGTGGGGGCTGACCAAATGGGGGAACAAGGGAACTTCCTGGTGTCGCGGAAATATTCTCCACGTTGATTGGGGTCGCGGTTACACAGCCATGTACATTGGCCAATACGAAGAGAACTGTACCCCGCAAAAGGGAGAAAATTAGTTATGTAAATTATGCCTCAAGAAATATGACTTTTAAAAGAGTCAAGAATGGAGATGTAACACACAACATGGTGAGTATCATTAATAATACTGTCTTGTATATTTCAAAGTTGCTAAGAGAGTAGATCTTAAAGGTTCTTATGGCACAAAAAATTGTAACTATGTGTGGTGATGGCTGTTAACTGGACTTATCTTTGCAATATATACAAATATCGAATCATTATATTATGCACTTGAAACTAACTTAATGTCATATGTCAATTATATCTCAATAAAAAAATAATAAAGAAGGGGCGCCTGGGTGGCTTAGCCCGTTGAGCGTCCGATTTCAGTTCAGGTCATGATCTCACAGTTCATGGGTTTGAGCCCCGCGTCCAGCTCAGAGCCTGGAGCCTGCTTCAGATTCTGTGTGTGTGTCTCTCTCTGTGTTCCTCCCCTCTCATGTTCTGTCTTTCTCTCAAAAATAAATAAACATTAAAAGAAACTGTTAAAAATAATAAAGAAGAAGAGGGGCACCTGGGTGGCTCATTTGGTTAAGTGGCCAACTTTGGCTCAGGTCATGATCTCACGGTTTGTGGGTTCAAGCCCCGCGTCGGGCTCTGTGCTGACAGCTTGCTTAGAGCCTAGAGCCTGTCTTTGGATTCTGTGTCTCACTCTCTCTCTGACCCTCTCTTGCTTACGCTGCCTCTCTCTCTCTCAAAAATAAATAAAAAAAGACATTAAAGAATAATAATAAAGAAGAAGAAATACCGTCAGATTCAGCCCCACCCCCACCCCCCAAAGAAAAGAGTCGAGGTAAAGAACTAGAGAGTGGCCAGGGTTCCAGTTTAAACTAGGTGGCTGGGGAAGGTCTGTGTGGAAGGATGGTATTTACACGAGTGAGGGAAATCAGTCGTGGGGGCATCTGGGGAGTGACCAGCCCAGGGCTGCGAGCCACCTTGGAGACCTCAGAGAATCCTCCAGGGACAGCAGCTGTGTGTCTATGTAGGAAGAAGGAGCGGGCCTGGGGGCAGAACTAAGCACCATGGTGAGGACGTTGTATTTTATTCCAAGCAAGAGGAGAAGCCCTAGAGCATTTTAAGCAAGGGGTGACTTGATTATTTCAGATAATTTCCAGTTTCAAAGGTTCTCTCTGCTTTCTGTGTGAGTGGTCTGTAGGGGACAAGAATGGGAATATGGACACCAGTTGGGTGGCCATGACAGTAGTCTAAGGAGTAAAGATGGGGATGGGGAAGGTGAGGAGGGGGTAAGGATGGAAGGGGGGAAAAGATGGGGAAGAACAGACATGAGTGTCCCTGTAGCATCCAAAGGCTCTTTGTACACGGTGTGATGGTTAAGGGTTTACTCTTACTATGTAAGAAGCCATTCTTTTGGGCTGTTCTAGAATGCAGGGAGAGTGGCCCTGTAATGCTTACACTGTGCAGAGTGACAGGATTCATGCACAGAGGAGCAGGACCCTCCTCAGGCTCCTTTAAATTAGTCACCGTCAGTCACCCCACAGCCTGGACTCTGGAGCCCTTCCAGGGAGGTCTGCCTGTTGCTGAGGGGAAGAGGGGAGAATACGGCATCTGTGCAAGAGAACTCATGTAGGGGAGGCTGGAAAGAAACAAAACAAAGCTCACCATCAAAGCTGAACACAATTCAGCCTCCAAGTAACATAGCCCCTGTGTCTGATTCGACATATGGTTTTGGAAAGTTGTTCTTTCACTCACTCAGTCCCCAGATGAAGTGTATACTGAGACTGGGTTTTACTACGAGAAAGATTTCCACCACAGAAATTGATCGTCAAGTGTTGAGATTTACAGGGAGAGTGATTTTGGTAAAGAAAGTTCTTCCTTCTCCCCAAAGTAATGGGGAAATGTTTCAATAGAAGGTAGAGTCCTGAGGATGAAACTTAATTAGGGTTCAGCATTGAAGAGAGGATGACAAATAGTTATCAGGGGACTGCTTTAAGGTGTTGCCCAGTCAGCCTATAAAGTAGTATATGACTAGCAAGAATAGTATAGTATGCAAAGTCCTTGGGTAAGAGTTAAGATTTTTAGGTACAAGAGTGGCTTAGACAATCAGGGTTTATTATCTTATCAACAGGTTGGAGGCCAGCATTTGCAGAACTGGTGAACTCCACAGCTTGTTGATATCGAAGCTCTATGCCTGAGAGTTTTGGGGCTTTTGCCTCATGGTCACAAGATGGCTGCCAGCACTCTATGCTCTGTATCTTTACACCACAAGTATCTGAAAGCACAAAGTATGAGTCGGCACCTCTTTGTGTGTCTATTTTTATCAGGAATCAAACCTTTCCCCAGAAAACCACAGCAGACCTGCCTTTCTCATCTCATTGGCCCCAGACTGGGTCCCACGCCCACTTCTAAACCGTCACTGGCAAATCACGACTTCTGTCCACAAGGTTTGGTACACCCTATCCAAATGTCTTGCTGCTCAATATCTGAATAAAGTCCTAAGCTGGGTTTTAAATATATCTAGCAATATACCATAGTGCTATGAACTGAATGTATACCCCCCAAATTCGTATGTTGAAGCAGCCTTAATCTCCAGTATGATGGTATTAGGAGATAGGACCTTTGGGGGGTGATTACGTCACTTCTGTGGAGCTCTCCTGATGAGATTAATGCTCTTATAAGAAAAGACCAGAGAACTCTCTTCTCTCTCTTTCTCCCTGTTAGTCTGGTTAGCACATAACCAGAAGGCAGCCGTCAGGAGAGGGCCCTCACCAAGAGCCCCATCATGCCAGCACCCTATTCTCAGACTTTCATCCTCCAGAACTGTGAGAAATAAATTTCTGTTGCTTAAGCCATTCAGCCTTTGATATCTTTGTTATAGCAGCCCAAACTACCTAATACACATCACTTATAGTTACTGAGGAAATGGGCCATGAACCATGGACCATCGACCAGGTCACTTGCTCTGTGCTCTAACATGTATTGTCTAATCTTGATAAAACCCAGGGAGTTGGACAGCGCCATTTCTCAGCTGAAGAAATTGGAGCTCCAAAACGCAAAGCAATTTGTCCGTGGTCTCACAGGAATCTGGAATTCAAGTCTTGTTCCAGCCGACTCTAATGCCTGAGCGACTAAAACTACCCTATGCTCAAGTAGGGAGAATGGAGAACAGACTTAGCAGCAGCCTATTTTTAAGGGGGCCCCTGAGAGAGAACTCATTCTGGGTGAGGAATGAGGCAGGCATGTCCAGAGTAAACCAGCGACAAAGCTTTGTTGATCAGAGGGAATAGGTCACCTGTAATACAGCGTGGCATCTGTTGGCTCGGTCCTTGTCGTCTGAAACATTGTAAGGGCCCAAATAACACCCCTTGGTTACCACTCTGAGCTGATACAAAAATGGGGCAGGAGTGCCTGGGTGGCTCAGTCAGTTGGGCATCCGACTTCAGCTCAGGTCATGATCTCATAGTTCGTGGGTTTGAGCCCCGCATCGGGCTCTGTGCTGACAGCTAGCTCAGAGCCTGGAGCCTGCTTCCAGTTCTGTGTCTCCTTCTCTCTCTGACCCTCCCCCTCTCATGCTCTGTCTCTCTCTGTATCAAAAATAAATAAAACATTGAAAAAAAAATTTTTTAATGGAACAATGTGTTAGTTTCCCAAGGCTGCCATAACAAATTACCTGGTAACTTCAAACGACAGAAATTTAGTCTCACACTTCTGGAGGCCAGAAGTCCAAAATCAAGGTATCTATCACCAGAGCTGCATTCCCTCCAGAAGCTCTGGGGACAATCCTATTTGGATGCCAGCATTCCTGGGCTTGTGGTTGTGTCTCTCCAATCTCTGTCACTGTTGTCACATGTCATCTTCTCCTCTCTCTCCTGAGTCCCTTAGAAGGCAACTTGCCATGGGATTTAAGGCCAACCCAGGTAATTCAGGATGATCTCATCTCAAGACCTTTAACATAATCACATCTCCAAAAGCCCTTTTCTCCAAATAAGGTAAGATTCACAGGTTCTGGGGATTAGGACATGGACACACCTTTTTTTGGTCTGGGGTTGAGGGGAGGAATTCATCCTTCAACCCACCATAACCAAATAGGGCTCTTTTGGTTTTACGTGACAAATAAGCAAAAGGCAAATTCATGTGTTCATGGACATGGAAGGTATAGGTGACACTCTAGCTTCAAGTGGATAGAAGAGCTCCAGTGACGTTAGTGGGGCTCTTTCCTAGCTTGTGCTCCATTTCTCAGCTCTACTCATTTCGGCTGGACTTTGTTCTGTCTGTAAACCTTTCCCGTGGGCTGTGAATAAGGCCCCCAGAGACTCACACTCATAACCTTGCAGTCGAAGAAGAGAGTCTTCCTTGACAGCTCTAGAGAACATTCCCAGGAAAGACTCTGATTGGCCATCCTGAGTCACAGATCTCTTTCTGCAGAAAAAAAGAATGTGAAGAGAGGGACTTTACAGTGATTGACAACCCCACTCAAACTACATAGAAGGGTGGAAGCATCGGTCCTCCGAGCAAGCGATGTTGGGTAGGCCAACTAAATATGTCTACCGCAGGACATTCTTGTCCCCTCCACTACTGAATGAGGCACAGCTTTACATCTAGAGAGCTCTCCTCCTCCCATGAGAAGTGGCCAGCCGATAACATCCCACGGTGCAAATTTGCATCAGGAAACAGTGGGACTGGGATGGCCTCTGAAGGAAGAGAACTTACTCATGACCACATCGAAGAAAGACGCTTATGTGGAGTCTCCAAAACACTTGATGGGGAAACCTTAAGGGAAATGAGAACCTGTGCATGAATTTACAGACAGGTGGCACCTGGAAATAACAACTAAAAGATATCCAGAAAAGCCCTCAGTGTTTGAAAATTAAGCAACACACTTCAAAATAACCCATGGGGCCAGTAAGAAATCACAATGGATATTAGAAAATATCTAATATTTTCTTAAGCGCTAAGTAACTTAGGTAATTTGCTTAAGAGTGCTAAGTAAATTGTGACACATTACTGCTTGTGAGAATGCAACAAAAGCCATGATTAGAGGCACATGTATATCCTTAAATGGTTAGCTTGGCGGTGTGGGGGGGGGAGCTAAAAAATGAAATAGACATAAATTTTAAAAAGCTGGGGGCTTGGCCAAACTGGGGAAATTGTTGCATCCTGTACCTGAGAAGTCCAAGCAAGATTCTGCTTTCAGGCACATCTGGATCAGGGCATCAGAACACATCATAAGGAGTCAGTAGCTGCTCGTCCAGTTTTCTCAACTTTGCCTCCATGTTGACTTCGTTCTCAAACATCATCTGTGATGATGAGGACACCTCAGGTCTATATCCTCCAAGCTTGGCAATTTCCTGAAATGGGAAGACATAGTCCTAAATAGCAACGGAAAGGGTTTCTGGGTTGACTCTGATTTGTGGAGCTTGGGTCATGAGCTCTCCTCTAACCAATCAATGTGACCAGGGGTTAAGATAGTCCCGTTTGATTTGAATATGAAGCAGATGATTTGGACATTTTAAATTCAGTGATCACTAGGAATCAGCATACAGTCTTTCAAACCAAACCAACCTCATTTGTTTTTGTGTTTGTGATTTTAGAGGTGTTAGTTTCACAATTCAAGCGAATGCTCCTACACGTGATCTGATTCCCATGAAGCACTTGACGAAGACTGCCAGGATATCTTTGTGGTGGGTGAGACAGGATCTTTGGGCACTTACAGCTGAGTTGGGTTAACCAGCTGGTGGACTGCTGATGATCACTTCATCCTTTTCCTAACTAACTTACAAGCCATCTGCTTAAAACTTGTTGATGATCAGTGGGGCAGGATGCTTCCTCAGTTGATGTTCTTTGGAGAATTCTCTCTAAAGGGTAACCCAGAGCTTTTTTTCTGGCTTCTGGCAGAATTTCTTTTCAGTATTTTTCTTGGACAAATGACTAAGGGGATATGAATTTTTTCAGATTTGAAGAGGATAGGTAACAGAAAGGCTAAGACAATGTCATTGATAAAGGAGCATGTTGAATTCAGTCAACTAGAATTTTGTTTTGAAGGGATTAAGATAAGTTTAAACAGTAATCATTATAAAATCCTGCATTTAGGTCATCCACGTTTAGAAGGTGGGAAAAACATAACTGGTGGTATTTTATGGGAAAAGACAAGATTGAAGGGAGCCACTGGGGTGACCCAGTTCCTAAGGAAAGTAAATTGTAGCCCATGCGCTGGGGGACAGGACCCCAGTCAGGGATGTCCAGACCCCACGCCCATGCTCCCTGCTGTCCCTGCTGGGGAGCTCCATTCCTGGGTCTCATTTTAAGGGGGATGTTGACAATCTTGAAGGTACTCCATTCAAGACATTCTGAATGGTGAGACATTTGGAACCATCCAGTAGGAATAATGGATGCAAGAACTGAATATATTTAGCCCAGGAAATTGGAAGCTAAAAAAAAAAAAAAAAAAAAAGGAACAGTGGGTTTTAAATATTAAAGGACTGTCATGTAGAGGAGGAAGGAACTTTGACCAAGTTACTCCAGAAGACACGCTAGGAAAATGGCAGGGATTTCTAAGAGAGTCAGGTTGACCCAGGCTGAGTGAGACACATCTTGATAACTTAAGTTGGTGAAAGTGAAGGCACCCATCTCCCTTTGCTGGAGAGCTCTAGCCAATGTAAGGGGAAGTTCTTCAGGCAGAGAAGGTGCTTTTAGAAGTCCCTACATCACGCAGGTCAAAGAGTTGGGACCAATCCAACAAAACGTCTTTCCTAGTGTGAGTCCAGGCTGCAGACCCGGGTTGAAGGAGTAGAGTGTAGAAGTAGGAGCCACACAGATGGCCAGGGAAGACTTACAAAGGAGAGAAAATCCAGGTTGGAAAGAAAGTGGGTCTCCTTTGACAAGAGTCTCCAGATTATTTTGCCAACGGTCACTCTGAGTGCATCTACGGCAGTCCAGGCCAATAGGAGTTGGGTCTCATGGTGTTGGGTGGGGCAGGTTGTCTTTCTAAGAATTTGTTTGCATGCTGTGAAATGATGTCCTAGGAAGAGTCCTGCTAGGGGATGGGGCCCCTGCAGGGGACAAGCCACTGGGCTCTGGCTCTGGTCTGGTACCTGGTGTCAGTCTTGACAAGGCGGTTCTTTTGGGGAACTCACAGCCCAGCCATCCACACTGGCAGCTTACCTCACAGGTAACCCCCTTAGGCTCTTCCTGAGTTTACTGCCAGAGCCCAGTGGCTTCGGAGGAGAAGGCAGGGAGGGAGGGAACTGGTTTTTCTCTACCGTCCCATGAGATGAACATGGAGTGGTGACTCCCCTGCTAAGTGGCTTGAGGGGAGGCGGGAAGGGGGCATGTCTGTACCAGAAAGACAACATCCACTGAGAAAACTAGAACTTGGAGAGGCAGTGAGACGTACGGGAACGAACAGCTTCGTGAGGCAGCCAGGACCAGGTCGCTTGAGCATGAATTTCATCTCTGCTACTCGAACCTGTATGAAATCAGGCAAGTGACTTGGTCCCATTATACCTCAGTTTCCTCATCCACACGATCAGGGCAGTAACAGTACCTACCTTGTAGAGCTGTTAGGATGCAGTGAGGTAATACTTGTGAAGTCGTTAAAACAGTGCCCAGAGCATAGAACATGCTAGAAAAGTGTTTTTAAAAATTTAGGTTAGATAGACTCTAATTCATACCCCAGTTCTACCACTTTCTGGCTTGTGTGACCCTGAGAAGGGTCTCAACCTCCCTGGGCCACTTCACCTGTGAAATGACACGGGAAGGCCGACCCCACAGGTAAGGATATAGTACAAGACAGCGTGTGAACTAAGTGGGGCAAGCCGGCCCTCCGTCCACAACCCTTGTTAGTAACCAGAGACGCTGAGGACAAGCAAGAGAGAATGCCCTTGACCCGTGAAAAATACAGGTTTGAACTGCACAGGCCCAAGCATATGTGGGTGTTTTTCAATAAACACAGTCCAGTACTATAACTGTATTTTCTCTTCCTTGTGATTTTCTCAACAACATTCTCTTTTCTCCAGCTTACTTTATTGTATATGTATTTATAATACACATAAGATACAAAATATGTGTTAATCAATTGATTATGCCATCAGTAAGGCTTCTAATCAACAGTAGGCTATTAGTAGTTAAGTTTGGAGGGAGTCAAAAGTTACACACAGATTTCCAACTGTGCAGGGTGTGGAGCACCCTGATGCGCTCGTAGTTCAAAGGTCAACTGTACTTGACATCACAATACTATTTTCCCCCAAGTTACTAATAAAAATAGGCTCAGAGGGTCAGAGATCATTCTGTAAAAGCAGCAAGGAGAGCCAGGTGACCGAAGTGAGCATAACAGTAGGAACATCAGCAACAGCAGAAGCAGCAGAAATTTACTGTCCCGGGCCCTGGGCCAAATGCTTCACATACATTATCCTGTTGAACCCCAACAAGTCTGTTAGGTGGGGATGACCATGATCATGATCACCATGATCATTATCATCATGATTATTTTACAGATGAAGCACGCAAGCCCAGGAATAACTTGTTCGACCTCATGGTGCCTTTCAGGGGGACACCCGGATTGGAATGGATGTCTGCTGACTCTACCCCTAGGCTCTAAAACACCGGGCACACAACCTCTGAGCCCCTGAAGACTCTATGGGTCCATGAGGAAGATCCGAGGGTCTTAGTGCAACAGAAGACTAAATGAGTCAAAGCTATGGCATAGATATCAAAAAAGTAAATGTGATCATTTCAGACAGTATGTTCTCAACTCTCACCTCATCGTCATCTGCACCACCCCAGACTGGCTCTGGCTATTTGAATACAGTCACATTTGGCTGGCCTCAGTTAACTAGACTTTCCCATTGTCCTGAAATGCCTTTAACCAGAGTTTTTGAAATAATTCTTGAAACGCAAGTACTCTAGATCAGGATTGTAACTTCATTGAAACTCAAAGATGCTGAGGAACAAATTGCCAACATCTTTTCCTCTGGAGAACACCTGATCCGTGTTGAACTGCCAGAGGAAATGAGAAGACTCAGCTTAGGAGGCTGAGGGCTCTGAGGGAGTCCAGCTTCCATCTTTGGTGCCTGGGCCTATGGGATGCAATCCCTCAAGACTGTGTCTTCACAATGGAGCTTCAGTGCTGGTTCTAGGCTATTCTCCACAAGTAACTTCTCCAAGGTAGAACAGCTGACAGAGAGAGAAAAAGAGAGAGAGGGAGAAGCTCAGAGTCCCAATCCACAAGGGAATCAGGGGCTGGGAGAAGACTGTAGCCCATGAGGCTGGATGCTATGTGGAGAAGGTCAACAGAAAGATGCTTCCACAGACAACATGGTGGGAGGGAAGCAAGCATTTCTGATGAACACTTTTAAGCAACAGGGGGATGGCAGTGACAATGAACACTAATGTGCTACCATGTGTGTTACCATTGTAGTCCCACTCAGCCTTGTTTTATGTGGCTATCTCAGCTTACCAGGAAAACGCAAATAAAGGATGAAGCAAACTTTCAGCAGGAGGGAGCTGGTTCAAGCCTAACTTTCATGCTTTTCCAAGACCCATAATAACGACGCTAGTCGACAGGAAATGTAATTGTCCACAATTTACCGAAGAGAAAATTCAGACGTATCATTGAAGTACCTTGTCCAAGATCACACAGTAAGTGACAGAGCTGGCATTTGAACCCAGTGTTTTGGCTTGAGTGCGTCACACCATGCAGAAGGGCCAAAGACATGAATGAGTGGTTGGCATTGGGTTGTGGCTGTAAACCTCTCTGTCTTCCCTATGAAGTATTCGGTAGAATCACTATTTCTCACCAGTCCTGGTGTTCGGTCTTCTTTCTGGGGCCTGGGAAGAGAGGCTGCGTCCTGTCTTAAGGCAGGCCAGTGATGAAAACAGAAGGTACAAGTGGAGACAGATGACATCAAGGTCACACCAAGGCTATCAGAAAGGGGACGGAGATTCTTTCCAAGGCATAGAGCAGAGGTAAGCTAATCCATCCACAACATGATTCCCATGCCACTAGTCTCCTCACCTGTCCAATGCAAGACCAGCTAATGTAGTTTCATAGGAAGAACAGTCGGAGCCCATGTCTACCGATGCTCTGGAACACTCAGAAAAGGCCAAGGTATGCGTGGTAACAATGATCCCAGCCCAGAGTGACGCACAGCCCCAAAAGCTGATTCTTGCTCAAGCTGCATGTCTGTCATGGGTTGATGACATCCCTCAACTTGTCTTCTTTTTTGGAATCTAAGCTGATACAGCAGCCTCTTCCTGTATCACGTCCACTTTGTAGAAAAGGGAAGAGACCCCTAGAAAACCATGCCCTGGTTCTTAAAGCTTTTGTCTGAACATCACGCATGTCACATGGCTTTCACTTGCCTTTGTTGATAAGAGGAAGTCACAGTGCTAGACCCGATGCTGGGGCTGGGGTGGGGGACAGCAGAGGCTCATGACCCTCTGGAAGGGCCAGCATCTATTTTTTAATGGTACCATCTAAGGCAGTCTTAGAGCATTAAACCCTAGAGGACAGACAAAAATTTCCACCCTTAGCACCGTGACCCAAATAAAATGTCCTCGCCCTTTATCGTGATGCCTCCCGTGGGGAGGAGGGAGGAACAGAAGGGATGAGGAGCAGAGAGGAGACCCCTGGAGGCCAAGAGCATAAATTAGTGATGACAAGAAAAAGGGGACATCACAGCTTTTGCTGGTAAGTGACAAGGATGAGTGCCCTTGGCCTGGAGAGGAGGCAAGTTCGCACAGGAGACCTGTCCAGAAAGCGGGCCCAGGGGAGGGGAACCTGGCACTGCCTGAAGCTATTGTCTGGTTAGTAAAGAGAGTGACTACTTTCTGTGACCCAGTTTTAATACCGGGACTTTGTAAAGAGACTGGGGGAGCCAAACTTTAATCTTCAAAGGAGCTTAATTTCTCTAAATAAATAAATAAATAAAGCAAAAGCACTTCTCTACAGATAAGTGCAGATCAGTTCCAGTCCTAGAATAGAAAAAGTAAGTCAGAGAACAGGCCAGGGCAAGTGGCTCAGAGGGAGGGGTCCTCAGTCTGCTGAGGGTAGGTCTTCTGGGGTGACTGTCCGAGGACCAGAAAGGCAAATTGCAAAAAGCAATGTGGTTCAGCTGTGAGGGGCTGTGGGGACTGTGACCACAATTCTCACCTCAAAGCCTAACATACACACTCACAAAGACATTTATGTAAATTAGGCCAGAATATTTTAACTTCAAATTGTCACAAAAATCTGGGCTATAAGGTCACGGCGCCCCAAAGCTTCCTACAACTCCTAAACCCAAAGTTCCCTCTGAAATTTCCTCTCTGGGATGGAACCATCTGATCTGACCTCCTCCTGGGCTATTTGAGAACCTAAATATTTTTTCAAGGTTTTGTAAAATGTTTGTTAATTTTTGAGAGACAGAGTGTGAGTGGGAGAGAGGCAGAGAGAGAGGAAAACACAGAATCTGAAGCAGGCTCCAGGCTCTGAGCTGTCAGCACAGAGCCTGACGCGGGGCTTGAATTCATAAACCATGATTTCATGACCTGAACCGAATAGGCACTTAACCGACTGAGCCACCCAGGCACCCCGAGAATCTGAATATTTTTAAAAGACTTCTGGGGAAACTTCCTCGTCATAAGAAAGCCTTCGTAGGGAAGGAGTGGATTGTGTTGGTTAGCAAGAAACACCAGGCAACACGTGGGCAGAACTTTCGCCAGGAAAAGATAGGTTTAAGTTTAACTCTCATGGTTTTGGGCGCCCAATGAGCATGCGTGGTTAAAAGCAGATTGCTTATTGACCCACTTGGGATCTATTGACTCAGATGCTTTAACAGAGATGACAACAAGAGTGACTTAAACAAGACAGAAGGTTTATTATTCTCTGGTATCAAGTCGAGCTGAGGGGGAGTGTGGGAGTTGTGATCCACCAGGTCATGGAGGGATCCAGGTTCCTTCCTTTCCCTGTGATGCCATCCTCACTGGAACCACTTCACTGTTCCCAAGTCCAACTTCCAGCCCAGATACGAAGGCAAGCAGCTTTCCCAAAGGGCTGGACCCTGGGAAAGGCACACATCCCTCCTACAACATCCCATTTGCCGGCACTTAGTCACGTGGCCACCGCCACCGCAGGGGAAGCAGGGAAATGCCATCCTGCTGGGCAGTTCTGCTCCTTCCCAGAGGAAAGGAGAGCAGACCCCAGACCATGCTCAGTAACCAGTAAATGACATGCATCCCAATGAACCAATAAACAAACATTGCATATTGTCAAAAATCCCTGGATAGGAAGCTCTAGCTAATCACTGCAATTGTGAATATTTCTCAAAGTTAAAAGAGTTCGTTCAGTCTCCAGACCCAGGGCCTCTCACTGGTTCCTGCAAGGCCTTTGTGGTCGCTCACCAGCATCGCAGATCCAGAAGGGACATGCCCTTTGTGCACTGACCCACCAGCACGTGTTACTTGGTCCTGATGTTTTCCAGTCAATGCAACAAAGCCTTCAGAGGTCTTGAGCTACCCTATGACCTGGAACAAAACTGAGGGGAAGAGGGAGTTGATGTGCCCCCCCAACACTAAATCTCCAAGGCCCCAGGGGGTACTGTGGTGGCTGCAAGATTCAACATGCCTCTGTTCAAAACCAAGCCTTCTGCCCATCACCAAATGGAACTCGGCACCTGCCTCTCCTCTATCTCTCTCTCCGTCACTCCCTCCTACGAGTATCACCCCCAACACCCATGGGCAGCAAACCAAAAGCCCCCATGCAATTGACAAGGTGATCCATTTAAATGTTAGTTTGTGTTTGTGCCTCGTTTTTATTTGTATTGAGGTATGGTTAACACACAGTTATGTTGGTTTCAAGCACACAGCGCAGTGATTCAACAACTCCATGTATTACTCTGTGCTCATCACTAGGGTGGTCCCCGTCCGTCACCAAACGTTTTTACAGCCTCACTGACTGTATTCCTCATGCTACACTTTCATCTCCATGACATATTCATTATGTAACTGGAAGTTCATGCCTCTTAATACTCTTTATCGATTTCACACCATCCCTACCTCCCCTCTGGCAACCACCTGTTTGTTCTCCATATTTAAGAGTCTGTGTTCATGCTTTCTGTATTATTCATTATCCGCATCTCGAGCAGGTAGCTGGGCTTTGTAATTCACCACCAGAGAAGCAAGCTGGGGCCCAGTGAAGGTGCGTGAGGACGTCCCATGAGCCATAGACAACACCTAACGCTGTCCCTAAACTCTTGACGTCTTGTCCAGAGCCTTTCCAGTGGTTGATCAGAGTCCCGCTAGCGTCCCCACAGGCACTAGGGTTACCACAGCAACTGCCACGCCGGCCTCGGCTGTCCAAGCAGATGCCTCACAATGTCAGAAAAGCAGGCTGGCTGTCAGCGGGGCAGCGGGTGTCCTGTGACAGTGGGGAGGGAGAACAGGGTTGGGATGACGGTATGAGGGCCAGGCCAGTGTCTCTGCAAGTTAAGCTGCTGCTAAAAATGGCAGAGGAGACAAGGTTTGCAAAGCAGAAGGACATTCAGATTGAGACTGGTCTCCTCCCCCTTCCCTAGGGCCCCCGAGCTGTCTGCGAGCGGCGTCCGGCTGGTGCCGTTCTGGGCAGCCTGACATTCCTCATCTGTGCATCTCACTGGGCCTCCTACGGAGATGGACAGATGAACAGATGGAGGAAGGAAGGCACAGGGTCAGAGGTAATGGAGGGAAGAAACAGAGGGGACAAGAGGGAGGGAAAGAAGCAAGAGAAGGTGTGGGAGCAGAGAAAAACAAGGAAAGAAGAAAGAAGGAAGGAAGGAAGGAAGGAAGGAAGGAAGGAAGGAAGGAAGGAAGGAGAAAGGGAGGGAAGGAGGGAAAGATGGGGGGAGGGAAAGAGGGAAGGGAGGGAAGGAGAAAGGGGAGGGAAGGAGGGAAGGAAGGAAAGAAGGGTAGAAAAGGGAGGGAGGAGAGGCAGGGGAGGGAGTGGAGAAGGGAGGGAATCCTATTAATTCAGCCTAGGGGCGAAGGTATTTCCAATTCAAAATCCTTCTAACCCAGTTGTTACAGGTTAAATTAGAACACTCACCCTCACTGCCACCATCATCGGAAAAAAAAAAAAAAGATCTGTTGCAGTCCTAACCCTGAGTTCCTCAGGAAATAAGGTCATTGCAAATGTAATGAGTTAAGATGAGGTCATACAGTAGAGTCCACCCAACTCTGATATGACTGCTGTTCTTTTTTTATTTCTATTGAAGTCTAATCACCATACAGTGTTATAATAGTTTTAAGTATATAATACAATGATTCCACACTTCTTTTGTTTTTAATCTTTATTTATTTTTGAGAAAGAGAGACAGAACATGAGCAGGGGAGGGGCAGAGAGAGAGGGAGACACAGAATGTGAAGCAGGCTCCAGGCTCTGAGCTGTCAGCACAGAGCCTGACACAGGGCTCGAACTCATGAGCTGTGAGATCATGACCTGAGCCAAAGTCAGACGCTTAACTGACTGAGCCACCCAGGTGCCCTGAATTCCACACTTCTATACCTTATTTAGTGCTCACCAGGAGAGGTATGAATTTCATTCATCCTCTCTACCCATCTCCCCTCTGCCCACCGCTAGCTTTTTCTCCATAGTTAAGAGTTTGTTTTTTGATTTGTCTCTGTTTTCCTTATTTGTGTTTCTTAAATTCCACATACAAATAGAATCCATGGTATTTGTACTTCTCTGACTGACTGGCCTCACTTAGCATTATGCCCTCCAGATCCATCCATGTTGCTGCAAATAACAAGACTGGTGTTCTTTTTAAAGGCACAGAGACAAAGGAAGAAGGTCGTGTGAAGAAGGAGACAGAGATTGGAATGATGTGGCCACAAGCCAAGCAATGTCTGGAGCCACGAAAATCTGGAAGAGGTGAGGAAAGAGTCTTTGCCTATGGCTGTCGACTTTGGACCTCTGGCCTCCAGAACCATGAGGCCGTAGGTTTCTGTTGCTCCAAGCCACCTAGTATATTGTACTTGGTCGCAGCAGCTCCAGGAAACTGAGACACAAGATTCGGGGATGGGAGCTAAGGGTCCTTGAAGAAGGTGACCCACGGTGGAGCTGGCCAATCTTAGCCAAAGGTAGGTGGGTCATGGGGGTTGAGTGGCCATGGAGAGGGTCCTTGGTGAAGAGCCTACTCTCAGGGTGTGGCAGAAGGGGTGAGGACCCAAGGCAAGGACACTGGAAGGTGATGGGCATTCACAGCTCATGACGCTGGAGCCGTCGCCAGACGATGATCCTGGCTCCCAGTGACAAGGGGTACAGCTCTGGACACTAAGCAGGCACCCCTCATAGCTTGAGAGTGGCCATGCTTTCAGAATGCCTTAAACTTTCCTCATCTTGGCCCCTCCACTTCTACCCACATCCCCTCTTATTAGAGGGTCATCTTCCCCACAGGTGCTTTTGTAGCTAGATCTGGACAATCCTTGGTCATCTATTAAAATCATAACACATCAAAGTCCACAGTGGGTAAACATGGTTCCTCTTTCTAGAGCATTCCCAAGGGAACAGGGAGGATTCTTCTTAAGAAAAGTATACTTGCTTCTTAAAAGAGATGGAGTGCCTTTATTCCAGCCTGGGAAAGATTTCCCTCTCCCATCAAGAGCCAAATGACACTTCTAAAAAGAAAGATAGGGTTGCAAGGAAGGCAGGGAGAGGGGGCAATAGTCTGCTTTTCACAAATCAACCATGAAAATTATACCTCTCTTTAACTCATGGTCAGGAAAATGATCACGGGTTGAAAATTCTTACAAGGTCATCAGAGTGGAAACTCTGACTTCAGGATGGTTCAATGTCTTTGACTTTAATAGACCTTGCTTCTAAAATGGGTTGAAATGAAAACCCTTCAGTCCCTGCTCTCAGGAGAAGTGATGTTGGGGGGAGTGGGCATGGTGGCATTGGAGTGAACCCAGGACTCTGGGTTTTCCACATGCCAGGGCAAAACAAGACACTGCCATTCCTTCTCTATCAGAAATGTCTACAGTCAGGGGCGCCTGGGTAGCTCAGTCGGTTAAGAGTCTGACTCTTGGTTTGGCTCAGGTCATGATCTCACAGTTTATGAGTTCAAGTCCCACGTCGGGCTCTGTGCTGACAGTAGAGAGCCTGCTTGGGATGCTCTCCACCACCCCCCTTCCCGCCGCTATCCCACTCGTGTGCTCTCTCTCAAAATAAATAAACTTAAAAAATAGAAATGTTTGTGCTACAAAATGTTGTTTATCCTATAGAAAGTATTAGCCAAGTTTAGAGTCCATGCATTGTATCCAGAGCATTCTCCATGAAACCTGACTTAGGAGAGCTTTTCTCAAAATACTAGTTCCTGGGCCCCACCACAGATCCACTGAATCTGATTCCTTGGACAATAGGGTACAGGGGCCTGATGTTTGCTCAAAGCTCTTCTAGTGATGCTCGTCCACCGTGGAGTGAAAACCACTGGTCTGAGGTCTGGCGACAGAAGGAGAAAGAGAGGGAGTACTCTTACTCAACAAGATGATTCCTGCGGAAAAGGAAACACAGACCAAACACTTCCCAGAAGGAAAAGGTATTCATCCATCCTGAAACACAGATTTCCTTTTCCATTTCTTTCCTTACAGCCTGTGCATCAATGAAGTGTCCCTGCTTAGACCCAGCTGCAAGACCGGAAGGGACGGCCCCTCGCTTTGCAGCACAGCCCTTACTGAGTGGGAGGAAGCTGGGAGCAAGTTGGCTCAGGAGGCTCCATGGCAAGTTGTTTCTCCACATGTATGATGAATCTGACGTTGCAGCTAAGGCTCATTCTGCAGTTTAGAAGCAGAGAATCCCCTCTAAACCCACCTCCAAACCAAATAAGTTGCACTTGCAGAAGGCCAAACCCTTCAATGACCATGAGCATCCTTTACCATGTCCAAGGGCACCTATATTGTTAGCCAGAGAGCTGGGATTCTCCTGTGTGGCTGAGTCTCCTTGCCCTCTCTTACAAGGATGGGAAGAAGAGGAAACACAAGTTGAAAAATTAGATGGTGACAAACATGGACTCAAAATGTGTCCTGGACATAAATGTAAGATGCAAAATTATAACATTAAGAGCTAACAGATGAAAACCTACACGACGTTGAGTATAGTAATGTCGTTTTAGATATGATGCCAAAGAAAGAGTTGAGAAGCTGACTTCATTAAGGTGAAAACTTCTGTTCTGCAAAAGACAATAACAGAAGAATTAGAAGATAAGCCACGGACCATGGAAGGGAGTTAAGGATATTGCGGGGTCCTCACCACAAGAGAAATGAAGATTTTCGTAACCAGAGCACACAGAGAATAGATGGAAACCTGTGCAGGAATAAGCTGATCAGGACTTCTCTGATCTGTCTCCCCAGCTATTCTCTTGGTCTTCAATAGTAACTGCCCTAGTTTGGGTCCTTAAGCCCCTGGACTATTTCACCTGTGTCATAATTGGTCTCCTTAGCTGGTGTCTCTTTTCCCTATAATTCTCTATATCACCTGCAGTATTCTAAAATTGCATTCTAAAATACAAATCTAATTATGTCAGTTCCCTACTTAAACCCCTTTGATGGCTTCCCCACTGCCTAGAGGACCAAGTCCAATCTGCTTAGCAAAGCACTAGAATCCCGGTCAATTTCTAACTCTCATCTTCCGCTGCCTTTACATCATTACCTTAGGCTCTAGGCAGATGAGGCCATTAGCCATTCTCAAAATGCTACAACCTCACACTTCATTACCTTTGTGTGTGATGCTTTGCCTGCCTGGGAGGCTCATCCCCGCTTTGTCCTTCTGGTGAGTGGATTCAGCTCAGTCTCCAAGGGTTGAGGTTCAAGATGTGGCTCCAGTGTCCTTCCTCCGTAAAGTGAAGCTGCTTTGAGTCCCCAGGCAAGATCAGCCTCATTGGGAATAGTGAGAAGTTAGCAGACCTTGGAATCAGACACACCTGGTTACAAGAGCCCACCTTTGCCACTTACCAGCGGAGTGAACCTGAAGAATTTCTTATGCCTCATTTTCTTATCTGTAGGACAGAGCTAAGCACACCTGCATCATAATGTTATTATAAAAATTAAATAGGATATGCATATATAATTCCTTACACATAAAAGATGTTCATCTCATGGAGCTATTATTAAAATTATTACCCTGTGTGAGTTAGGGGAAAGCTAAATTGCTGTAACAGAAATACTCTAAAAGAGCACCTAGAGAAGTGAAATGACCTTTACTTGAGAGGGGTTTTGGTTATGTGGGTGTAATGTTTGTCAAAATGCAACAATTATAATGATACAATTACAGTGTGTGCATTTCATTGTATATAAAGTTTTCATCAAGAGAAAAACAATTATTGGGGGTGCCTGGGTGGCTTCGTGTGTTGAGCATCTGACTCTTGATTTTTGCTCAGGTCATGATCCCAACGTTGTGGGATTGAGCCCTGCGTCAGGCTCTGCCCTGGGTGTGGAGCTGCTTGGGATTCTCTGTCTCTGTCTCTCCCTCCACCCTTTTCCCCTATTCACTCTCTCTCTCTCCCTCCCTCTCTTTAAAATAGAAAGAGGGGTGCCTGGGTGGCTCAGTCGGTTAGGCATCTGACTTCAGCTCAAGTCATGCTCTCACGGTTCGTGGGTTTGAGCCCCGCATCAGGCTCTGTGCTGACAGCTCAGAGCCTGGAGCCTGCTTCGGATTCTGTGTGTGTGTCTCTCTCTCTGCCCCTCCCCCACTCATGCTCTGTCTCTCTCTGTCTCAAAAATAAATAAACTGTAAAAAAAAATTTTTTTAATGGTGGGAGGCACTTGTGGGGAGAAGCACTGGGTGTTATATGGAATCCAATTTGACAATAAACTATTTTAAAAATAAATAAATAAAACAGAGAGAAAGAGAGAGAGAAACAATTATTGAAGTCTAATTAATAATATGCATGGTGAAATACTTAGAAGTCTGCAATATACTGTGAATTATGTCCAAAGAATAAGAAGGACTGATGGACCAAGAGATGGGTGGAAATACGGATAGATGTGTGATAACGCAGAATGTATAGTAAAATGTTAGTGGCAGAATCCAGGCTGTAATGTCGTGGTAGAATCCATCCATATGGATGTCCACTGTCTGATTCCTTTAGCTTTGCTATATGTTTGAAAATTTTCAGAATAAAATAAATAGACTCCATCCTAAAGTGGCTTTAAAACTATACTTGTGTTTTTCCCCTTCAAGTAACAGAACCAAAGCGAGTGTGCCAAGTGTGTGGGCAGTTCTGTTCCATCTGCTCCTCCCGGGATGCCAGGCCGGTGGGCAGGGACTCAGCTTCTCCCAGGTCGCCTCGTCATTGCTCCATCATGCCCTAGATCCAAGGACATTGCCCTCATTCGTGGCCAAAGCTGGACCGCTGCATCTCAGTTTCAAGGACAAGAAAGAGTGCGGAGGTAGTTCATCTCGTAAAGCCTTGACCCAGCTGAGGCCAGCGTGGCATCTGTCTATATTCCACTGTGAAAACTGAGTCATGTGCCTACATGTGACCTTAAAAGAAGACTAGAGAATATCTAGTTCTAAGCTCAGGAAGAAGGTGAGCGTCTCCTACCCTGGGCTCTGTGACAACACACCAGGAGGCCGTCTATCCCAAACTGTAGTCATTTGGAGCCCCCGTGGACTGAGGACACAGTGTTTTACACATGTTGGCATTTCCAAGGCTAAACGTGGGGCCTGACATGACATAGGTCTTAAAGAAATGTTCGCTGAATGAATGAGTTTATGGAAGAATAAATAAATGAATGCGGTGAAGAGTTAATGGTATCTTATCGGATCATAATTTTCCCAGTGTGTGTCTACTTTTATCTGTGGAAAACAAGCCATCTCTTGATTTTGTAGATCTGTAATATGCCAACTCATTCAAATCGAGCAATTCTTTACTAATTTCAGCCTCCCTTCCGTCTTTGCTCCTCCCTTAAATTTTATCTTCATGAGAGACAAGAATCACTATTTGGCAGTTTACCAAACAATACTAGATGCCTTGGAAGGAAAATAGTTAACCTAGAGAACGGAAATGATTTTCTGCATTATTAAAGCACTTGAGTAACACCAATTTCTATCTAAATAATGTGAAATGGCATAGGAAAATTGTCTACTTATTACAATTGACCCATAAGACATCTATTTAGTTATCATTTAAAAAAAACTTACGTAACTATTTGGAAGTAATATAACTGTTTTTTCTGCCATTATATTCTGTAATTCTGTCATTAACTCATGGAGCTCTTTACTCAATTGATTCCAATTATTATGTTTTTCCTGCACTTCTCCAGCGTTTAATATGAGATTCAAAGAAACATGATACTATTGTAGATGGCATTTAGCTCAAGTATTAATTGGATCACTATTGAAAAAATAGAATAGGAAATCTAATTTTCTCTCTTGGGTTTGATGGATTTGTCTTACAAAAGCTGGAGAATTGTCTTTTTCAATTCTCATGTCATTTCTTTCTGTATAAATCGGGAGCCTCCTGCCTTCTTGCATTTACATCAAGACTTCCACATGCGTTTCTGTGATAAATAGTGAGTTTCCTGCGTTCTCTTGACTGTGTCTGTATACTGGGACTTATTTGAGCAAGCTGGTATGATGTGCAAGTGCTAGCATGAAGAAATGATGAATTCTGATGGTTCAGGAATTGACTCTTAGAAGGAGGATCTCATTTGTTGTGTTTAAAAAAATTTTTTAACATTTATTTATTTTTGAGAGACAGAGAGAGACAGGTCATGAGCAGAGGAGGGGCAGAGAGAGAGGAACACACAGCATCAGAAGCAGGATCCAGGCTCTGAGCTGTCAGCACAGAGCCTGATGCGGGACTCAAACCTGTGAGATCATGACCTGAGCCAAAGTCGGACGCTCAACCAACTGAACTACCCAGGCGCCCCTAGGAGGATCTCATTTGGATAGGTATGAGCCTGGGATGTGTGCCTGACAAAAGAAGGTAGTAATAGAGAAAAAGGAGGTATTTCTACAAGAAGATAAACAGAAAGAAGGGTGGCCTGACATGGTTTGAGAATGAGGCAGAGGAGCCTGCAAAAGTCAATACTAGAAAGAGACTGCCCTAAGCATGGGGTGATGGAGAAGACACCCATTAGCCAGAATGAGAATAAGAATAGAATGTCCCCAAGGTTTGGGATGAAGATACTTATTGCTTCCCATGGGAGTTCTGCCAGGTGGGTTTATGCTGCGTTCTGCTTTTAGGGTTGCAAAGTTCAGAGGTCTCCAGAAATACCTTCAGCCTTAGTAATTTGCTAGAGGGACTCACAGAACTGAGGAAATTCACATGTTCATAGTTATGGTTTGTTACAGCAAAAGGACATAGATTAAAATCAGCCAAGGGAAGAGGTGTACAGGGCAGGGGCCAGGAGTCATCAGACACAAGTTGTGCCAAGAGTACCTATTTCTCCGTGATACACTATGATGTGTGATGACAAGCAATAGATTATTATTAACCTGGGAAGTTCAAGCCTTGCTGTCCAGAGTTTTTATTGGGGCTCAGTCACGTAGACACGGTTATACTCATGTATTCATGTAGATGGTTGACTGTCTACATGGCTGATCTTTATCTCCAGCTCCTCCAGACATCAAATTGATACCATGTGGCGCAATCCCCCCTCTCCATAAGTCACCTTGTTAGCAAAAACTCTCTGGCATGGCCTAAGGCCCCCAGGTAAGCAAAGGCACTCTGGACATTCTAAGGACTTAGAGGCTATCTTCCAGAGGGTGAGAGCAAAGGCCAAACCTTTATTTGGCAAGGTAAATCTTATATTGCACACAAGTGTCATTCTTGAGCAGGAAGGCCTATTCCCAGGGAAGATCAAAGGATCAACTATGTGGCAGAGGATCAGATAGAAACTCAACTGTCCTTGTATCCAAGGGGCAATCTCGGGAGTATCACAGGAGATAAAGCCCCAAATCCTGGAAAGGGAAAATGAGCAGACATGAAGAAGAGGGTCAGACCCAGGGCTGAGATACCAGGGCTGTTCTTATTGGGTGCTTATCCTGTGATGCTTGGATGGGTCTCTCTGATTTTAAAAAAATCCAGGACTGGAGTGGTCCAACTGCAAACATTTTTTAAAAATCCAACCAGATAAGTATTTGGAATCACAGTGGTGATGAGAACTAATCTGAGCACCTGAAGGTTTCCGAGCTATATATAGCTTGACCTGGTTGCGGAGCAGATAATTATATCTGTAATAACTGACACTCCATGTGTGCTGGTGGTCAGGCACAGGACCTGGGTGTGGGAGCAGATTATAAGCTCCAAAGAGGACACCTTCCCTTTTCCTTGGGGTGAGAAGCAAGGGTGACCACAAGTGAATCTAAGCTTCCTCAAGAAAATTCTTCACAAGCTCATGTATAACAGATTCACGCCTGTCATTCCAAGAAGAAAACCCAGTTCAGAACCCAGCGACTCTCTCACTTCTCAGACCAGGTCATATTGTATTAGAATGGGACTGTCAAGCCTTGAATGTCTCCAAAACAATCCTTATGGAAAGACCTTCACAGAGCCTGTAACCACCACATTTACTGAATTGATCTGTATTTAATATGTACTGAACACATTCTATGTGTACCTGACAATGGATTGAGTTTCAGGGATATCACCTTAAAGCTCACTCTTAAGGAACCTATGTTTCTCTCTAAGTCCAACATATTTATTGAACACCCACTAAGGGCAAGGAGCACATTCTCTTGTCCAGGGTCTATGTGGATTATGTGTGGTGTCATCTGATCCCCCCATGAAAGGTAGTAGTTAAGATCTAACTGTCTGTCTACCTCCTCTTTCTTGATCACATGTGTTTTAGAGCTTTGGAGAAGCTCTAGAAACCTTGGTGAAAATACTGTTGTGGATGATCAAGGACAAGGTTGAAAAAATCAGCAGTACAGACGATATTAAGGTAAGAACTCACGTCCACTTGACTGGTCATTTTCATCCCATACAAGTTGTTAAGAAATTTGAATATCATCCTGGCTGTGTCTTCTCCTTGTCTTCCCCACCAAGAGCTTTCTCTTCTCAAAGAGAAATCTGGTCTTCCTGATGGACAAAGATGGCTTTTGAGGACAGTTTCTGGAAACTTCCACTTCTCTTCTTGGATGGTATTTCCACACCCCTACTCCCTCCTCCTGCCCAAGCCCAACTTGACAAGACCTAAGGATTCACCTCTGGACAATAGGCAAATCTTCACAGTCATTTCACTAGTTCATTCTACCTCAGAGCCCAGTGTGGTGCTTGGTCCTGACAGGGCTCTGTTGTTTGTGAGAAACTGTTCTGAAATCTCCCAACAAGATCCCAAGTCACATTACATTACATTGTATGGGAAATCCACACCACGTCTCCCTCCCTAGCAAGGGTAATCACTGCCAATTCATGGTGCTATTGTGCACATGAGTCATTTGGGAACATGCCAAAAAAGGCAAAGAAAGGAAGGCAGCAAATTCGCCTGATGGATTTGGTGGCATTAAATAACACAGATTTAAACATGGTGTACTTTGTACTGTCCCATCTTTAATCCTTGTTGAGAATGCTGATCAAAGAAAGATGTTACCTAGATTTGTGACATTCGGTAATGTGATTATATCACTCTTTAAAATTTTTTTGTCACTGGATAATACATGTACATGTTTAAAAACTCGAAGCAAATGTTCACATTAAGGAGTCATGTTCCTAACACACACCTACCCTCCTCCTAGCTAACCACTCTTGTATTATTTCATGTTTCTTCATGCAAGTATAAGCAAGGCACCTTCCTTTTAGTTAGGGGATCCCACCTTAGAAGCTAGAGCTTGCCTCCCCACCGCAGGCTCAGATTAGATACATTTCCGGCCTCCCCAGCAGTCAGGGTGATGACATGTGATCTAGGCTCAGTCACTCAAAAGGCCTCTCTCCAGATTTTGAATTAGAAGGTGTTGACATAACACAGCAAGCATGGGGGAGAAACTTTCCTACATCTCATTTTCAGAGACGATGGGGCTAGTGGTTCAAACGGCAGCTTCTCGGGGCCGGTGGGGACAGCATGCATATGGAGGCATTCATAGAGCTAGAGGACATTGAGTCTAATGACACCCCGATTTCGGGGCTTCTCATTTGCGTGAGCCTCTTTGGAGAACCAAAAAGGGGTTCCAACACTATGCTCACATGTTTTTATAAAACCTGTAAAAGCAAGCTATTTTAACTGCAATTGGTTAAGACTGCTGTCCTCTTCCACGTCAACTAACCATTTGTCACACTTCCTTTTGTGCTGCGTGGGGTTGGAGTGGCTGCAGCACTTTGGAGAACAAGCTAGGATACATCTAGTTCCGGTTTAGTGTGACCTGTTTATGCAGCTCGTAATTACTTCCATTGTCTTTGCTGACCACCCTGGAGCTAGAATGGCTCCTAGGAACATTTCTGCCACCCCTTGTGCCAATTCACTGAGCCTCCTGACATGCAGGTGCGGGGCGAGGATTTGTACTGCAATGTGGATGTGTCCTTTGAGCCAGACCCTGGAGCTATGTGAGAGTGGGGGACAGGAAGAGTTGAAATACAGAGTCAGAGGTTGGTCTATGGAAAATCCTCCTAAATCTTCATATCACAAAAGAAATCCAATCGATCCTTCCAAATATGACAACAATCTAACGTTTCGTGACATTGCCAATGATAGGTATGAGCTGAAAGGAACTTTCAAGAATTATAAGTAATCTAAAACAAATTTGGATCTCAGCCAGGTGACCAGGCTTAACATCTGATGGGCTGAAGCCGGCACCTTCTCTGTGTGGCCTTCCTTTCTGAAACCTACAAACCTACAGTCTCATCAGGAGGAAAATATTAAGCAAACCCAAATTGAGGGGCATTCTACAAAATATCTGACCAGTAGTCCTCAAAATTGTCAAGGTTACCAAAAACAAGGAAAAGGTCAGAAACGCATAGTCCGGCAAAGCCAAGGACACATGATGACAAAATGTAATGTGCTACCCTGGGTGACATCCTAGCACAGGAAAAAGAAATTAGGGAAAAGCTAATGAAATTCATAGAAATACAGAGCGCAGTTAATAATAATGCAACAGTCAATATCGTTTTATTAGTTGTAGTAAATGTAAATGGTGGAAAATGGGTGAGGGGTTACAGGAATTCTACATACTATCTTCATAACTGTCCTGTAAATCTAAATCCCTATTTAAAAGACTAATTAAAAAAGACATTAGGTCAGTTATGATAAAAGAAAAACTTATCTCTTCTTTCTATGGAAAATATTATAAAATTAGATTTTATAAACATATTCTTACACAACCAAAGAAGAAATGGAGAAATCTATTGTAGAGGTGTGTCAGCCAAACAATTAAAATATTTTGTAATACTTCTAAATTTTGTGATGTTTATGGTATTTACTTTTCCCCTCACTCTATGTATTTACTTTTTTCTAATTTTCTGTTTGTGATTTTATATTTTATTTTTCTTAAGAACAACCCTTCAAAACTTGGATCTGCCCTTGGTTATAAGTACCCAACAGTAGGCAGTACTGTCCTCACCTACTTATATTTTAATATTAAATTTAAATATTATTTAAAGGGTTCCTGGATGGTTCAGTTGATTAAACACCCGACTTCAGCTCAGGTCATGATCTCATGGTACGTGAGTTCAAGTCCCACATCAGGCTCTGTGCTGACAGTTCAGAGCCTGGAGCTTGCTTTAGATTCCATGTCTCCCTTCTCTCTGCCCTCCCTCGCTTGCACTTTGTCTCTCTCTCAAAAATAAATAAACATTTAAAAAAAATTTTTAAATAAATATTACTTAAATTAATCCCTTTTTTTTGCATATATCATCCATCATTTATTTCTGCTGCCTGTAAATAAGAATTTGACAAAAGGTTGGGCATCATTTAAAGCAGTGCTTCTAAACCCTGGCAGTTCTCTGGGGTCTGGGGTGGGGTAGGTGGTTAAAATATACTGAGGGCCAATCCCAGAACAGTTACGCCAGCATCTCCAGGCATTGGTAGTATTTCAAACTCCCTGGATGATTCTAATATGAAGTCAGTGTTGAAAACCATTGAACAGAGTCGCCAAGTGGCCCAAATCAGGGAGTTATGCTGAATTCTGATTTTGCGCCCATTGGGGTGCAAGGCATGAGGGATGCACAGAAGTGTGAAGCAGACCATCAAGGAGCTTTCTGTCTGGACATCCTAGAGTGGAATTGGCGTATCTGATCTTCCTTTAAGGAGAGGCTGAAGAGAAAATTGAACTCAGACCGCCCGTGGAGAGTAACATATGAAATGTGTCCAGGAGAGTTATGTTTTGCTTTATCACATCTAAGGGGTGTTGAGAGATTCTGAAAGAGAGTTCTACGAATTCCCAGATGCATCCAATGAATTCAAGTCTATGAAGAAAGTGGCATCCGAATGCCCAGCTTTGACATTAATGAAGGAAAAGATGATTTTGAATGGCCTGAGGATGGAGAAGGAAAACAAATGAACTAGCACCCCACCAGAAACCGTGGGTGTTAGGAAAACACAAAGGAGAAAAACAGAAATCCACTTACAATGGCAACAAAAATATGAAACACTGCGGAAAAAAGTATACACGAGCTCGGACCAGAATGCTACAAACTTTACTGAATAAATTTTTTAACAACTCCAGAAATAGAAAGAACAGAGTTGGGAAAGCTTAATACTGAAAACATATTTATTCATCTTAGATAAACTCTGTTTACTCATTAAAATCTCAGCCTGTATCCCAATAAAATTCTTTTCGGAACGTGACAATGATTTCCAAGTTGATTCAGCAGAATGGGTGAAACTGATCAGTTTTGTTTTTTTTTAAACAAGAGCACTTGTTTTGTCGGATATTAAATTTTTTTAATGTTTTTTATTTATTTTTGAGAGACAGAGAGAGACAGCGCGAGCAGGGGAGGGTCAGAGAGAGAGGGAGACACAGAGTCCGAAGCAGGCTCCAGGCTCTGAGCTAGCTGTCAGCACAGAGCCCAACATGGGGCTCGAACCCACGAACTATGAGATCATGACCTGAGCTAAAGCAGGACGCTTAACCGACTGAGCCACCCAGTACCCCTTAAAATATTTTTTTAAAGTGACAAAAATATAAATAGACTGATAAGATCTTAGAAACCAACAAAGAAAAAGGACAGAATAAAAACCAAAGAAACAAGTCTAGCGGTACTTAAGTAATCAAGAGATAATAAAGATGACATTTTAATTAAATGGGGAAGGATTGAATCACCTGATACATGATTTCGGAGTAACTGGCTATCCATGTGGAAAAGATCAAGCTAGACTCCCTCCTCAGAACATCCATGGTAATGATTTGCGTATGGATTACATATTTTTTAAAAGCATCAAAGTACTGGAAGGAAAAGGGGTCAATTCTTATGTCATCTTGGAATAGGAAAAAGGTTCTAAGCATAAAGCCAAAGGAAAAATCAATAAAACAATATATTGGGAGAATGATTATGAAAAATATTTTACTTTTATAAATTTACAGAAAGCATGGAAGGCAATTACATCTGGGAAAATAGCTGTAAAATATGACAAACACAGGGTTTAATATACTTAAAGTACAAAGAACTTTGACAGAGAACAGGAAAGAGACAGATAGCTCAGCATAAAATAAACAGGGAGAGAGTAAAAACTATTCTCACAGTAAATATAAATAGCCAACTGACATAGGGAGAAAAAGGGTTCAACCTCTTAGTCAATAGAAGACAAAGATAAGCCGCTTTTTTGCCTAACTGGGTGAGAAAACAAGGTATGGGGCTCAGTTCACCCCCCAAAATACAAACTAACCTGTTGTTGCTAGAAGACAGTTTGGTACTAGGTCTTCAAAACCTTACAAAGATGTATATCCTTTGGCTCAGAAATCTCCTTTTAGGCGAGCCATTCTAAGGAATGAGGGCATAAAAGTCACAAAGAGATAAAACTAAGTATGTGGGGCACCTGGGTGGCTCAGTTGGCTGAGCCTCCAGCTTTGGCTCAAGTCATGATCTCGCGGTTTGTGGGTTCGAGCCCCGCATCAGGCTCTGTGCTGACAGCTCAGAGCCTAGAGCCTGTCTTCAGATTCTGTGTCTCCCTCTCTCTCTCTGACCCTCGCCTGCTCACGCTGTCTCTCTCTCTCTCTCTCTCTCTCTCTCAAAAATAAATAAAACATTTAAAAAATTTTTTAAAACTAAGTATGCATTTAGATGTTAGCAAAACAAGGAAATCTTTTTTCTTTAAGGAATTACATGTTTGATGGGGCGCCTTGGTGGCTCAGTTGGTTAAGCGTCCGGCTTCAGCTCAGGTCATGATTTCTTGGTCTGTGGGTTCGAGCCCCGTGTCGGGCTCTTTGCTAACAGCTAGTTCAGATTCTGGAGCCTGTTTCAGATTCTGTGTCTCCCTCTCTCTCTGACCCTCCCCTGCTCATGCTGTCTCTCAAAAATAAAAAAAAAATTAAAAAAAAAAACAGGAAAAAAATTAAACAAAAAAGGAATTACATGTTTGATATTTCAAAAAATACTAGAGTAGTCATTATAGTCAAACCAGAATCTGTTGAACCTCCTTTATGACTTGTTATTGTTTTTATATCTTTTTTTTGAGAGATGGGGGGAAGGGCAGAGGAAGAGAGAGAGTCAATCTTAAGCAGGATCCACGCTCAGTGTGCGATGTGGGGCTTGATCCCGTGGCCCTGGGTTCATAACCTGAGCAGAGTTCAAGAGCCCAAGGCTCAACCAACGGAGCTACCCAGGCGCCCCATTGTTTTTATAACCTACTTTGAACTGGACAAGGGAACCGTAGGAGAAGCCACCATACTTTCATGGTTCCGGTAACGTCGACCACGCTCTGTATAAAGATGTTCATCTTCACATCGCCAGTAATTTTCCTGGAAAGACTTCTTTGATATCCATTAGCAACGCACTATAAATAGATTATTATTGTTTTTCTAGAAGAATACATGTTTTCGCTTGTATTCTGACATATTATATTGTTCTTTTATCCTTGCTTAAAAAAAAAATTCAAACTGCGTGTCTTCCATGGAGGAACAAATAGTACATTTCTGCAGGGCCCTTATAAATAATTTTAAATCTTCATTTAACACAAATTTAGTGTCATCCAATAGTTACAAAGCCAATATTGCCTTGTTTGTTTGTTTTGCTCCTTGGCCTCAGCTAAAATTTCCTGTGTCCGGGCGTAGGGGAGGGACCTTGGGTCAGAGGGTCTCTTGAGTCCGTGGGTCTCTGGATTTGAGGGGCTTGGAGACAGAGAAGGACAAAGCAGGGCAAAAACCAGTGACCCGGGAGAAGAGGCTCATCCTAGGAGAAGTCTGGGTGGGGAGGGCAGAACACAAGGGAGGGATTTGCCTTCTTTCCCTCTGACTTTGACCTTGGCCTGCCCCTTCCCTATTCTTTAGAGGGTTCACAATGTGGATGAGGAGCCAACCCAGAATGCACATGGTAAAGAATGAAGGACATTCATCCAGTAAGAAGTGGAATTCAATGAAATAGTGACGTTTGGCCAGAATGGCCTAGTTTTCATGTCACGTCCCAGGTGATATGCAAGACCCTACTTTCCTGAACTTTACTTTGAGGCGGAGGAATATAAAAGGAGGCCCCAGGTCAGAGAGCATGGCACTCTGGGAAACCATGGGCCTCCTCTTGCTGTCCACACTGCCAGTATTGGCTGCCATACACTGTGTTCCACACTGCACTTTATCCTCAAGAACCACCCCCCGTCCGCCCCACAGGTACTGTTAGGTCCACACCCAGGACGGGGGAGCCCCAAGCAGGTGAGTCACCGGTCTGTGGTCACCCAGCCTCCCTGGCTCTGCCCAGCTCACCTCACTCCTCTGAGATCCCGCTGTGGCCTATTCATTCTCACATGCCTGCTTCAAACATCCCATTTTGGCCAGACCAGATGATCGGTCCAAAGAGATCACTCAAGCTCTTGGAGTGGAACGCCAAGACAGGATACCATTGGGATCTTGCAACACCAGCCCAGGGCACCTGTCACAGCCCACAGGGCCTCATACATACCCAGCTTGGTCTGTGTTCTCATAACAAGAACTGTGGGGTCTTCCCACCTCCCACATGGACCTCTGGGGAGGCTCCAGTTGAGGGATCTCCCAGAAGTTCCAGAAGCATCTGGAAAACCAAGATCAGCCCTTCTAGGGTGGTCCTAATGGGGTTGGAGGCGAAGACGGAGGTCCCTGGACACTTTGGGTAATTCTGTGGATTTCTCTAGTGTCTTCTCAAGAAAGATCTCAAAACAATCACATCCTTCAAGTAGAAGAGAGAACAGAATTGATGGTTAAGGGTTTGGTTTTTTTTCCTCACAAAGGAGACCGCCTGTAAACACTTGTAGTGGCCCAAGGGCAAGGAGATTAACCCCTTGTGGGGTCAGGCTGATCCATTCCTCCCAGAATGAACACTTAGAAGCAATTGTTTTATCCCAGGGTCCCTGCCACCTCCTGGGGACAGTATGACCTGTCCTGGAAGTCCTTGCCCAGTGGCTCTAAGCCCAACTCACAGCCTCCTGTTACTGTGAGCAGGCTACTGGACCTCTCTGTGCCTCACCTTCCTTATCTGTAGAATGGGCATAATAACAGTGCCTGTTTCACTAGATAGCTGTAAAAATAGGTGTGAAATGCTTAGGACAGTTGCAAGCACATAGTGAATGCTCGGTAAATGCCAGCAACAGTGTTTAAGAAGGCCAGCGATAGAGGCGCCTGATTTGCTCTTTGATCCAAAGGGAAGAAAGAGGATAAAGTGGATGGAGCTACTGGGAAAGATTCCTACTTTGTTAAAGAGCTTCCCAAAGAGGAGAAAGGTAGTGATCATTTCTTCTTGCTTACAGGTGTTCACACTCAGAATGGACAGGTGCAAGCGGAGCTGCCAGAGGTGACCAACCAATGGAGGATAGATCGCCTTGACCTCCAGGCTCCTTTGTACGGAAGCCGAAGCTTAGCAAACACTCACTGGGGGTCTCCCATGAGCTTTGACACACAGGCATAGGAGGGCCCATACTGCCCCCTCCCTACGCAACAACCAACTGTGATGAGTTGAATTCTTATCCTGAAGCTCTCACCCCAGGACCTTGGAATGTGACCACATTTGGAAATTGGGTCATTGCAGATGCAACTAGTTAAGGTGAGGTCACACTGGAGTAAGGTGGCCCCTAGTCCAGCGTGATGGTGTTTTTATAAAAGGGGGAAATCAGGCCAAAGACGCACACACAGGAGGAACGCCATGTCAAGATGAAGGCAGAGATGGGGCTGACACATTCACCAGCCAGGATACACTGAGTGTGCCAGGAAACCACCAGAAGCTAGAAGAGTGGCTGGGAACAGACAGTCCCCCACAGCCCTCAGGAGGAAGCAACCCTACTGATAGCCAGATCTCAGACGTCCAACCTCCAAGACTATACGACAATCAGTTTTTGCTGTTCAGCCTGCCCTTGCGTGAAGGTCTTTGTTATGGCAGCCTAAGCAAACCGCAGTATCAAACCAGAGCCCCTCTCCTTGCCCCAGGGGGACAGCCACTGTCTCTGCCCTGTGGGCAGTGGCCTATTTTGCACCTTGTGCCACAAAGACATGCAGAAGTCTGGCAGCCAAAGGGATGCTTGTAGGAGACAAAGCGCTTCTCAAAATGTTCAGACATTTTCAGAGCCCCCTCGTGTGAGGCAGCCCTTCTGGGCCCAGGAGGCCCTCGCTGGGCCATGGGTTTCAGTTACTGCCACATGGGAAGAGGGCAGCCTTTTCCTGGGCAGTGGTCAGAGCCCTGCTGCTCAGATAAAAGCACCCGCAGGGCTACAGGGACAAAGGGAGGAAATAGAGAAAGAGACGTCCAGAAAGGCTGGAAAGCCCTAATAGGCTTTTGCTCTCTGACTCCTAATGACCTGCTTTGGGGACTGGGGTCCCCTTTATGCAGACAACGGCTTAATTCAAGCTACAAGAGCTCCCTCCTTGGCCCAGGCTCATGCCAACAGGGTGAGGGCTGAAGGCACCTTTAAAAACCAGAACTTGCAGATCTGAGCATCATGGGGTTGAGCCTTCAGGGAGGACTCAGGAGGAGAGGCCAGGCTCCAGTGTCAGCCTCTTGTAGATGCCTGAATAAAAGCCAGCGTCTTTCCAGCACTTGCTCTGCCTCAGGCACCTCAGTGGGCATTTCCTGCGTTTTAGGCCCTTTTTCACCCTCTAACTGCTCTGGAGGTGGCTCCTTTCATTGTCCCATTTTCCACATGAGAACACTGAGGTGCAAAAGGTGGAAGAACTTGCCTACAGCCACTGAGCTGATAGACAGTGGAGCCAAGTCACTGTCTTGAGCCACTTCCGCCTTCTGCTGTGCTCCCGCCATTGTGAGCAGTCCTCGGGCAGACAACTGACTGTGCTCCCACCGCTGCAGGCAGTCCTCGGGCAGATTGTGGGCAGAGAGGAGTGGGAGGGCCCCTTACTTCATGAGGAGCAAGTTTGAGGGCTGGTGTGGGCATTTTGTATCCCTCCGAAGGCCATGGCCCTGCAGAAAGTAAACTTACACCCCATGCAGCTCAAGATTCTTACAGTCCCCATTTTTCTCACAGAGGCTGAGGTCTAGTGAGGTGATGTGACTGGCCCCAAATCCCAGAGCAAATTAGTGGTGAACCAGGCCAAGAGCAACTGTCCTGATTTCTCGTCCAGTGATCTTTGTTAAATACCATGTTCTGTCTTAACAAGATGGAATGGTTTTCTCCTACGGCATGAGAGATTCATAAAGGATGCTCAGAAACCCATTGTGGCCATAAGGCTGTGAAGCACTTGGTTGGGTTTGCAATGGCAGATCTTCCTTGGAAGTTGGAAAAGCAGGACAGTAGATACTGTGACTCCCAAAGGGGACAAGCATCCAGCTTGTTGTAGGCAGACTCCCTTGAGGAAGACCAAATGTAGGCTGAAATCTCCCAAGACCATATTCTAGATGTGGAGCTGAGTGAACTAACCTTTTGCTGAAAGTCCATCAGTCCTCCTATGTTTATTGTACCCATCACTGATTAACATCAGCTGAAGACAAGGGAATCATTTTAGCACCATATTCAGAGATGGCTCAGAGAGCAGATATCAACTGTTGGTCGTTCTTGAGACATGTCTACAAAATCTGTTCATCCATCTGTATATCTATCCATCCACCCATCCATCTGCCCATCTATCCATCTATTAGCCCATCTATTCATCTATTGGTCTATCCATCTATCAGCCCATTCATCCATCCATCCATCCATTCATCTATCCATTAATTTACCGTGTCCTTACTTTGTGCAAAATATTGTGCTAGACCTTTGGATTTACAAAAGAACAAGACACAATTCCTGTCCTTAGGAGAGCTTGGATTCTAGTGGTAGAGTCACGTTGGAAACCTTTAACTATAATTCCATGTATTAAGTAAGGGAAATAACCAAAGAGCTGAGGAGACTGGAGAGAGTTTCTTGGAGGCAGTGATGTTTAGTTGAGTAAGAATTTGCTTGGCAGAAAATGGTGGAGAGGGAGCATATTCTAGACAGGCAAAGATAAGCAGTAGCATGGTGTGGCTTTGGCAGGTAATGATCACGACTCTTGCATTAATGTGGAGTTCAAATTGTGTTTGCAAAGTGTCTTCACAAATTCTGCCTCAATCAGTTCTCCAACAAGCCTATAAGGTAGGGGAGGACGATACCAGAAAAAGGAATGTGGTACTTGTTCAGGGTCATGGAACAGTACCAAACACCTAACACCTTTTGAGCCCTTGCTATGTGCTGGGTCCTTACAAGCAATCCATGAGATGTTGGCTCTACTTCCTGGATGAGAAAACTGAGTTATAGAGAAGTTCATGAATTCACCCAAGGTCACACTAGCTGGTGGCAGAGATCTGGACCAAGCCTTCAGAACCCAGCCCAGTTCACATACAGCCATGGCCTCTCCAGCTGATGGGACTGGACGGGCTTGGATGGTGACATTGGTAGTAATCTTGATACTGGAGTGGAAACCTTGAGTCTTCTCCTCCTCTACTAAACGCTTCCATGAATTGCTGTCAGATAAGCAGAAAAGCTGCCCTGATGAGGTCCTGTAAGTAACACAGGGCAAAGCAAAGCCCCATCCCCAAGCGAGATGCCGCAGGTGCCAGAAGAATCTGTTTTGTTCCCCAGCCCTTACTCTCCTCTCCCTTCTCTCTCCATATGGGTTTTATCAACGAGATAAAAATCAGAGCTTAGAAACTAAACAGACTCTATGAGACCCTTTCGCTGGTCAGGGAGGCCCCAGTACTGTTTTCCCAGATGTTTTCCAGAACCATTTCGAGGAGAGGCCAGAGGTAAGGAGTGAGGGCAAGTGAGAAAGGGCTGGAAGGTTAAGGGAAAAGTGCGTTCCAGAACGCCGTCTGGGGGGTGGAGAGATCTGCATCAGCTGCACAGACTCTGCAGGAAAGGGCCTATCCCTCCTTATCTTCATGTTTTATAACCCCTATCATCTCCCCTCTCTCCTCCTCCGTCTGCCCCCAGTAACTCACTCGGTATCCTGACCGCTTTCTTCCGGGTAAAGACTTTAATAAAGCTGCGATAAAGTGTCAGGTCAGCCCCATTCATCATTGTGAAATACAGGCAAACGAGGCCTGGTGAGGCTGGTCGGGGGGGCCTCCAAAGCTGCTGGTGGTTGCAGGGTCAGGGCCTGGGGGCAGGTCTTGGCTTCTTTTCTATCTTGTATTTTGCTTTATAAAATGAGTCTGCACATCAGTATCAAATTGTGAAGCCACCAGAATATTAAGACCAAGACATTCATATTTTGCAGCTTTAACTTTGAATTTTGGGGTGTTGTTGTGGTGGGAGGACCAGACCCACTATTGAACTGGCAACTCAAGCAAGTCCTCTATATGTCAGTACCATAGTTGGAGAAGAAAAGAAATTGCATGACATGCAATTATAAGTCAGTAAAAGGGGGGGGGGAAGGGCAATTGATAGGAGACTAAATTGGGATTCGAACCCAGGGCAGGTTGGTCTAAGAGTCCATGACCTTAACCATCACACCATGGAAGCCATAAGGCCTCAGGTGTATCTTTCTTGATATTAAGCATGGGCACTTCAACAGGCCTGGCTCAGCCAGGCCACTGATCTTGTCAAGAGACTTGGGGGGCGGGGTTAAAACTGGATGCTGTGGTCCCAGATTCAGAACTTCAGGGACAGGTGATAAAAGCCCTGGGTGTAGAAAAAGGACTCTGATCTGATTGGAAGCTTGGTGGCCATCCTGGCAAATTCTATTTCTCAAAAGGTCCCCTGCGGTAGAATTGCTGTGCTGGATGGTAAAAATGCAGAGTTCTGGACCCAGCCACATACTCAGAATTTGGGGAGAAGGAACTCTTGAGAATCTGCATTTTTAGCAAGAGACCCTCCAGCAATGGGCCTCCCTCCCTGACGCCTCCCACACCGACCACGGTGACACTGCTTCACAGCACAGCTGGAGAAGCAGCAAGATGACTGCCTATCCCCAGCTCACCATTCTGACCCCACTGCTCTCCTCCCAGGGCTGGGGGGCACTGAGCATGGGAGGGGGACACACAGGTGACATTTGACAGCATACAGTTCATTCGTGTGTTACAGAGCGGTTGTCGTCTATACGGATTGCTGGGTTCTTTGGGATGTGTGTCAGTCAGGGCTCTTCAAGGAAGTAGAAACAAGAGGATGTACATACAGATGGATGGACAGATAGATAGATAGATAGATAGATAAATTGATTGATCTCCTTATGAAAGAGATAGGTAGGTAGGAAAGTAGGTAGATAGGAAGGTGATAGATAGATAGATAGATCTCCTTAGGGGAGAGAGAGATGGGGAAGAGAGAAAGAGAGCAAGATCTCCTTAGGAAAGAGATATATACACACATACATACATACGTACATAGATGCTATCTATCTAAAGAGATTTATTTAAAGGAATACGCTCAGGCAATTACAGGGGTGGTCAAGGCCAAAATTTGATTAGGCTGAAAGGCTGGATATTCGGGCAGGAGTTGATGCTACAGTCGTGAGGCAGAATTTCTTCCTCTCTGGAAAACTTCAGTTCTTTGCTCCTAAAGGCCTTTCAGCTCGTTGAGCGGGGCCCATCCACTTTATCAAGGATAATCTCCTTTGCTTAAAGTCAACTGATTACAGATGTTAACCCCTCCTACAAAATATCATCACAACGACTCCTAGATGAGTGTTTGATAGGTAACTGGGCTCTGCAGCCTAGCCAAGCTGACGCATAAAACTAACTTCAGAGGATGTTTCTTAATTGATTTAACCTACTTCGCCGAGGCAGAACTGGAAAGAACACTTGTTAAGTAACATAATTCTATACTTTATGGCAAAAGCTGACTTCAAAGAAAAAAACAGAGACACCCCACATCTGCTGCCAGATAGAATCTGGGTAAGCCAGTCAAAGCAGAAGGTCACTTCACTAATAAGAATCTCGGGTTCAGCAAACAGGGGCCTTTTGTAAACGCAACGAGTTTTCCCTCTCATCTGGCCTCCTAGCAGCTGGTGCTCTGGACTCAAAATGAGCACTTTCAGAAAGGAGAGTGTTTAGCTGTACCAAGGAAAAGTCAATTTGGGCTTTAATGCTTTCTCTCCAACCAAATAGTTTTTACATGTATTCTTTCTTACCACTAATTTTTAAACAGATGAGCAGAGGTAGGGGTGTGGTTGACAGAAGGCGAATGGGTTCATCAGGTTGAGATTCTCAACATGGGTCCATGAGTTTCTTGGGGATTTCCGCTATCACACACAAACTGTGTGTGAGTTTGCGCATGAGTGCCATTTTTTATATGAAGACAGTCCACGCTTTAATCAGGTTCTCACAAAGGTAAGTGACTCCCCAGTAGGTTAAGAACTTTCGTTCAGAGTTTGGGAAGGTGATACCACCTCATTTAGAGAACAACAAGCTGGATGATTAATCACCAACCACTAAAATGTGATTAAAATAAATAACCTTTACTTCTAAGAACAGATTTAGGTTTGCACCAAAAATGAATGGAAGGTACAGAGATTTTTTATACATGCACTGCCCTTCCCCTCTCCAGTCTCCCCATTATCAGCACCCCTCACAGAAGGGTATGTTTGTGGGACACCTGGGTGGCTCAGCTGGTTGAGCATCCGACTTTGGCTCAGGTCATGATCTCACAGTTCATGGGTTTGAGCCCCGCATCATGCTCTCTGCTGTCAGCATGGAGCCTGCTTCAGATCCTCTGTCCTCCTGTTGCTCTGTACCATCCCCACCAATGCTCTCTCTTGCTCCAAAGGAAATAAACATTTAAAAAAAAGGAGAAGGGGTATGTTTGTTATAATCCATAAAGCTGCACTGATACATCCTAACCACCCAAAGTCTACGGTCTGCCTTAGGGTTCACTCCTGGTGTCGTACATTCTGTGGGTTTGGACAGATGTGCAAGGACATGCATCCACCATGATAATATCATGCAGAGAGGTTCCGTTGCCCTGAAATTTCTCTGTGCTTCCCATGTTCATCCCTGTCTTCCCTCTGACCCCTGGCATCCACTGATCATTTTCCAGATTCCATAGATTTGCCTTTTCCAGAAGGTCATATAGTCAGAATCATACAGCCTTTTCAGATTGGCTTCTTTCACTGAGAAATATGCATTTAAGTTTCCTCCGTGTGTTTTCATGTCTTCATAGCTCATTCGTTTTTAGCGCTGAAAGATATGCCATTGTCTGGATGGACCAGAGTGTATTTATCCATTCACCTGCTGAAGGATAGCTTGGTTCCTTCCCAGTTTGGGCAGTTATGCATAAAGCAGCCGTAAACGTGCATGTGCATGTTTTTGTCTGGACCTAGGTTTTCAGTTCCTTTGGGTAAATATCAAGGAGGATGATTGTTGAATTGATATGAATATTAAAGATTAGTGAGATTTTCTTTAAGCTTGGACTTGCACGTGGGCACTAATTAGCCCAGTAGATTGAAAGTAGATAGTCCCTTCCTGAGAGTGGGCAAGCTTTGCTAAGACAGTGCGTTCTCAGACTGTCTGGGCAGAGGGTCCTGGAGGTGTGCAACCTACACTCATATCCCAGCTCTGTCACTTATGAGCTGTGTGACCCGGGCAGGGTGCTTACCTTCTCTGTGCATTTCCTCATATGTAAGATGGGAACATTAATAGCAGCACCTGGCTCACTGGGCTGTGAGGTCCGTGTGAGTTTGCACAAGCAAAGTGCTTAGGGCAGTTCTTGGCACAGCATAAATGTTAGATCTAGGGGGGGGGTAATGTGGGTAGACCCAGTAATCTGCATTTTTAACGAGGTCTCCTGGAGATTCCATTTGGAGGCACATGTAACCACACCATTGTTGGGGGCACCTGGGTGGCTCAGTCCTTCAAGCATCTGACTTTGGCTCAGGTCATGATCTCACAACTCGTGGGTTCGAGCCCCACATCAGGCTCTGTGCTGACAGCTCAGATCCGGGAGCCTGCTTCAGATTCTGTGTCTCCCCCTCTCTCTGCCCTTCCCATGCTCATGCTCTGTCTCTCTCTCTCAATAATAAATAAAAATGCTAAAAAAATATTAAAAAAAAAAAAAAGAAGGAGGGAGAGCCCAGCCATATCAGAAGCAGATGAACTCAAAGGCGAAGAAATGAGGTCTTCATTCTTCTGAAAGGAGTGCTCTCAGCCCAGCATCGCTGTGGAAACAGGGTCTGTGTCCGCGGGTGGACATCAAGTGGCTCCAACTGTGTGTGTGTAGGGGGCATGTCACGGAGGGCCGGGACCACTGTACAATAATAAGAAGTCACAAATCCTGGCACGAACGACCATCACGACCACAGCTGAGGGCACCTGACAGGTGGGAGGCAGGGTGCCGCACACCCTAAAATGACCCTGTACACCAAGCCTCGGTGTTGGAGGTGGAAGAGCTCCACAGCCCGGAGGTGGGGACTTGGAGCAGAAAGCCTGGTGCAAACCCCAGCTCGACTCGCTGGGTAACTGAGCTGTTAATTTCTCTGATTCTCAATTTCCCACCCTATAAAATGGGTATGACATTTATAGGCTGTGGGGTTTAAATGAGATCTGCATAAAGCACCAAGCAGGGTCCTGGCACCCTAGGGACCTGAACCGCAGCTGATATCACAGTGTCACTGATGTTATTATTCCTTTCAGGTGGGCGCTCAGGGCTGTGCTCACCTGGCGGTGTCCGGGGAGGAAGAGGAGCAGACAGGTAGGCAGACACCCCCCTGAACAATGGGGTCTGGGCTCAACGGGAGCTCAAAATGAGCTCATGGGGGCGCCTGGGGGGCTCTGTCAGTTAAACGTACATTTAAGACTCAGGTCATGGTCTCATGATGTGAGTCTGAGCTCTGCATCAGGCTGCTCACTGATGGTATAGAACCTGCTTGGGATTCTCTCTCTCCCTCTTTCTCTGCCTCTTCCCCACTCACTGTGCGCGTGCTCTCTCTGTCTCTCTCTCTCTCTCTCAAAATTAATAAACAAACTAAAAAATGAGCTCACATGTGTTTCCCCCTGCACCCACTTTAGGGACAGGAACAATCCACAAGTGACTTTCCACATGACCTTGGAATGCAGACATACCACCGAGCAATAGAAACACCAAAACTTTCCTCAGACATTCTTGCAGAAAAACTGTCTGCAAAAGACAGGGAAAGGTCTTTGGTGGGGAAAAAAATCATTCACTGAAAACATCAGCAATAATTATACTGGGGGGGGGGCGGGGAACTAAGGGAGAAACAGAACAAAGTACCTCCAGGCTTACTCTAACCCTAACGTGCAAATTTTGACATGAATGACCTCTCTACCCTGGCATCTATGTGCCCTGATGGTGCTTTAAGACAAAGAGACACCCCACCCAATTGTATCTGCAATGTGGTTGCACCCCTCTGGGCTGAGGGCCAAAAGCATCTTACACAAACGTCATCGTTTTACAAATGGAGATGCGTATGGCCAGGAGCTCTCTGGGGCTGGGCTGGGGGCTGGGCTGGGCAGACGTGTTGGGTGCAAGCAAGAAGCAAAAGAACAGAAAGGAAAGCGAAGTCCTGGGATGAGAAAGGGCTGTCGAGTGGTGCGGTGCAAGGGGCGTGGATATGTTTGGGGGCGGGGCCAATGGGGAAAATGATGAGTCACATGCACTGACCCATCCTGGTCAGGGGGCCAGGAACCTGCGAGGGGAAACAGGCAACGGGGAGAACAGGTTGCCTAGGGGTTGACTCCCAGCGCTGCTACTTCCTGCAGGTGAACTTGAGCAAGTGTTTCCCTAACCTGGCAATGGCAGTGGAAACCCAGCCAGGAAAGACCTCCTCAGACTTGAGGAAGCATGTTTATTAATAATATGTACACATGTATGCATGTAAATATATACTGAAAATGTCAGAGGTCCTGCCTCCAAAGCCTGTCCAGGTACATCGTGGGCAGTTTGGAAAAGGCTGACGAAGAAATGCGGGTGGGGGGATGCAGGGTCACAGTCCCCAGCAGAGACCCTGAGGGTCCTCCTCTGGCCCAGGTCGTAGGGAAGCACCTGCTGGCCACGTGCTATTTAGGCTGAGTTCCTAGAGGGCAGGAAGGGGTGGTAAGCGCCTTGGCTGAGAGTTCACACTGTCCACACAGTAAATATTTGGACACATAATGGGGCAGAGTGGAAGCCAGCAAGGGGAGCTCACCGCTAGCCCACGGCGGGTCCCAGGGCCTGGTCTCCAGGTGACAGCGACAAAACTCTGAAAATTCCTGGCTAATGAGGTACCTGAATGCACATACAGGAGAGGGGTCTGGAGGGGGGCGTCTTCTGCCTCACAGTCCATGCAGGTCCTCAACCACGCACATCGGCACCCATGTGAATGTGCGACGTGGGGACCCCTGCCCCTCCCCCCACCCTCAGGCTGATAATTCAGGGTAAGCTGGGGTGCGCCAGAGGCCCCTGTCCAGGGCTCTCTGACCCTCACTGAGGAAGGCAGCTCCGTTTTCAGTGCATCACAGAGGATCACAGGCCGCTGAGGACAAAAGGCCCCCCAGGACTTGCCAGCAGCTTTGGAGTGTGGCTCAGAAAATCTCTGCCCCTTTCTCCTCCGCCTTCTCCCCCACCACCAAACTGCAAAGTGGGAGAGAGTCATGCATGATAAATGTTTGGAAAGGATTAATGCGTAAAGCCAGATCAGATGGTGAGCTTTGGGGAGGGGGAAAGGGGGATGAAGTTAGATCCTTCATTCCAACCTAGACTAAAATTAATTCCAGATGGCTTAAAGAATTAAATATAAAACATGGAGCCATTAGAAAAGAAACTTCAAAGGTGCAGTGGGTTAGATGAGCCCAGAGATGAGCCTCCCGAACATGAAAGCCAGGGAAGGAGTCCCAGCGAAAAGGCTTGCCAGATTCGCAAGCAGAAAAATACAAACTTGTCCACATCAAAAAAAGACACCCAAAGAAAATTAAAGAGCAAATCAGAAAACACTGGCAACACACACAACATATTAACCCTGATATACCCTGATATATAACCTTTATTAATATTTAAGGAACTCTTACAAAACAATAAGAAAGTAAAAAAATAGTAAGACGGGCAGGGCATGCAACTACAAATTTCACAGAAGACACACAGATATGAAAGCGGCAAAAACAGCTGGGAATAAATAACTATCCTGTAAACCCACAATAAAATATCATTTGACCTATCAAAATTAGCAAATATTTTGAAAATTATAGCTTTATGAGGGTGCGATTACGATCACACAAGTGTGTTGTCGTAAATTGGCGCAACTTTTCGGGGAGAGCAAAAAGCAGCACTTTGCATAAAGGATGCACACAAATACCTGCTCTTTGAGGGGCGGTTCCTACTGTGGGGCTCTCTTTTTTTTTTAATTTTTTAATGTTTTATTTATTTTTGAAACAGAGAGAGACAGCACAAGCCCTGGAGGGTCACAGAGAGAGAGGGAGATAGAGAATCTGAAGCAGGCTCCAGTCTCTGAGCTAGCTGTCAGCACAGAGCCAGACGTGGGGCTCGAACCCACAAACGTGAGATCATGACCTGAGCCAAAGTCGGAGGCTTAACTGACTGAGCCACCCAGGCGCCTGTGGGGCTCTCTTTTAAGGAACTGGTCCAAGCCATGAAGACACGGAGGAAGATTTGTATTTAAAGATACTCACAGTAGCATGACTTCTAGCCCTGGGAAGCTGGAGAACCCCAGATGTCCATTAGGTGGGAATTCATTAGAAAAAGGTACATCCATGGCGGGTGGGATCACTCATCACTTGGTGCTTGGTGAATAAACAATGCTATTTGGTATTCAAATCATTCTGGGTTTGGAGGATCTCTCTCCTCCTTCACTCTCTGCATCTCTCTCTCTCTCTCTCTCTCTCTCTCTCTCTCTCTCTCTCTCTCTCTTTCTCTCTCTTTATTTCTTTCTCTTTTTCTTTCTCTTTCCTCTGTCTCTCTGTCTCTCTCTCGCCAACAAACACACACAACCTAAAACTACAAGGAAACTAACCTAAATACCAATAAAGGCAATTTCTGAAAGGTGGGCATAATAATTAATATTTTTTTGTATTTTCTTTACAAGGATGTAATACTTCTATGATCAGAAAAAAAAAACACCTTCATGTTATAAAATACACAGCGAGAATGAAGCCTGTCTCGTAGCCTCCTAGGTGACTTCCCAGGCCCCACCAGCATGGCTGATGACACTCATGCATGGTCACGGCCCGCCTGGATGCTGGGGCCATGCTGGGGTATTTTAACAAACCACACAAAATGGTGCCAACCTAGGATTCTAGTAAATTCTTCCACAGGGGACTGTGGTGCCAAGTTCTGCCCCGAGACTTACCCCATGTGACCTTCCACCCTGATTGCTGAGAAATGGTCGGATGAAGTATCCTGGGGGGGCACCAGGTAGAGTAGCCCTCGGCAACTATGACCGCAGGCCAAGTCCAACCCACCACCTGTTTCGGTGCAACTATGAGCTAAGAACAGTTCTTATATATTTTTTTTAATTTTTAATATGTATTTATTTTTGAGAGAGAGAGAAAGACAGAGCGTGAGCAGAGGAGGGGCAGAGAGAGATGGAGACACAGAATCCGAAGCAGGCTCGAGGCTCTGAGCTGTCAGCACAGAGTCTGACGCTGGGCTCGAACTCACAAACCGCGAGATCATGACTTGAGCCGATGCTTAACCTACTGAGCCGCCCAGGCACCCCTAGTTCTTATATTTTAAATGATTATATAAGTACCTACACAATATCCTGTATTTTACCTCTTGGACCACAAAGCCTAAAATATTTACTAGCTGGTCCTGTCCATGCCCATCCCCAACTTGGTGTTTGGCTCTTTGGAGCTGGAATATATGTGCCCTTCAGGCAAACGTTAGTAACAATTTTCAAAGAGTAGCGCCTTCTTGAAAACTAAAAATGAGTGAGATCACCTCTCGTTTGGAAGAGCATCTCCGCGGGGAGACTTCTCTGATACCCTGGGGCAAGTGGACAGTTTCGGTCTCTGTCTTCATCATAATTTGAAATTCTATATTGAAAAGCCTTCACTATATGCAAATTTGTCCACTTAGTAATTCTGCTTTTCGGCATTTATCCTAAGGAAGTAAGTGTACACGTGCACAAAGACCTAGTTACGCAGATGCTCAGTGAAGCATTCGCTGTGGAAATGAAACACCGAGACCAGCTTCAAGTGTCCAGCAATCAGACGTTTGCTAAACAAATTACAGAACACCCGTTTGATGCAATATTTTGAGGCCTTCATGCATACATTACTGACCCTCAGGAAAAGACGTCTGTGATACAGTGTAGAGTAAAACAAGATCCATAACAATTGCACTCATGAGCCTACTTTTTATGATTATTAGCATGCATAGCAAGACCCCCCGGGGAATATGAACAAAAATGCCAACCGTGGTTATCTCTGTGATGGGGTCGTGAGGAATTTTCATTTTCTCCATCTTTGCTTATCTGGACTTCAGGATTTTTATACAAGGAGCATACATTAGGCTTCTGTCCCCTTCCCACCCCTACACCCTGACAAAGGAGACCAAGAGCTGATGAATATACAATCGTACTGACGTGTCTTATAACACCTTGCAGAGTGTTGTACAAATATTGTTTGGGACTAATCGTCATCTAGTTTGAAGGGAAGGCTCTAACTTTATTCCTCTCCTCCCCACCCAAGGTTAACCAGCTGACCTGGCTGTATTGACTGATCCTTTGCAAATGCTTATTCATATGCATGTTTTTCTCCCAATTCTGTACGTTTTAAATGCACTGTGTCTCTGTTATCGACTGCTGCAAAACTACGTACCGAAATTTAGTGACTTAAAACAGCCACCGTCTTGTTATTTGCTCAAAGTGTGGCAATTTGGATGGAGTTTGGTGGGGAGGGCTTGTCTCTCCTCCACATGGTGTCCGCTGGTAGCTTGTCCAGCAAGGGCTGGTTGGAAAGAGTCATGTTGGTTCATACATCCAAGGCCTCAGCTCTCATCACTGATGGAGGAAGGGGTCCCCTGATTCTCCTCCATGTGGCTTCTTTACATGGCGACTTAGCTTGGATGTCCCCCTGGCATGGTCAGCGCAGGGTGGCGGACTTCTGACGTGGCAGGTGGCTTCCGCAGAGCACGACAGCAGAGGCTGATGGGTCTTTTTAAAAACTAGTCTTCAGCGAGCCCAATGTCACTTCTTCCATACGTTATTCGTTGGGGGCCACCAAAGGAACAGTCTCCCACACTGAGCACTTATACAAATATTTTAACAAATTTTTCTGGACATGTACACCAATCGATGACTAGTGTAATTTCTATTTCCCTAGATGGGAATTCTTAAGCTCAACAACATCTGTGAAAAGATGGTTCATTATATATTTTTCTACTAATTTATACTTCTCATTTGATACCGTGTGTGTCTGATCAGTTTAAACATCTTAGAACGACTACTTTTACACAGGCCACTCAATAGGATAACTGTCGTTAAAATATCATCTACTTGGGGTGCCTGGGTGGCTCAGTTGGTTAAGCGTCCAGCTTCTGGCTTCGGCTCAGGTCATGATCTCATGGTTCGTCGGGCTCTGTGCTAAAAGTTAGCTCAGAGCCTGGAGCCTGCTTCGGATTCTGTGTCTCCCTCTCTCTCTGACTTTCCCTTGCTCATGCTATCTCTCTCTGCCTCCCAAAAATAAATAAAAATAAGAACATTAAAAAAATTTTTTAAAAATATTATCTACTTATTGTTCCCTTAAAAGCTGCTAATGGCACCCATAAACTCAAATACTGTTTAGGCTCCAGACTTCTTTGGTGAGATTCAGGTTAGGCTACATATTTTGGACATACATTCCTAAAACTTACCCAACCAAATCAGCATTTATCACAGGTTGCCAGGAAGGACCTGGGGAGGACACAGCCGAAGTCACTCTGGCCGTGGTGGGCGAAGGAGGTGTTGCCCGGTGGGTGGAGGGCAGTGTGGGAACCTGGAGGGTCAGCAGTGAGCTCTCCTGACCCCCCTACCCACCCCACACCTGCACCACCTCCCACAGGACCAGGATCTTGCTCCTCAGTCTTCCCTGCTCTGTTGGGTTTCTCCATCACTCCTTATCTGCAGGTTCATTGCCAAAATAGAAAACTCAAGTCTTTCTGAGGTTAAGAGAATACCAGCACCACACGTGAACTGCTCACTGCCGTAACTTTTCTCTCTTCTCACCCAAGCCCCCTTCAGGAAGGCCTGCATTCACTGTCTCCTCTCCCTCATGCTCCACCCCTGCCTCCTTCTCCACTTCCCTGTGAGAGGTCCAGAGCACCCATGACCATCATGGCCAAACCAATGGTAGATGCTCTTCAATCATGTCCCCAGACTCCTCTATAAGTACAGAACTCTTTGATCCTTCCATCTATTCTTCCTGGGACATTCTCCACCTTGGCTTAATTCTTAAGCATCTTGGTTCTCTTCCCATTGCTCTGACCAGCCTCCTTAGTGGGCTCCTTTATGTCTGCTCACACCTTGAATATTGATGTGCCCCCAAAGGGCAAGGCTTGACCCTCGTTTTGCTCTTAAGGGCAGGCCAGAGGTTCTTTTTTTTTTTTTAAACAAGCTCCAGGCTCTGCGCTGTCAGCACAGACCCCAATGCAGGGCTTGAACCCACAAACTGTGAGATCATGACCTGAGACAAAATCAGATGCTTAACTGACTGAGCCACTCAGGCATCCCCAGAGGGTCTTAATCTTGAGTCCAGGACTTAATGATATCCGGGATTCTAGAACCAGGACCCATAGGAAGATTTTTTGAATGTATGATTTTTCTGGTAAGAGGGCTAAAGTTTTCAGTAGATTCGATGGCCATTGTCCTAGGCAATTTCACGTGCTGTCCTGGTTCCATCAATGCTCTGCAGGCTGAAGACTTGTGACTCTTCATTGCCAGCCCCTACATTTTTCTTAGCCCCAGTCCTGTGTGTGTTCAACCACGATGTCTCACAGTTGCTTCACTGTCTTTTTTTTTTTTTTTGGATCCTTTCCCTCTCTTACCAGAGCTCCTAAGCTTTTTTCCTCACCCCATATTCAGTTGGTAGCCAACCCCATTAACTCCAGACTTGCCCATCACTCCTGGGTCCATATCTTTCTACTGCCTGTAACTTATTGCCTTGGTTCAAGTCAAGAGTTGACAAACTATTTTAAGGGGCACCTGGGTGGCTCAGTCGGTTAAGCGTCTGACATCGGCACGGGTTATGATCTCATGGCTTGTGGGCTCGAGCCCCGCGTCGGGCTCTGTGCTGACAGCTGGCTTAGAGCCTGGAGCCTGCTTTGGATCCTGTGTCTCCCTCTCTCCCTGACCCTCCCCTGCTCGCACTGTCTTTCTGTGTCTCTCAAAAATAAAAAACATAAACAAAAATATAAAAAAAGAGTTGACAAACCGTCTTACCAAAGGCCAAATAGCAAATGTTGAAGGGTTTGTGAGCCATGTGGTCTCTGTCACAACCAGTCAACTCCATCACTGTAGCTCAACGTCTACACAGGATGTAAATAAATAAACATGGCTCTGTTTTTACGCACTATTCATGGACTCTGAAATTTGAATTTTATGTCATTTTTACATGTCATGATATATATTTTTTCCAGCCATTTAAAGATGTAAAAATCCATGCTTAGCTTTTGGGCATTACAAAAACAAATAGCAAGCCACATTTGGACCATGGGCCATAGTTTGTCCATTCCTGGCTTTAGGACATGACATCTCTTGCCTGAAATAATCTTCCTTCCTCGTATTCCCTACTTAGCTCTGCCTGCTAGGGGGATTTCTGCAGTGAGCTTCGTAAGAAAGAAGCTGTGGGTGCCACTCTCCAGCTCGAAGCCCTCCAACGGCCTCCATTAGCCTTGGACTATTGATATTTGAGGCTGGATCATTCTCTGGTGCAGGGGGAGCTACCCTCCACATTCAGCAGCGTCCCTCGCCCCTACCTATTAAATGTCAGTAGTATTCTTGTTTCCCTGGGGTGACAACCAAAACTGGGCTCCGATATTGCAAAATTGCCCCTGGTTGAGACTTAGGGGTCTGGGAGGAAAGCACAATCTCCCTGGAAGAGCACACAAGGTCCTCCCTGACTCAGCCCTCCTTCCTCCCCATAGCACCCCGTGCTGCTCCTGCTCTCCCCACGTTAAGCCACTTTTGGTTTCCCAAGTTCTGCAGGTGTTTTCCATCTCTGTTTCTGACAGGAAGCCCCTTCTTCCTGCCCACTGGGCAAATGCCCACTCACCTGTCAACACTCAGTGCAGCCTGTCTTGTCCATCTCTTCCCCATGGGGACATGTGAGCTATTCCTCTCCTGTGTCCTCACGGTCACTTCCACTGACTTCGGTCAAAACCCCTAAGATACCTTTAAACCCTTGTTTTCATGTTTGTCTCCCATCTTTGACTGTAAGCTCCTCAAGAGCTTGGGTTATGCCTGATTCCTCTCGGTCACCCGGCACCTGGTCGAATACAGAAATGGGTAAGCTGAGGCTCCGTGTCTGTGAAGGTGGAGCCCAAGATCAAGAACTTGCTTGGCAGAGCCAGAACCAGAAGATCAGCCTCACCTAACCCCAAGCCCTCCGCCTCCGCTCTCCCATGAAGACCCCCAAAGCGCCAATGTTGGTTCCAGCACCTGAAAAATTTGCTCTTGCAAATAAACAAGGATAGTTTCCAGGTGAGAAGGATAGGTTGAGGAAGACATTTTGGACATAGGTCACCACTTCCTATGCCCGCAGATCCTCATGAAAGCTCTGGAATTCACTAGCTCTGCTGTGGACAAGGGCAGATTGCCTTACAACGTGGAGATAGGCCTCTGCAAAACCCAGACCAAGGTGACCTAACGGGATAAGGACAGCAGCTTCCCACCAGAGGCTGGGTAATCTGAGGTAAGTAGGAAGGCTTTAAACACAAGATGCACCCGGATTCCAGAAACCTGGATCCTTGACTGTCACAGGGAATTTTCTAGCTGCTGTGAGCTTAGAAAAATTACTATAATTAATCTGTGCAGAAGAATAATATTATGACACATGATTTTTGCAGCAGGGCCTCTGAGCCCCTCGGAGCCACCAGCACCACGCTGCTCACGGCAGCTGGGGGCTGTCTGAGACAATCGGCTCAGAGGGAGTTCTAGAAAAGCATTCACAGGCCTGAGACGTCAAGCACCTGTTTTTTTGTTTTAGAAACCCAAGACTTCATAAGTCATGGAAGTCACCAAAAGGATGGTGAAACAAAGGCAAGATGTTGAAAAACGGCCTGGGCGTTCTGGAGGCCGAGACGGTCCTGAGGGTGCTCGGAAGAGGCGGTGGTGCGGCCAGCAGGGGCCGTCCAGCGCCGGCAGTGCCCTCCACCCACAGTCCCAGCCCCTGGTTTTGACGTGGTGGATGGGGCATGAGTGTGCAGCCATCTGGATTTCATTCGGGAAGCTTCTTCCGCCTGAGTCGGGATCCTTCCCCTCCCACACTCCCCTCCCACATGTGCCAACCGCCATCATTCTGTGCTCTGGATGTAAGACCATCCTCTTCTTCACCCCGGGCCTCCACTCGAGAGCACACAGGAGGAGGGACTGGGGAGTCACAGATGCTGAGGCCTGACAGCTGGAAGGCAGGCTGTGACCATCACTCTGACTACCCCGCATCCAGAGGGGCCTGAGGCCACGGACTAAAACCACCTGCCCCGGGAGGGTCGCTTGCTAGAAGCACAGGGAACAGGCTCTAAAGCCCTGGTCTCTCCAAACGTCCAGCAATAGAGGACGGGTCCCCTAAATGGCAGTGTTTCCCCAACAGAGAGCTATGCAGCCTTCAAAATGGCGAGGGCCTTCTGAAGGGCTAGTGCAGCACAATCTTCAGGATACATCGCAATGTGGAAGAGGGCAAGGGGCAGAACTTCACTTGGGTGAGGGAGGGATTAAATAGATGTATTTGCTTGGAAGCCGTAATGGCTTGAACTGTGTCCGCCAGAAAGTTACGCTCAAGTCCTAACCCTCGGCACTGATGGCTGAGGCCTTATTTGGAAATAGGGTCTTTGCAGATGTAAACAAGCTGAGGGTCTTGAGATGAGACTATCCTTGATTTGGGGCGGGGCTGCCGCTTAAATCCAATTATAAGGTAAGAGAAAGGAGAGGGATATTTGATTTACAGAAACAAGACCACACGGAAATGGAGGCAGAGGTTGGGATTAAGATTCCACAAGTTGAAGAAGACCAGGGGCTACCAGAGGCCGGAAGAAGCAAGGAAGGACCCCTCCCTAGCTTCAGAGGGAGCATGGCCCTACTGACACCTCGAGTTTGGACTTCTGGCCTCCAGAGCTATGAGACGATAAATCCGTGTTGTTTCAACCTTCCTAGTTTGTATAATTTGCTATGGCAGTCACAGGAAACTAATAAGGATGCTAACTGAGAAGCATATTTTTGAAAATGAATTTAGATTTTATTGAATATAGGATCAATATGAAAAAACCCAACAATCAATGGTGTTTCTATATACCAGCAATACATAATTAGAAAATAAAAAATGTAAACTATCCAACTTATAACAGGGTCAAATATGTTAAATACCTAAGAATAAATATTACAAGAGATATGCAAGACCTACACACAAACATTTTTAAATATTAAAAAAACTAAAGAAGGCTTAAATAAATGAAGGTATAGATTATGCTTATGGATTGGAAGGTTCAGTAATGTAAAGATGGCAGCTCTTTCCCAAATGGACTGATATAATATAATGCAATGTACATTAAGTGTAACCACACTTGAAATCTTGTAGATATGTGAAAACTGATAAGCAGATTCTAAAATGTGTACAGAAGTTCAAAAGTCCAAGCGTGGCCAAGACAGCCCTGATGAACACCAGAGACAGAGCACTTACTGTACCTGGAAACCAAGATTTATTAGAAAGCGACGGCCATTAAGGGAGTGTGTTATTGGCAAAAAGACAAGACAAATAGGCCATGAGAACAGAATAGGACGTTCAGGAACAGAACCACGCATCCATGAACGCCTTTGCTTTTGTTACACAATGAAAGATTCAGGCTTTAGAGCAGGGGGATTAGGGGCTTTTTGGTAAATGGTTCTAAGGCAATTGACTACCCGGAAAAGGATTTCTCTTGCCAGCGACCTCACATCATACATAGAAATCAATTCTAGATCAACTGTAGCTCTAGATGTAAACCACCAACAATAACCATTCTAGAAATACAACAGAGGAAGGTCTTAATGCCAGAGGCGTAAGCAGAGGTTTCTTAAAGATGCATAAACAATTACTAGAGTGGAAAATACTGATTCACTGGATTTCACCAAAATTGAGAACTTGTATTCATCAGAAGACACTATTAAAAGAGTAGAACGGCAAAGCCATAAAAAGGGGTAAGACATCTGCACTCTACCCACCTGGCAAAAGACGTGTAACCAGATTGTACAAAGAAATTTTCTAGTTAAACAACAGCAAGAAGCCAATCCAAAGGACAATAATGGTCAAGAAGTTTGAGCAGGGACCACATAAAAGAAAATCTCCTAATGAGCAGTTTAAATAGGTAGACAGAGGGGTGCCTGGGTGGCTCAGTCAGTTAAGCGTCCGACTTTGGCTCAGGTCATGATCTCACAGTCTATGGAGCTGGAGCCCCGTGCCGGGCTCTGTGCTGACAGCTCAGACCTGGAGCCTGCTTTGGATTCTGTGTGTGTGTGTGTGTGTGTGTGTGTGTGTGTGTGTGTGTGTCTGCCCCTCTCTGCTCATGCTCTGCCTCTCTGTCTTTCTCGCTCAAAAATAAATAAACATTAAAAAATTAAATAGATATCTAGATAGGTAGATAAATAAAAGTTTGTGATAATTTGATATGGCAAATAATACAGATGCCTGGAACATTTTTGGAAGTGAATTTAGATCTTACATTTCTTTAAATCATGGATCTGCTGTGGATCAGGACTTGCTGAGGCCAAAGCCCAAAGATTTTTAATTATATCAGAAAATAAAGTAAGTGAAAATAAATAAAAAGGTGTTCAGTCTCACCAGTCATCAGAGAAATGCAAATTAAAACCCTAAGGAAAACCACACACACCCATCAGAAAAATTACAACGAAGAAGACTGACAATACCATTTAGGGGCAAAGATGTGGACCAGCTGGAGCTCTTGATATCCTGCTAGTAGAAGATTTAACACCGCTTTGGAAACCTTGCCAGCATCTCTTAAAATTGTACCTGTCCACGTATTTATCCAAAGAGATGAACAAGAATGCTTGCAGCTGCATTATTACTAACAGCTCAAAAGCGAGACAGCCCAACCATCCACTAGCAAGAGAATGGGGACAGAAAGTGTGAGAGCCTAATACAATGCAATACTAAGTAACAATGAATGAATGCATCACAGCTGCGTGTAGAAACAATGTAAGGGACAGAAGCCAGCCTCAAAATAAAACTAATCTAGTAAGTTTCAACAGTAACCTACAAGGTTAGAATTCTGGGTAAAAGAAAGGACATAGCAATTTGGAGGAAGACTAAGAGCCTGGTAAATTTCCATGTCTAGACCTGGGTTGTGGTTACATTGTGTGTTTATTTGTAATGATTTACTGAATTGTATTTATATGATGTTTGTTTGTGTGATTTAAACAGTCTTATATGTATATTAGATATCAATTAAAATATTCTTCTAAAAAACTTGAGGGAGGACCAGAAAAGCTCAGACAACCCCCCACCCCCCAATCTCAAAGGTCTGAAAAAACCAGTAATATCTGAGGAGGTAGAAATTAGAGAGCGATACAATTTTTTAAAAGAAATTCTAATTACACCTTTTGCTTCCACTTCTTCCTCTTGCTGCATAACTTGGGGTTAAAGAAACACCTCTGAAAGGGAGACGGCACGGGCGGCAGCGGTGGAGGGGTAGATGGGGAGAGAAGACGAACAAGAGATCATTGGAATCAGGAAAAATCCAAAAAACCCCCACTGCTTGAAACCTTTTCAAATTCCACATTCATTTGGCCACCAGGTAGCATTTTGAAAACTGTAAATGTTCCTGAGGGTTGGTGGCCCCTCGCAGTATAGTTTGGACCCATAGGTTTTTCTGTCTCCCGTGCCCACTGCTCTGATGAGTATTCAGAAACGGGGCCACTTGAGTGGAAGGAAGAGAAGAAAGTGCTTTTTTAAAATCAGCCCAGTGGGGAAAGGTCAGCCTTTCATGGGTAATTGTTACAGGCCACCCACCCAAGGGGCAGCAGCCAAGTTCCAGGCACATAAGGACATAGGAAAAGGGCTATTCAAGCCCAGAAACTAGAACCCACAGTTTCCCAGTAATGGCCAAGTCACCCCACCTATGCCCCAGCTTGAAGGTCCTTGGAGAACTGACTTCATTCACATTCTCTCCTGGGCTGGTGGGGACTGTCTGCCTCCACAGGTGACCAACCTGATGCCCAGTCCCCTAAAAGCTGTCAAACCTTCAGGCTCCGCCCACCCCACTCTTGAGTGCCCGAGAGAAGGCAAGTGGAGAGGCCTGAGGCCCGCGGCTCAGGGAAATCTGGGGACCCGGGGACCCACACCGGCTTCCCTGTGGCTGCCATTACCTCTTGCAAGGACCCGCCCCAGCTCCCCAAGCACCCAGCCCGCGCGCTGCCGTCACGCTCTGCTCAACCCCCCACCAGCCACCGGGTCCCCACACGCCTGCCCTCTGTGGATGGCTTATCCCACCACCCGGGAGCTCTGTCTGGTCAAGAGGAAAATCGCTGCCGCTGGCAGGCGTGTGGGGTCCGCTGTGCACAGACCTGTCCCGAGCACCGCACCGCTGTCATGGCATGACCTCCCACCAACTGTGTATGGCAGGTACTCCGGCTTAGCACTCGAATTTTTCAGAGGAGAAACTGAGGCACGGAGAGGTTAGGTGACCGGGCCAAGGGCGCCCAGCTAGCACGTGCTGGTGCCGGGAGTCGGACTCCTACCCGCCAGGCTGTGCAGAGGTAGCAGTGAGGACGCTGGTCCAGCCACAAACCAAGACCTGAGGGGGGCGTGATCCCACCCGGCAAAAGGGCAAGAGGCTTCACAGGCGGAGCTGGCACGAAGCTCCCACTCTGGCGGCCCCGGTCCGGTGTGGGGCTCGACGGCGCGGGGACCTCAGCACCAGGGCGGCCGGGCTGCGCACTGGGCTCCGAAGCTGCTGCCCTGGACGCCCTGTCGGGGGTCAGGCCCGGCTCAGGCCGCAGCCAGAAGGAGCCCTCCCAGCCACGAGGTCTCGACTGTTACCCCTGTCCTCTCGCTCCGGCTCCTCTTCCACCATCGCTGCCTTCTGCTTCCTTTTTCCTCGTGGACCTGCCCCCAGGAGTGTGAGCTCTGGGCCCATCGGCCTCCCTGCAGGCACACCGTCCCCTGAACCGACCAAGTCCTGCCCTTATCCGGCCGGCAGGTGCCCTCCCGGGACACCCCCTGGCCTGACTTCCGGGCCTGGTGTGCGGCTTCCGGAAATGGGAACACAGGAGGGGCGAGGGTGGGGCCGGCTTCCGGTTCCCTCACTGCTATGCTTCCATGACGACCACCCTTCCCCTCCTGCCTCCAGGCCCAGGGGTGGGAACAGCTTCACACACACACACACACACACACACACACACACACACACACACACACGTCACCGGCATCTCCCCAGGCTGATTCCTCCCGCCATCCCCGCCTGCAGCTCGAGAACCCAGCCTTCAGCACACCTGTCCTCTGCGCCATTTTGAGACGTCGGGGTTTTGGTTGGGTTTTGTCCCATATATCAGTCGCCGCTCCTTTTGTGTGTATGTGAATTCGGAATCTTATGTGTACAAATTATGTGAGCATGAGTTTTCTTTCTTTAAATATAAAAAATTTGCGACTTTATTTTTACTATCCTCTGTTACTGACACACTAGCTAAGAGAGCCTCATACTCTATCATGTGTGTGTGTGTTTGCCATCAAGGGAAAATCTTTAACTGCATAAACTTTAGAAACATCTCAACAGCAAACAATATTTTAAACAAAAGAGTTTAAAAAAACCAAAATCTAAAAATTGGTTGCAAAATTTAAACTTTCCTAAACTCATCTATGAATTTAGGCTAATCTAATAAAAATATTATGAAGTTTGCATGGGTGTTGTTGTTTAGGGTTTTTTGTTTTTTAAAAAATAGTCAAAAATTTTTTGGGTAAAAATATTAGGTTATTTCTACAGACTTTCAATACATGCTTTAATACATGTTTCAGAATGCCACACAGAAATTCTCATGCTGTATAGGAATGGTTTTTATTGCTGTAACTGCATCCAGGTCAGATTTCAGTGATGGTTACAGTAATAGCAGCCCTTTTATTTAAGTCAAAATACAATCGTTATATGATCTAATTCTTGAGGCCCTTTTGCTGTGAGCTGAGTCAAACCTGCAGGAGACCCTCGATCCCCGAGCCCGCACAGTTCAATCTCCTCCTTCCTGGGGGGCCTGTTGACCAAGGCCCTCCCCCACCCCGGACATTTCCGGGCCTCTATGGGCAGCAGGTGGAGCAGCAGGGCCAAAAGGGCCACTTGGGAAAGGCTGGCAGTTGGCCTTGATGTTGGCCA
>PISW01002144.1:279382-291164 GCA_004023785.1 Mungos mungo | reverse complement strand
TACGTTACGTCTTAGGGGAGTTCGGTGTATCTCCTGAATTTCAATGTCTTTCTCTTTCCCCAGATTGGGGAAATTTTCGTGTATAATTTGGTCTAGCACGCCTTCAAGCACTCTGTCTTTGTCTTCCTCTTCAGGAACTCCTATGATACGGACATTGTTCCGTTTGATTGTATCACTCAGGTCTCTGATTCTCCTTTCAAGCTCCTGAATCATTTTCTCTCTCTTTACCTCGGCCTCCTCTTTTGCTATAACCGTGTCTTCTAATTCACTTATTCTCCTCTCTGCTTCTTCAATACATGCATTGGCAGCCTCCAACTTATTATTCATCTCATTTAGAGCCTTTTCTAACTTGTCAGAGCTATTTTGAAGGTTCCTAGTTTTTGTATCTATATCTTCTCTGATTGCTTCTGTGTTTTTTTCAAGCCCAGCAATTAATTTTATGACAACTGTTCTAAATTCTTGTTGAGTTATGTTGCTTATGTCTATTTTGAGCAGTTCTGTAGCTGTGATTTCTTCCTGGAGTTTCTTTGGAGAAGAGTTCTTTCGTTTCATCATTTTGGCAAGCTTTCTGTCTCTTGTCAGTTTTAAAAGCTCGTTCTGCACTGTGTGATTATTAGTATTCCTCTATAGAAGGAGGCTCTTGGAGTGTCTAGGGTCTGTCGTTTCAGGAGATTTTTTTTTTAAATGCTGTCTCCCCATTTCTTTTGTCGTGCCTCTGATTTATTCCCTACTCAGCGATATTTGGGGTTTTCCACTATGTGTGCTTTGGGTTGTTTCTTGAGGTAGCCCTGAAAAGGAAAAAGACAGACAAACACACAGAGAAGACAAGCACACAAATGTACTGATAAAGAAGCAAACCTAAGGGGGAAAGAAAAAAAGGGAACAGGAAAGAAAAGCGAGGAGAAAGAAGAAGAATAGAAAAAAAAAAGGAAGAGGAAAAAAACAAAAGGGGAAAGAAAGAAAAAAAAGCAGTCGGGGATTGGGGGGACAGCGACAGTCAGAGATAAAGGACAGTCTGAGAGCTTAAAACCTGCAGTCGGGGTTGGGGGAGATAAGGATGGATTAAAGGAAAACTGTCTGGATGGTAAAAGTTGATCTAAGCACAGCAGTGCCTAATTGTTGGTCTTTCCCAGATTCCAGCGGGAAAGGGAGAAAGGAAGGAAATAGGAAGATAGTAAAGAGAAGACAGGGGACAATTAAAAATCAAAAATATTAAGAGAAAAAAAAACCACTTAAAGGTAATAAGCCCAAGGACAGCAGCTCTCCAGCGCGGATGGGCGTGGCTTTGTGGAGGTGGGTCGGGTCCCAAGGGCTGCTCTCTGAGGCCCCGCCTTGGTGGATGCGAGAAGAATGGCGAAGGGCGCCCCAAGTCCCCCTCAGACCATGCGTTCCAGCCACTCTCTGGAGTCCAACCTTCTTGTGCCTCAGGTGGATCTAATTGTTTCTGTTTTCCAAGTTCTGCCCAGTTTCTATGTTTCTAAGTCCTCGCCCGCACACTCAATATTGCCACCACAGTTAAAATTGTCCACAGGTGGGCAGCTTTCTGGTCGGGGCGGATAGGGAGTTTGTGAAGTCAGAGTTCTCCCCCGGCTCCACCTGAAGTTGGTGAGCTGCCTGGTCCGACTGCACGCCCCTGCTGAAGGGACGGGTCTCTCAGCGCTCAGCGGCCCTCAGTCCCGGGCTGAATCCTCTGCAGGGATGGCGCTGTGAGTGATTCAGTCTCTACTTCTCTTCCCCTGGTCTCTCTCCTGCCTTGCCCCACGGTACCGCGCGTGGCTGTGAAAGACCCTGCGCCTCTGGATACCCGGCGCCCCACATGAGCGACTGTCGGGGGATCTGTGCGCCTCCAGGCTCTCTCTCGGCTGCCCTGCACTGTGCCGATCCCCGCTGACCTGTCCTCCCCCAGTCTCCCGGCTGCCCCGCCGGGCTAGGAGCGGTGCGCCTGGGGACTCGCGGGTTTCAGTGGGCCCAGCGCCAAGCCTCTGGGTGCTCGGCGCTTTGTCTCCGGAGCAGGCGCTCCCTCCCCTAAAGTCTCCAGTCCCCGTTCGCACTCACTTACTCAGGCAACCGTGAGACTGCTGTCGATAAGGGGTCTGTTCGCACACCTCCTTTCTTGGAGATCAGAGAGCTGTGGCTTTTTAATTCTTCTCAGTTTGATAATTGTGGGTGGACAGAGGTAATGGGGCTCCTTACTTCTCCGCCATCTTGCCCAACTCCTGAAATGAGTATCTTGAAGGCAACATATATATTGGTCTTTTTCTTTTTCCTTACTTGATCACCCTAGGTCTTTTAATTCAAGTGTTTAATCCTTTACCTTCAAGGTAATTTTTGATAGACATGCATTTATTGTCTTTTGTTACTTGTTTTGTTGGGTTTGTTTTTGGTAGTTTTTTTTTTTCTCTATCCTTTCTTCTCTTGTTGTTTTACATGGCTTGCTGGTGTTTTTTTGTTGTTGTTTGTTTGTTTGTTTTGTTTTTTGTTTTTTAGTGATATTCTTAGATTTCTTTCTTTTTAATCATTTGTTTATCTATTACTGGTTTTTGATTTCTGGTTAACATTAGATTCATATATATTATCTTCTACGTATAACAGTCTTTATTAAATTGTTTATGGTTGTTTAAGTTTAAGCCAATTTACTCTCCCACCTATATTTAGGTATATGGTGTTATATTTTACATTCTATTATTTTGTGAATCCCTTGATTGATTTTTACCAATGTACTTATTTTTCAAACTGTCATTTATACACTCAAGTTGTTCCTTTCTCTATTTCTTGTAAGGCTAGTTTAGTTTTCATAAACTCCTTTTGTTTTTGTTTGAGAAACTATTAATCTCTCTTATTCCTAATGATAGCTTTGCTGGATGGAGTATTCTTGGATGAAAAATTTTTCCGTTAAGCACTTTGAATGCATCATGCTACTCTCATCTGGCCTCCAAGTCTCTACTTAAATATTGGCTGATGGCCTTATGGGTTTGTTGATATGTAATTGTCTTCTTTTCTTTTGCTTTTTAAAAACCTTTTATTTTACTTTATTTATTTATTTTTGTATATCACTACTTTCTGCCATTTTAATTACTATATGTTTTGGTGTGGGCCCCTATGGGTTGATTTTGTTGGGGGAATCTCTGTGCCTCCTGGATTTGGATATCTGTTTCCTTTTCCAGATTTAGGAAGTTTTCGGCTATTATTTCTTGAAATAAATTTTCTTCATCCTGTTCTCTCTCTTTCTGGGATTCCTATTATCTGAATTTTGTTACATTTGTTGGAGTCACTGAGTTCTGTAAGACTGTTCTCAATTTGCCTAACTGTTTTTCTTCTCAATTGCTGTTTTGTTAATTTTCTTTACTCTGTCTTCCGGGTCATTAATTTGTTCATCTGCCCCATTTAACCTGCTATTTATGTCATCAAGTGTATTTTTAACTTCATTTATTGTGAAATAAAATAACTAAAGGCACAACAAGAGAGACCAAGGGACACTATTGAAAGAACACTTCCTGAATGGACATGTCCTGGACAGTGAATGAACCTCCTTTAATATAGCAAAACTCACAGCTGCAGAGTACATAAAAACTTTCAAAACTGACAAGAGACAGAAAACTAGCCTAAGTGAGGAAGCAGAATAACTCTCCGCTAAAAGAATTCCAGGAAAAAGTCACAGTTAGAGAATTGTTCAAAGCACATATAAGCAACATAACTGAGCAAGAATTTAGAACAATTGTCAAAAAATTAATCGCTGGGCTTAAAAAAGGCATGAAAGGCACCAGAAAAGCTATTGCTACAAAGACTATGGACATTAAATATAGTTGTGATGAATTTAAAAATGCTATAAATGAGGTACATAATAAAATGGAGGTGGCCACTATTCAGATTGAAGAGGCAGAGAGGGGAATAGGTGAATTAGAAGACACAATTATAGAAAAAGAGAAAGCAAAGAAAAAGAGGCATAAATTGATCAAGGAGCACAAAAGCAGAATTTGAGAACTGAGTGATACAATCAAATGGAAAAATATCCATATCATAGGAATTCCTGATAAGAAAAAGAGAAAAGTGCTGAAGGGGTACAGGAACAGATTATAACTGAGAACTTTTCCATTCTGGAGAAGGAAACAGACATGAAAATCCAAAAGGCACAAAGAATTCCCATCAACCGTCACTTGTATCGATCTTCAGCATGACATAACATAGTGAAACTGGTAAAATATAAAGATAAAGAGAGAATTCTGAAAGCAGCTAGGGATAAAAGGGCCCTAACATGAAAGAGAAATCTATCAGAGTGGTTACAGACCTATCTACTGAAACTTGGCAGGCCAGAAGGAACGGTAGGAAATATTCAATGGGATGAATGAAAAAATATGCAGCCAAGAACTCTTTATCCAGCAAGCTTGTCATTCAGAATAGAAGAAGTTATAAATGTTTCACCAAATAAACAAAAATCGAGACATCACCACCAAACCAACCTTACGAGAAATCCTAAGAGACACTTTATGAGGGAAATGTTTCAAGGAACACAAGACACCAGAGACACCACCAAAAACATGAACCCTACAAGAGAACACAATGACTCTAAACCTATATTTTTCAATAATAACATTGAATGTAAATGAACTAAATGCTCCAATCAAAAGACATAAGGAAGCAGAATGGATGAAAAAAAAACCACAACAGTATCCATCCATTTGCTGTCTACAAGACTCATTTTAGACCTGGAAACACCTTCAGATTGAAAATACGGGGATGGAGAACTATCTATCAAGTGAATGGAAGTCAAAAGACAACCAGAATAGCCATACTTATATCCGAAAATCTGGACTTTAAAGTTAAGGTAGTAACAAGAGGTGAAAGGCATTATATAATTACAGGGTCTTTTCATCAGGAAGACCTAACAATTACCAACATCTACGCACCAAATTCTAGAGCACCCAAATACATAAAACAATCACAAACAGAAACAAACTTAAAAATTTTAAATGTTTTTAATTTATTTTTGAGAGACAGAGAGAGACAGTGCGAGCAGGGGAGGGTCAGAGAGAGAAAGGGAGACACTGAATCTGAAGCAGGCTCCAGGCTCTGAACTAGCTGTCAGCACAGAGCCTGATGCGGGGCTCGAACCCACGAACTGCGAGATCATGACCTGAGCCGAAGCTGCACACTCAACCGACTGTGCCACCCAGGCGCCCCTAGAAACAATCTTATTGATAAGAATGTGTTAATGGCAGTGGATGTGAATACTCCACTTACAGCAGTGGATAGATTCGACCAGACAGAAAATCACTAAGGAAACAACGGATCTGAATGACATATTGGACCAGATGGATTTGACAGGTACATTTAGAACTCTATGTCGTGAGGTTATGGAACTCACTTTGTCACAAGTGCACATGGTACATTCTACAAGACAGACCACGTACTGGGTCATAAAGCAGCCCTCAATAAATATAAAAGAATTGAGATCGTACAATGCACACTTTCAGATCACAGTGCTATGAAAATTGAAATCAATCACAGGAAAAAGTTTGGAAAACCTCCAAAAACATGGAAGTTAAAGAACACCCTTATAAAGAATGACTGGGCCAATCAGGTAATTAGAGAAGAAACTAAAAAAATGTATGGAAAAAATGAAAATTCAACAATCCAAATCCCTTCAGACGCAGCAAAGACAGTCCTACAAGGAAAGTATACAGAAATCCAGGCCTTTTTTTAAGAAACTAGAAAAAACATACATCCAAAATCTAACAATGCACCTAAAGAACTTGAAAGAGAGCAGCAAGAACGCCCCAAACCCAGCAGAAAAAGAAAATAATAAAGTTCAGAGCAAAAATAAACAATATAGAATAAAAAAAGTGAAACAGATCAATGAAACCAAGAGTTGGTTTTTTGAAAAAAAAATCAGAAAAATTGATAAACCTCTAGCCAGGCTTCTCAAAAAGAAAAGGGAGAGCACCGAAATAGTAAAAGTCACAAAGAAAAATGGATCTATTACAACCAATCCCTCAGAAATACAAGATATTATCAGGGAATACTATGAAAAATTATATACCAACACCTGGACAACCTATAGAAATGGACAGATTCCTAAACACACATGCACTACCAAAATTCAAATATAAAAGATAGAAAATCTGAACAGACCCATAACCAGTGAATAAATGGAATCAGTTATCAAAAGTCTCCCAATGAATAAGAACCCAGGGCCAGATGGCTTCCCTGGGGAATTCTACCAGAAATATAAGTTACTGTTAGTACTCACTCTTCTCAAGCAATTCCAAAAAATGAAAATAGAAGGAAAACCACAGGACTCATTTATGAAGCAAGCATCACTTTGATTCCAAATCCAGACAGACCAAGAAAAAAAAAAAAGAACTACAGGCTAATATCATTGATGAGTACAGATGCAAAAATACTCGACAAGACACTAGAAAATTGAATTCAACAGCATATAAAAAAATGATCCACTGATCAAGTGGGATTCATTCCTGGATTACAGGGCTGATTCAATATTTGCAAATCCATCAATGTGATGCATCACATTAACCAAAGAAAAGATAAAACCCATATGATCTTGTCGATAGATGCAGAAAAAGCATTTGACAAATTACAGCATTCTTTCTAAATAAAAACTCTCAAGAAAGTCAGGATAAAGGAAAGTACTAAAACATTATAGAAGCCATTTATAAAAAGCCCACAGCTAATATCATCCTCAACCGGAAACTGGGAGTTTTCCCCCTGAGATCATGAACATGACAGGGAAGTCCACTCTCACCACTGTTGTTGAAGATAGTGCTGGATGTCCTAGCATCAGCAATCAGATAACAAAAGGAAAGAAAAATTTAAGAATTGGCAAAGTGATGTCAAAACATTCACATTTCTCAGAAGACATGATATTCCGCATGGAAAACCCTACAAATTCCAACAGAAGTCTACTAGAAATGATTCATGAATTCAGCAAAGTCGCATGTTACAAAATCAACATACAGTAATCTGTTGTATTTTTATACACAAATGATGAAGCAACAGAAAGAGAAATCAAGAAACTGATCCCATTCACAATTGCACAAAAAAACATAAAATACATGGAAGAAATTTAACCAAAGATATAAAAGATCTGTTTGCTGAAAACTTATGAAGGATATTGAAGAAGATACAAAGAAATAAAAAGAAATTACATGCTGATGGATCGTAAGAATAAACATTGTTAAAATGTAATTATTACCCAAAGCAATCTACACATCCGATGCAATCCCAATCAAAATTGCACCAGCATTATTCTTAAAGCTAGAACAAACTAACCTAAAATTTGTATGGAACCATGAAAGATCCTGAATAGACAAAGTATATTGAAGAAGAAAACCAAAACGGGAGGCATCACAATCCCAGACTTTAGCCTCTACTACAAAGCTGTCATCATCAAGACAGTATGGTATTGGCACAAAAACAGGCACTTGGACCAATGGAATAGAATAGGGAACCCAGAATTGGACCCACAAATGTATGGCCAATTAATGTTTGACAAAGCAGGAGAGTGTATCCAATGGAAAAAAGACAGCCTCTTTACCAGATGGTCCTGGGAGAATTGGACAGCAACATGCAGAAGAATGAAACTAGACCACTTTCTTACACCATACAAAAAATAAACTCAGAATGGCTGAAGGACCTGAATGTGAGACAGGAAACCATCAAAACCCTAGAGGAGATATCAAGAAACAACTTCCTTGATTTCAGCCACAGCAATTTCTTACTGGACACATCGCCAAGGCAAGTGGTTCAAGAGCAAAAATGAACTATTGGGACCTCATCAGGATAAAAATCTTCTGCACCACAAAGGAAACAATCAAGGAAACTAATAGGCAACTGACTGATTGGGAAAAGATAGTTGCAAATGACATATCGGATAAAGGGCTAGTATCCAAAATCTACAAGGAACTCACCGAACTTCACACTGAAAAACAAATAACCCAGTGAAGAAATGGGCAGAAGACATGAATAGACACCTCCCCAAAGAGGACATCCAAATGGGCAACAGACACATGAAATGATGCTCAGTGTCATTCATCATCAGGGAAATTCAAATCAATACCACACTGAGATGTGACCTCATGCCGGTCAGAGTGGCAAAAATGAACAGATCAAGAGACTATAGATGCTGGCGAGGATGTGGAGAAATAGGCACCCTCCTACACTGTTGGTGGGAATGTAAACTGGTGCAGCCGCTCTGGAAAACAGTGTGGCGGTTCCTCAAAAAACTATCAATAGCACTCCCCTATGACCCAGCAATAGCACCGCCAAGGATTCATCCAGGGGATACTGAAGTGCTGATGCATAGGGGCACATGTACCCTAATGTTCATAGCAGCATTTTCAACAATAGCCAAATCATGGAAATAGCCTAAATTTCCATCAACTGATGAATGGATCAAGAAGACGTGGTATATATATATATATATATATACAAGGGAATACTACATGGCAGTGAGAAAGAATGAAATCTGGTCATTTGATGCAACGTGGATGGAACGCGAGAGATTCATGCTAAGTGAAATAAATCAGGCAGAGAAAGACAGATACCATATTTTTTTCACTCATAAGTGGAACAGGAGAAACTTAACAGAGGACCATGGGGGAGGAGAAAGGGGAAATAGTTGGGGCGAGGGAGGGAGGTAAACTATGAGAGACTCTTGAATACTGAGAACAAACTGAGGGCTGATGGGGGAGGGGCATAGGAGAAAGGGGTGATGGGCATAAATGAGGCACTTGGGAGATGAGCAATTGTTGTTATATGGGAACTAATTTGTCAATAAAGCATAAAAGAAAAAAAGATTAAGATGCAGTGGAAAGAAAATAGAATCACAAGTCCAGGTATTCTGTTATAATTACCTTATCCCATGATTTCATTAGCTTAAGAGCTATGGGTCTGAATACCTCAGCAGTTTACTTTTTACATGTGATAATCTTTAGCATGTAAGACTTCAATTTAATTGAATTGACCCTTTCTAATGTGGCTTCACTTCCATTTAATTTGGAAGTAGAGCTGAAAATTTTTAAGATTGATATTTATAAATATTTAGTTTAGAGTTAATATTAAATTTAAGAGTTTGAGTAAGAGTTGAAGTGTAATTATTTGCTTAAAATGACATAATATGTCTAAATAGTTAAAACGAGTGTCATGCTAATATCACTTATTACCAAAGACAGAAGAAGCACATACATGTCTTATTTTAAAGGAGGGGGAAGGGGAAAAGAGAGTTGGGTAGAGAGAGACATAAATCATGAGAGACTGTTGAATACTGAATATGAACTGAGGACTGAAGGGGGAGAGGGAGAGGGGAGAGGGTAAAGGTATGGAGGGGGGCACTTGTGGGGAGAAGCACTGGGTGTTATATGGAAAACAATTTGACAATAAACTATTATAAATTCAAAAGAAAGATAATTATGTGATTGAGTACATTGGTGATTAATAATTGTTCTCTGGTTTAATTTTATTCTGTTGTTGTTGTTGTTGTTGTTGTTGTTTTCCAGTGTGTCATCAAAGAGCTTTTTATGGTATTATGTCATTTTTCACATTCAAGAAACATTCAATATAAGGATCATTATCTCTACAAGAGCAACTGGAAAATCTAGATATGGAGATATTAGGTAATCAGTTAGAAATAGAAACTACTAGCTATTAAAAATATGTGAAGGAGGGCACCTGGGTGGCTCAGTCAGTTAAGCGCCTGACTTCAGCTGGGGTCATGATCTTATGTTTGTGGGTTCAAGCCCTGCATCGGGTTCGTACTGACAGCTCAGAGCCTGGAGCCTATTTTGGACTCTGTGTCTCCCTCTCTCTCTGCCCCTCCCTTGTTCACACTGTCTCTGTCTCAAAAATACATAAACAGAGGGGAGTGGCAAGATGGTGGAGAAGTAAGGAGCCCCATTACCTCCGTCCACCCACAGTTATCAAACTGAGAAGAATTAAAAAGCCACAGCTCTCTGATCTCCAAGAATGGAGGTGTGCAGACAGACCCCTTATCTAGAGCAGTCTCATGGTTGCCTGAGTGAGTGAGTGCGAACTGGGACCAGAGACTTTAGGGGAGGGAACGACGGCTCCAGAGACAAAGTGCCCAGTGCCTAGAAGCTGGGCACTGGGCCCGCTGAAGCCCTCCTGTCCCTAGGCTCACCAATCCTAGCCAGAGGCGGACAGGTCAGCAGGGAGCTGCAGGAGGCGGGGCGGCCGGGAGACCGGAGGCGCACAGATCCCCAGACAGTCGCTCACGCGGGGTGCCGGGTATCCAGAGGCGCAGGGACCTTCATAGCTGCTCGTGGTATCGCCTGGCAAGGCAGGAGAGAGACCAGGGGAAGAGAAGTAGAGACTGAATCCCCCACAGCGCAATCCCTGCAGAGGAGAGATTTAGCCTGGGACTGAGAGCCACTGAGCACTGAGAGAGATATCTGTCCCTTCAATGGGGGTGTTCAGTCAGACCAGGCAGCTCACCAACTTCAGGTGGAGCCAGGGGAAAAATCTGACTTCACAATCCCCCTATTCTATCCCGACCAGAAAGCCGCCCACCTGCAGGCAATTTTAACTGTGGTGGCAATATTGAGTGTGCGGGCAAGGACTTAGACACTGGGCGGAACGTAGAAAACAGAAACAATTAGATCCGCCCGAGGCACAAGAAGGTTGGACTCCAGAGAGTGGCTGGCAACACATGGTCTGAGGGGGACTTGGGGTGCCCGTCGCCATTCTTCTCCTCACAGCCACCAAGGCGGGGCTCAGAGAGCATCCCCTGAGACCCAACCCACCTACATCCAAGCCAAGCTCATCCGCTCTGGAGAGCTGCTGTGCTTTTGCTTATTACCGTTAATTGGGTTTTTAAAAAATATTTTTAATTTTTAATTGTCCCCTGTCTTCTCTTTACTATCTTCCAATTTCCTTCTTTTCTCCTTTTCCCCCTGGATTCTGGGAAAGACCAACAATTAGGCACTGCTGTGCTTAGATCAACTCTTACCACACAGATAGTTTTTCCTTTATTCCATCCTTATCTCCCCCAACCCCCACTGCAGGTTTTAAGCCCTCAGACTGTACTCTATCTCTGACTTGCTGTCCTCCCCCCACTCCCCGCATGCTTTTTTTTCTTTCTCCTTTTGTTTTTTCTCTTCTTTTTTTTTTTTTATTAATCTCCTCTCTTTTCTTTCCTGTTCGTTTTTTCTTTCCCCCTTAGGTTTACTTCTTTATCAGTACATTTGTGTGCTTGTGTTCTCTGTGTGTTTGTCTGTCTGTTTTCCTTTTCAGGGCTACCTCAAGAAACAACCCAAAGTACACATAGTGGAAAATCCCAAATATTGCTGAGTAGGGAAATAAACTAATCAGAGGCATAACAAGAGAAACCGAGAGACACCATTAAAAGAACATCTCCTGAAATGACAGACCCTAGACACTCCAAGAGCATCCTTCTATAGAGGAATACTTATAAACACACAGTGCAGAATGAGCTTTTAAAACTGACAAGAGACAGAAAGCTTGCCAAAATGAAACTCCAGGAAGAAATCACAGCTACAGAGCTGCTCAAAACAGACACAAGCAACATAACTCAACAAGAATTTAGAACAGTTGTCATAAAATTAATTGCTGGGCTTGAAAAAAACATGGAAGCTATCAGAGAAGATATTGATACAAAGACTAGGAACCTTCAAAATAGCTCTGACAAGTTAGAAAAGGCTCTAAATGAGATGAATAATAAGTTGGAGGCTGCCAATGCACGTATTGAAGAAGCAGAGAGGAGAATAAGTGAATTAGAAGACACAGTTAT